>VZTH01005555.1:1896-39855 GCA_013397815.1 Aleadryas rufinucha
GGCAGCTAGTGGCCAGCGCGGCACTGACTGAAGTCAGACCATTTGACAATATTGCCAGTGATGCAACAGATTCCTTGGCAAAGCTTCTTAAACTAATGTCAGAAAGGTTTTCGTGCTTGTGTTGATTTTGGCCTTCTCCTCCACTTTGCTCTTTTGGCATGAGAGACTTGCAGGACTGATCTCAGGTCCCCACGCTAGAGTTCGTCACTGCTGAAGCAGCACATTTGCACAACAACAATGAAATGCTGTTTCCATTCCCTTTCTTGGATTTGTTCCTCCTCTTTTTTCGTTTTTGCTTTTTTTCTTTTTCTTTCAAATTGTAAAGCATTGGTATTGTCTATACAAATTGCTATTATACCTTCCCTGAAACATCTTATGTTCCATATTAATTCAGATATTGACCTTGGAGCTGGTCCATCTCCTGTGTTCCAATTCTTTTCTTGATGAACCAACAGGACTGAATAGTTCATTCTCGTAGGAGAAAAAGAGGTTAAAAAAAAGTCCTTGCCTAACAATTGCTCTTCGACGTGGAAAGAATGCCAAAAGACAAGAGATTACACTGGTACATCCCAAAGGATTACTCTAGAGAAAAGAACCTTACTAATGTAACAACAGAAGAGGTCACATTCATTCTAGCAGACCAGATACAGTGATTGAGATCAACTTGTTGTACTGGTTTTTAGCCTAAAAGTAGTACTGTTACTTAAGAGAATAGGTTAGGGTTTGCATCCTCATTTAGATGAAAAGTCAAAACAAGGTCACTTGCTTTGTTTAGCCTGGAGAAGAGAAGAATGAGGGGAGACCTCATTGCAATTACAGCTTCCTCATGAGGGGAAGATGAGGGGCAGACACCGATCTCTTCTCTCTGGTGCCCAGTTACAGGACCCGAGGGAATGGCCTGAAGTTGTGTCAGGGGAGGTTTAAGTCGGTTATTAGGAAAAACTTCTTCACCCAGAGGGTGGTTGGGTGTCATGCATAAAAATCATGAAATTGGTTTTCGCATGTTAATTTGTCCTAAGACCAAAGATAAGAGTTGTTAAAGTTGTTAATTGAGTGTTAATTGTTGAATGTTTCCCCAAGTTAGAAAGTTTATTCCCTGTTAAATTCCTAACGTTTCAGTTATGTTTATTAGTTTAAGTGACACTTTAAAGTTGTGCAAAACCCTTTTAATCCATGTTTAAGTTAAATCTTCCACAGAGAAAGCAAACCTTCATAAGTGGCCCCAGGACTATTTTTAGCACCTGGACATTACCCTGCAACTGGGCTCCAGGGCAACATGGAATTTTAATGAGGACTTTTCCCACCTTTTGAAGCCGATGTCAACACCCAAAGACTGCTTCCCTAGACAACAGCGAGCCATTGGCTGAAAGACATTACCTCATTTCTGAGCCCACCAATCACCCCGTGCCTTGGAGGCTGGACAGTGGGCAGTCAGGGGAGGGGCCAAGGGGGTATAAAACCTTGTGCACAAGATGAAGGAGCTGCATTTTGCCTTGGAATAGTGATGGTTAAGCCTGGCACTGTGGTTCTCAGGCCTATACCTCTCTCTAGAGGCTTACTTAAAGGATTTTTTTTTTGCTTTAGATTAACTAAAGCAAAGCCCAGCGCTGCAGAGCTCTGCCTTGGGCTGACAGCCCGTTTGGCTACAAACGTCTCTGATCCCTGTGATCCCGGGTTTGATTTTTTTGCTTGGTTGTTTTCCAAATTATTTTCCTGTTAATAAATTACTTTTATTTTTAATTAAAAACCAAGAGTTGCCTTTATTTATGACATTGGGCACTGGAACAGGCCCCCCAGGGAAGTGGTCAAAGCACCAAGCCTGACAGAGTTCAATAAGCATTTGGAAAATGCTCTTAGGAACGTGGTGTGATTTTTAGGGCTCTCCTGTGCAAGACCAGCACCTGGGCTTTGATGATCTTTGTGGGTCCCTTTCAGCTCAGGGTATTCTATGATTCTATGAAACATTTGATTTTCTGGGCAAATAATGGCACACGCGCGCGCGTCTTTTTAAAAGAATGAATGTTTCTATATGAAAACTTGAAATCACACAGTTTTGTTCCAACAAACTGAGTTTTTTATTGATCACTAGCATAATTCAACACGAAAGCGTAGTGACTGAATTATCTGGAACAACCTGAGCACTTGAAACCATCTTGCTACTGTTTTCAGAGAACCATATTCCTTACAGCATTGATGCCAATGAATGTTGGCTATTGATGACTACAATGCAAAAAGCTGGACACGAAAAAAATAAAGTGCCTGGAGTAGCAGTCCTTAAATAAGAGAGAAATAAGTAAAATTCAAGTCCTTCATGTCAAGGACTCATTTCTAGATCTAAGAGTTATAGCATTATCTTGGCTAATATCTTTCATAACAGAGTTGCCTTAGGGCTAGCAAAGAAACCAAGGAGAGAACTAGTGCTAATGCAGCATGGATGATCATTGTAATGCTTGAAATGGTTCACTCTCCAACCCTCTTATTTACTTCATAAGGATTTATGAAAGGAGAACGAAGAACAATCTCGTCAGGCTAAAAATAGTGGAAACACATAACTAAATACAAGCTACTGAATACTGAGAAACGAGGGGACTATGCTGACAAAAGTGTCCTTCTATATCTGTGAGAATTAAAGCATAGCTGGAGTCATCATGGGAACACAGGTTTGCACAGCCTACCATCTTGACATTGTTAGGTTGGTTCTCTTTCCCCAGCATAACTTTGGGGAAACTCTAACTGTATGATTAGAATGGAATGTGATTTATTTTTTCATATTCTACATTTCTGTGATTTCAAAAGTATTTATCTTAAGATAGAAACCATAAAAGAAGAATACATAAACACTGAAGTTAATTTTGGCTCTGATGAATTCAAATACTTCACTTAGGCAGCACTGAAAACTTTTTATTTTATTCTGACTTTTTTACTTAGTAGTTTTTTCCTGACTATCATGTAATTTAATTTATTTTATGTCAATAAAACATAATAATATTTCACCAATTTTACTTCAGACCATATGAAAAGCCTACAATTTTCATCCCTCACCCCCTCCTACCTCCTGACTGTCTGGTTTTTTTCTGAATAAAACTGAACAAAAAATATATTTGAGAGAGTGGAATATCTGTGTTAATCAAATTATACAATCCAATTATAATTATGGCAATATTTACTAGTTGAATTATATTTCTAATTCTCATAATTACTATTGAGTATGCATTGCACCAAATGTACAGAAGAAATATGGCATTTTTGTTTCATTACATGTGATTCAAGATATGGGGTTTGTGATAAAACTCAGAGTAATAATTAAATAAGAATGGGCTGAGCAACACTGACTGAAAAAGTTTGTAAATGAGCAGAGCAGAGATTTATGATTTCCACACACATTGCAGATCACTGAAGTAAGATAGATGAATATCTAAAATGTCATACTGTCAGCACTTGACATGTCAAGCCAGAAGAATATGTGAGTATGAAAATTGTAATGCACCTTAGGATCTAAATTATGGTTCATAAAACTGGGGTAAAAAACCCGAAAATACAATCACTTTCAACCTCTAAGCACTGTTAAATGACATACACTCCATCTTAATGCTAGGAAAATGTTCTGCCTTTCCTCTTGATATATTTACAAGCTTGAATTGGGTAATCTGAGTAGTTCCAGTGAGCATGCAAGAAAAACCCTATGGATGTCATATGAATAATTGATCATAGAATAAATAGGAATAAAGAATTTGTACCTCGAAAAGCCCCAACAAACCAACCAACCTACCAACCAAATTCCCCCCCACCAAAAAAAATCCCCAAAAAACTCAGACAAAAGAAACCCCCAAGAAAACCCCAAAAGACATTCACTTGTAACTTCCAGGTGAGCTGTAAAGAAACTATTTTTTTCCCCATCTGTTTTCTTCCCTTGTTCTGAAACATTTAAGTGATCATATATCTTCATAATTTCTTCTGGTTTTACTCAGCAATTTCTTTGTCTTTGCACACATGGAAGGCTTTGTTCTGTTCAAAAAACTTACAAAATAGGAACTTAGCATGTGTGAAGGTGGATGCAAGAGTGGAAGCTACTTCATATCCCTGCCCCAGTTCCAAACAGTATTGAAGATGCAGATGGATTCTCAATATAGGCATAATGAACCTTTATCACATAACCTAATACTAAAATATTTTCCACAAACAGAGCTGGACTGCATTAATGCCTGCATCTGCTTTCACCAGCCTGTGTCTTTCACTTGCTTCAAAGCTGTTTGGCTTATCATTTCAGATTTTCCAGAGACGTGGAGTAGTGGGGACTTGATTTTGTCATGAGAACCTCATGAAGTTCAACAACCCTAACCTGGATTAGGGCAATCCCAGACATGAGTACAGACCGGAAGAAGAAGTCATTGAGAGAAGTCCTAAGGACTTGGGGGTTCTGGGGGACAAAAAGCTGGACACGAGCTGGCAATGTGCACTTGTAGTCCAGAAAGCCAGTTGTGCCCTGGCCTGCATCCAAAGCAGCGAAGCCAGCAGGGCAAGGGAGTGCATTCTGCCCCTCTTCTCTAGTCTTGTGAGATCACACCTGTAATACTGTGTCCAGCTCTGGGGTCGCCAACAAAAGAATAGTGGAACCTATTAGAGGCAGTCTAGAGGAAGGCCACAAAGATAATCAGAGGGCTCAAGCACCTCTGCTATGAAAACAGGCTGAGAGTTGGCATTGTTCAGCCTGGAGAAGAGAATGTTCCAGAAGCACCTCATTTCAATCTTTCAGTACTAAAAGGAAGTATATAAAGAAGAGGTATAGTGACTCTACACACAGGAAGATAGAAACAGGACAAGGGTGAACAATTTTAAACTAAAAGTGGGGAGATTTAGATTAGATGTTAAGGAGAAATTCTTCACTGTGAGGGTGGTAAGGCACTGGAACAGGTTTCCCAGAGAAGTTGTGGGTGCCCCATTCCTGGAGTGCCCAAGGTCAGATTGGATGGAATCCTGAGCTCTACCCCAGCTGAAACCAGCTGAAACCAGCACAGGGGTGAAGGTAATTAAGCATGTATAATATTTGCCAGAGAGGTTTGTGAAGTCTGCATTCATAGAGGTATTCATGGCCCAAATATAAAAGGGCTGAGGATTCCAGCCCTTATTTAGTACTGACCCTATTTTGTGCACAAGGCTGGGTTGTGGAACAGAAACCTCCAGAGGACTCTTCCCCTCTGCATTATAGTATGATCCTGTAAAATGGTAAGAGAAGTTGACAGAATATCTAGTCCTTTGACATTGAGGTATTTCTGAATAATATTCTGAATTATATTTTTGAAGTATTGTAGGCAAAATTGTAATGTACAGACTTTCATGAAATGCACAGTATAGAATAATCTATACAGAAATAAACTCTTTTAAGAACATGCAAACAGAATTTTGTAAATCAACCATTTTATCCTCTCCCATTTTAATGCTTGTGTTAACATTTCTCTGCTGGCTTATCACTGACTATTAATATTTTTGGAAAAGAAGACTGTAAGAAAATAAAATTAATTAAAAGTTTAGAAAAAGATTTCAACAATGTGCAGTTAAAGAGAGGGTAAAGAATGGTCATAAATCCTAAAATATTGATCACCTTAATCATTTGATAAACTTTTGCAGTACATGAAATGAAAGAATCAAATATTTTTGTGGAAGGAAAATAAAGAGTAATTTGCAATGTAGAACTGGCTAGGTGACTTTGATATCTGTATTTTCTAACTCTAATTATCTTACTTATACAATATAATATTCTAATGTGATTGTTACCAGTGAAATATTATTAAAGTTATGAAAATAGCCAAAACAAGAAAACTTATGTGCAGCAACTTTATGAGATTATTTATTAATAATAGCATTTAATTTTATTACAATTCTGCAAGGAAAAAGATATAAGCCCAAATTTATGCAATCTGGAAAAACATCTAATTAAGTTTCTGCTCCAAGTATATCATTTAAACAAGAAGGACAGGCACTTGAAAATCAAAGAATGTTCTTTCCAAGACACATCACAAACCTGCCTGAAGCTATTTAAAGACACTGGACAAATTCCATTATTTGGCAAATAACCTGCCATGAGGCTGTCCAATAGAAATCTCAGCTTTGTCAGGACATCATCCTATATGAAAATTGCATATCAATAAGTCTTAAATATTTCCTTGATATTGTTAGAAGGTCTAAACAATTTTTTTATTAAGTATATTTTTGGTATCAGTCTACTTGAAAGATATATATGCATATATCTAATGTTTCTTATAAATTATACTTTAAAAAGTGGCTTATTATAAAAAAATCTATATGCATGTAAAGAAAGACACAGTCAGTTGACAGTACCTTACTTCTCAGTTCTGAAATATTGGATTGCTGTTTGGACTTAGAGAAGTTAACTGAGAGCATACTAGTTAGGATAGCTTTCATAGAAAACAGATTAAAACCCATGTTAAAATAAATAAAATGGATTTCAGAAGCAGAAACTGTACCTCTGTGAGTGAAGGGCTAGACAGATGATGAGGTAGGGGTTCTTTGAGTGACATCAGTAATAGTACCTAAAGCTTCCTTTGTGTTTGTCTTAAATTCCAAAAATTCTAGATTATTTATTATGAAAATTGATGTGAGGATTACTTGTCTCTTCAGCAGAGAAATAAAAATATACATGTATACATTCATATAGAGAGACACATGTTTAAATAACATATATGCTATTTAAAAATGAGAATGTGGTTTTTTTAAAGAATTCACTCACCCATATCCATTTTGCGATGAACTGATAAAATGCAGAAAACGTCCTTAGTTATCTGACAAAAGAAATATGAGATAGATTTAGCATACTGAATTAGACACCATTAAGAACACACTGTTTTACAAATTGATCTAGTTTTGAAATATGCGAAAAATTTTATTAAGAACACTTACTGAATATTTGTTTTGTCAGATAAATATATTACGTTTAGCACAGTGTATTTTAAGTAATTTTGTATTTTAATAACAGGCTAGTACCAGTTCAGATAATATTATATTCATATTTCTATTTGCAAAGTGCTAAGACACACAGCAATAATTTTGTGTCTCTGTTTCTGTTCTGCAACTTGTCCATATACAATATGCTCCTCCAATGAAAATAAATAACTCAGGATTGGAACCCATTATTTTCTGGGCTTATGAGACTCGTGTTCAAGTAATGCTCTCCATGTCTATATGGATACTTGGACATTGTTTCTATTCCATGTACAGTTTGATTTCTAAGTGCATTATTTTTGGTAAAACATAAATTTCTCAGGGATAGAAGAGCTTCTGCATACCTTTGCATCTCATGCATGTGCATTATTTTATTTCTTCTTCCACTAGTTCCAATGAGATGCAAAGGTTTTCTGTTAATTTGTACTGTTTGTAGAGTCTAGCACGTGTGCGTGGATTCAGAGGCATTGCGTTATGTACAAGGGAAGCAGAAGCTAAGGTTCAGTCAAATTCTTGCTTCTCTGCAGAGGTGGTGTGTAGGTATTGAGGTGCTGACAGTGGGGAGAGCTGCAGGGTGGCCCCTGTGTTAAGAGATCGGGGCTACCCCATGCTGGACACAGCTGATTTCAGCCAGCTCCAATGAACCCACCACAGGGCACAGCTGAGCGCTTTCAGCCACTTACGGGCACCTCTGGGAAAACATGGGTAAGAAGTGGCAAAAGATGCTGTAGAGGTGGAGGGGAGTGATGAAAACCACCCTGTAGATACCAGTGTCAGAGAAGGAGTGGGAAGAGGTGCTACAGACACAGGAGCAGAACTTTCACTGCAGCTGGTGAGACACCTTGGTGAAGCTGGTATATCTCTGCAGCCCTTAGAGAACCATGCCAGAGCAGATATCCACACTGCAATCTCTGGAGGATCTCAGTGAAAAGCAGCTGTGTATTTCCTGAAGGAGCTGTGGTCAGTGAAGAGCCCATGCTGCTGCTGTGGATGTGTGAGAAGGAATGAATGGCAGAGAGGACCTATTTTTAACTGATTGTAACCACCCCCATTCCCCATCCCTCTCAGTGTAGCATGAGGTGGGGGGAGAGATAGAAGAGTTGGGATTGAAGGAATGCAATAAAGTCTGAGTGTGAGGGGAAGGCATAATTTTAATTTTTCTTTCCTTTTTTTTTTTTCTTTACTATTCAATTAAATAATTTTTCATCAAGATTATATTGTTCTACCTGTGATGGTAATAGGTAAATGATCCACTGTCTTTACCTGAGCTTCTCTTGTTTGAGGAGGTGGGGAGAGAGGAGCTGTGTGGGTGCCTGGCAGCCAGGCAAGCTCAATGCACCATAGGTGAGGAAATGGTTGTGTGCATACATTTTGCCTATTTAAAGATTGTAAACAGTCTCTTTCAGCACAGTTATAATTGTGCACAATGAGTTTTTTATGTTTAAGCTTTTCATGCCAAAAAAAAATCACCTGTTTTGTTTTTACACAGAACTTTACAAAACGGAGCCCTTGACTTGACTGATTTTTAGCACAGCTTCACTCATCGTGAATAATATTTTATCTGATAATCTTAATAAAATTCTACTATTTTATCTAGTCAGTGCAAATGACCTATATGTGTGTGTGTGTGTGTGTGTGTGTGTATGTTCTTCAGATGCTTGGTTGTGTGCCAGTACATTATCGAAATCAGATGGAGGTGAGAAAAGCCAACAATACTGTTAGATGGCTCATTTTTTGCGGAGTTCTTGATCAAGTTACAGGTAAAATCATTGAGAGTTTTGTTACTGATTGGAAAGTTGTTGTAAGAATGGGTAAAATATCTTAGCCTGCATTTAATGCATGTTTACACGTCTATTGTTCTTTCTTAATCACAGCTGCAATGCTAAAATGACCTTACACAGCTCCTGTTTTAAATGAAGTTATCATATGCAGCATTGAACATATATATGTTGCTATATTTTTCATACATTAATATGGAATATTATGTAATTTCTAATAAAATATTGATTTTCACCTAGTGGGGAATATTTTGTTCATTGGTATTGCTTTTTAATAAGCAATCTTTGAAAATTAGAGACTTTACTTTGGACACTTTAGGTGGCAGTGGAAACTTTTGTAGCAGGAGTACAGCATCCACAATGTTGTGAGAAACACTGGGGAAAGGAATCTGTTTACGGCTGAAGAAGTCATATTTTCTGAGAATATAAACTATCTTCTTGTTTCTGATGCTTTGCTTTCAAATTCTTTCTTGAACTAAATACAAATTGGATAAGTGTGTATTGGAGATCTATATATATATACATACATATATAAGAATAATTCTAAGCTCCCTATACATAGTTTCTGGGTTTTTTCAATGCATTTTCTGTGATATACACACATATTTTTCTGAAGGGAAATTCAGAAGCTATTTTAGATTTAAGAAAATTCAGTTCTGTTCTTCAGTATATAGTCAATAGAATGTGCTCTGAATGACAAAGTTGTAACATTTATCCTACTCACTACTACATAGAAATTTTTCAATCTACTCGGAGATTCTTCTTCCAAGTGCCGTTGTGAATATATTACCTTTGTACATACGCCTAGAGATGCAAAGATCATGCTTTTAAATTGGCAAAGTGTGGTCCCAAATGAAACCATTCTGCTTTGTGCTAAATAGGAATTTGTCAAAAGAATCTAGATTTAAAAAGATAAAATATAGAGATACATAATCTAGATATAGCCCAAGCCTGCTGTGCAGCTGCATGACTAAAGCTGTGTTATCTAATAAGGAATGAATGTATCTGTATATAATTGTATCACCAGTGATAGTAGAGAACAATCAGTCTCATGGGTCTCCCATGAAATATGGTCGTCTTTACTGTAGAGAGGATCACTCAAAACTTTGGTTTGGTTCAGAGTTATTCAGTACACTTGCTAATACATTTTTTAAAAGTAATTTTGAAAGCTGTGACTTTAAAGGGGATTTAGGGATCATAGTGAATAGTTACATGATCATTAATTACTTCTGTAAGTTCCTGGGTAAGTAAGCTGATGAGCTCCTTTTATTAATAACAAGAGAGTTTCTGTCTGCACAGTGGTGATACATTATTTGACCTGTGGAATGACAGCCTTACAAAAAATAAAAATTAAAAGTAACCTCATCCTGGTCTGTGAAGGCTCAAATACTATTTTTATGGAAGGCCAACAAAAAAACCAGATTATTTAGAAAAAAGTCTATAAGAAAGAATCTTTCAGAAAACATAGAGTTCTTTAATCATCCTTTGGTGAACATAATTTCCATCTGCAAAATGTTACATACCTGCTGATTTCCTATATTTTATCACATCAAGGTACTGGCACTAAACTCACTGAGACATTTTCACTATCCATACTGAGTAAAATATAATACAATACTGTCAGTATACATAACAATGTATTTTTTTGCTTTCCAGTGAAAATACTTTTTAAAAAATGATTTAATATTCATATTCCATATGAGAATAAGGAAAATAGTTCAAGATCAAATAATACAGCTACCTTTGCGAGACCTGCTAAGAACTATTTTCGACATGAGAATCCACTGTGAAGGGGGCCTCCTGCATCAAAAGAAGAAAAGAAAGTCTTGGATAACATATTAGAAAGTAATCATTAAAAGCAATAATAATTATTATACATTAGAAGAAATAAGCCTACCAATTTATGATGGAGTCACATAACATTTGTTACCTGAAACAGTGACTGATTACTTCAGGCTTAATTTAAAAATGTCTGATAGCAGTCAGCATGAGGCCTATGTTTTCCTGATTTTTTTTTTGGCAGATAATGTACCTCTTCATGTCCCTTTCTTGTTGCCCTTAATACCTCTTGATAGTTTCAGGTCCAGGTGAGCTTTGGCTTTCTTAACTCAATTAGTGCCCCCAGAAAGTGTTCATTTATTGCCCCGGTCCCCAGTCACCTGACCCTACTTCCAGAATATTTCCTTTTGATGTAGGAGTTCAGTCGGGAACTCATTGTACATACACTGGGGCCTCTGGCCACCTTGCCCTGACTTCATGCTCTTCGAGATAGCCTGTTTTTGAGATGGAAGGAGGGATCATCTAGCTCTCTGGAACCCTATTCTCTCCATGGTTGTATTCCTCGTGATTCTCCCAAGGAGGTCGCTTCTCTCCTGAAGTGCAGGGCTATGACCGTGATTGAGCCCTGCTCTTTCCTCACAGGAACCTGAAGTCCTCTAGGAATTATGTTTTATTTTAGTGTAGAGACATATATTTGATAAAATTTCAGTGACAAAGGAAATACATAAACATCTTGAGACATATTTTCTATAATGCAACCATAGGAAGAATGTTTAATAATGTGCAAGAACAGAAATATGTGATAAGTATTACAAAATATAATGTACAGTTAATTAATTTTAATCTGATTTTTTTGCCAAGATATAAAATACACGGCTATGAATCAGTACAAATGTACATAGAACTACTTCAACCATACTTGGATTCTAATCTTTCCAGCTATCCCAACTCTAATACAAAGAAATAATATGTCCCAAATACCTCAATAAGAAGGTGCTTTGAAAAATTTAAAGAATACAACAATTTTTGATACAGCTGTGTAACGTCCCATTGTTCTTTATGTTGTATGCTTCATCATGAAAAGAAAATAACATTAAGATACATGAGAGATTATTCTTAGGAAAAGTTCTTGAAGGGAAACTGAAATATTAATGCAGGAAAAAAACGTAAAAACAAATAGTGATAGAGGAAAAGCACTATGTTTCAGCTATATGAGCTGGAATGGAAACTGTAGTGGTGTCTAAGTGGAATTTGTACATGAATTAATTCTTTGGACTGTTCGTCCATTCAACAAATACTGAAGAGAAGCACTTTAATAAAAACAAAATACACAATTAACAAAGTATTCAAGAAAACTTCCTGAGGTCATGTTTTCAGACATACAGTTATTTATAACAGAATAGATTATATATATATTGATAGGATGGCCATATAAAGTGGCCATGAAAAAATTTTGCATATTACATTACCAACCAAAGCATCTTCTTAATTTCTTTGTATTGTCACACAAAAGGAGCTCCATATTTGAAAATGTTTAATGCTGTGAAAAATGGAGCATTAATAGCATTTACTTTGAAGCATCTTTAGTCCTACTGACTTGTATAGTTTTCAGAATCTCTAAGGTAAGAGCATACTGAAACTGAGCTGCTTGCTGAATCCTGCCGGAGAACCCTTAGCAAAAAAAACCAAAACCAACAAAAAACCCAAACCAAAACAAAAAAACCCAAACCCATAAAAACCCTCCAAAACCAACGTCAATTTGGGACTGGAAAAGCATGAGGGAAAAAAAAGCTCTAAAAATTTATTAGTTTCCTTTTGCTTCCTATAGAGATGTATACATTAATCTTGATAAGATAAACAAAGCAATGAAAGACTGACACTGAATTTCTTTCAGTGCTTTTATCTTACCTCATAATACCTTTTTATTGGTCACTCTTAAAACCTGAATACATTGTTTTGCTATCTCAGAGTCCAGTGCATTCTCTGAAGATTTACAATGAAATCCTCAATAGGACAAGGGGCAGATGTTTGGGATTTTTTTAGTGATATTGCTAAGAAATTGTTTGGGTAATTAGAAATTTACCATGGAAATTTATTTTACGTTAAAATGCTATTATCATAACCCATACCATAATCATATTAAATTTAATTTAGTAATTTGTATTTCTGAATTATTGGTTGAATAATCCTAAAGCTCTAATTCAGCTTCTGCTGTATACACTTTTCTTGAAATCAGTATGAGTTTAAACTGCAGAGTGAATTCAACAAGAAATCTTGATTTCCGAACATGCTCAGAGGCCTATCTAGTAGTCTACCCAGACAGAGAGAATATTTTTTTCTTTCATTTTTAAATTAGGTGTAAAGTTTTGTGTCATCTTGTCACTGAAAGTCTTCTTTCTCCTCTTTCTGACTTTCTTTCTCAACATCTTTTCTCCTCAGCTTCTGCTCACAGATCTTCTCTTTTATAGTCTATTTTGCTTTAACCTGCCAATTATCTTTCTCAAAAAGAAAAAGTCATTCTGGTGACTGAGAAAAATTATGTTTATCTGTGGGTAATTTCACTATGTTAATTAATAGGTGAATCATCTCCCGAAAAATCATGTAGCTGTGCAGGGTTATTTTGTTTTGCTGTGGGCTTTTTTTCCAAACAACACAGTCATTTCTGCACAATAAATTTCCCTGTTTAGGAAATATGAGTAATTTAAGTGCTTCAGAGCTTATCTGAATACAGATCTAGAAGTTGCATATTAAAGGGTTAATATTCAGCCTATTCTGTTCTGTAAAGACAATTTAATTTGCTGTATAATGAAAACATATTTATAATACTTATATGTGAACATAGCTTAAAAAATTACCTATATAAATTGCTATGTGATAAGAAAATAAGAACAACAGAGATTGAAGTGGTTGAATAAGAACTTTCAGGGTTCCACTTCCTAGAAATTGACAGTTACTCCTTTCAGAAATGACCCTTCATTTAGAACAATTTGGACATATTTGGTGTGTTACAACATCTCTTTTTGAACTCTTGGATTACAAGGCATTATGAGGCAGTAATATACTCTTACTTTATTCTTTTTTTTTAGTGCAATTTTATATTTTATGTTTCACTGTTTAAACAATGGTTTGTCTTGGCCAAAAATCTTGTATGTAAAATCAGCAAATAATTTTTAAACCAGACTTTAGCTATGACTCTTTCTGAACAAGTGATTGAAACCTCTTTTATACTGATTTATGGGTTTTTTGGGCATTATGTATTTTGGTTAAAGTAGAATCTATTTTATTGAGAAGGTTTTCCAAGTGGAAGTGAGTTAATCCTGTACTCTGACTGCTACAAGAGTTTGTTTTTTTTTTAATAAAAGGTCTGAGCTGTCAAGGAAATACCTAGCAGAGAAAGGAAAAATTAGGACTCAATGTCTCAACAGTTGTGTTATTAAAACCAAAACAGTTCTTTTGTAACTCACTTTTAAGTTCTAAGGTCACATAAAAGATACAGAAGAGCACTTTTTCGGCAGCTGTAATATTTTCTTACTGTTATTTATACAAATATTCAGGATTCTCTTAAACAAGGTAAATTAGTCAAGGTGCCTGGACAATCTACATATTTTATATTAAAAAAAAAAATCAACCAAAACCAAAAAAACCCAAGTTATCTCAGGCATTTATTCTTAGACAGAGTTCAGATAAATCAAATATGTTAAATGACTAATGTTTTTTGACATTAAATCTCTCAGACTATCAGAAAACTGAAGTTACTAGCTGAAGTTAATAAAACACTAACTTCACGTAATGCATTGCCATGTGCTGAGCATTGGGTGCATAGCTGAATTGTGCAATTTCTGTCAATTACTGAAAAGTGTTATTATTTAAAAAGTACAACACAAACTGTGCCAAAGATGATGAGTCCATCAATGTTCCCAACAGCTGAGAACTAAACGCTACACCATCTGCTTGCTGAAATAAGATGGCATGCTAAAATGTTCTGGTGGAATACAAATTGAATGCCAATTCTGATTGTTGCTCCTAGTAGTCAGGGGATTTTTTATTATTTTAATGCAGTTTGGTCTTGATACTACAGATCATCTTTGTAAGAGAAAAAGACCTTTTGAAAGCATCCCCTTTTACCATACCTGTGAGAGTAGAATAGACAGAGATTGATTGAATCCTTTTATGTACTTGATTTCCCCTTCCTTTCAGACAATCAAATATAAGAATGTAGTGCATAAATGCAAGTCAAAGTCAAATTAGCTGGCACAGATAACTGTTTTAATAGTAACAAAAAGAAAGAATTAAGACCGATAGAAGAAAGTCAATTCCCTTCTGATGCGACTTATGAAATGTTTTTGGGTTTGATTAGTTTTCTGAGAAAAGAAATAGCTAGCAACAGTTAAAATGAGAACATGTTACTGCCAGAGCTGCCTTTTCTGCATATATGCATTATACATTACACACTATATTGAAAAATTATGTTAGAAGAATGTCAAAGTTCGAAAGTTAAGGATTTCAGAATTAAGGATGACAGCATTCTCGATCTGGCTGCCTGTGCAAATACAATTTGATACAGTCTTTGCATACACAATTAGATAATATTTTAGCCCACAACTCCTGTCTCTTTCAGTGAATATTAATTTTGATACAGCCATTACAGAGAGCTTCCTTTTCTATTGGTATACTCATTTAGTCTGCTGCCATTTGACAAAGCAGCTCATGCTTTTCATCTTCCAAATACTGTTTACGTCCCAAATTTCTAGTAACCTGTGCACTGCCTCTTCTATGCCCAGTTTATGAACTGCCACAGAAAGTGATCTTTATAGCCAGTACTACAATTTTTTCAAAACAGCCTTTGCAGCAGTGTGTCATCTTTAGAAAACTGAATTCTTGCTAAAGAACTCGATTTCTCCAAAATTTGTTGCTCCATTTGTTGTACAGCTATTTTGTCCTCAAAACAGATTGAATTTTCTATGAAGATATCAGGGTTTTGGTTTTTTTGGTTTTTTTTTGGTTTTTGTTTTGTTTTGTTTTTTTGTTTTTTGGTTTTTTTTTGGTTTTTGTTTTGTTTTGTTTTTTTGTTTTTTGGTTTTTTTCCAATGCAAAAGACCTCTAAGATCATTGAGCCCAACCTGTAGCCTACACTGCCAAGGCCACCACTAAAGCATGTCCCTAAGCACCACACCGACATGTTTTTGGACTCTCCAGGGACAGTGATTTTATCACTTCCCTGGGCAGAATGTTCCAATGTTTGACCATCCTTTCAGTGAAGAAATTTTTCCTAATATCCACTTTAAACATCCCCCGTAGGCTAATGGCTGGACTCAGTATCATTAGAAGACTTTTCCAACCTTAGTGGTTCTGTATTGTTATATATATCTATATGTTGTTACGCGGTTTTTTCATCAGTCTTTTCATTTTGGCCTACATTCCATGACATGTGGATCCCTATCCCTTGTCTCAAGATATAAGTGACCAATAAAAATGAGTAAGTAATGAAAAAAAAGCCTCCCAAACCATTAAAACCCACAAAACCCAGCCCCCTCCTCCGCCCCGTAACGTTTCTGGACAAGTCATACTTCTTTTTTTGAAATTTTTTAAAGTATGCCTCCTGTATCTAACTTGAAAATATCTCCATATACACTTGCATCTCCTTGTAATTCAAGCCTCATGGATACAATAGTACAATCGTATCTGTGGTCGTCAGATAACATCTCTAATGCCCAAATCAGGCAACATACAGTAAAGATCTACTAATCATGATCATTCAGTTATTGTAATTATCCCAGTTGAGAAGCAATAAAAATATTGTTAGAATATGCTATATAAATGTTTTACATTTGAGCAATACTTGCGCCTTGTATCTGCATGGGTTGATACTTCAATTATGTAGTAACACAAAACTGTTATAAATGGCTAACTTAGCTGAACAATTTTTATTGGTGTGTTATTTATTCTTAACAGCAATAAACCAAAAAATAACAAAAGAAGGTTGTTTACTGTATTTTTCACTATCATTTAAATAACAAATAAGGCTGCATTGTGAGACTATGACTTTAAATGACATAAATGACACAACACACAGTAAAAANTGTTTTTGTTTTTGTTTTTGTTTTTTTTTGGTTTTTTTTTGGTTTTGTTTTGCAGGTTTGTTTTGTTGGGATTTTTTTAATATAGTATTTTAACTACTAAAATTATTTTACTGAATATTGTTGATATTTGCTACCTTCCATTCAAATCAGTTAAGGACTTCTTTTTGTAAAATAGAAATTAAAATGTAATACCTCTATTGGTAATATTATTTCTTATTTCAGAAGAAAACTGCAGTCAGCAAATAATTTGTGATTTTCCTGGTTTGCTGAAATAATGACGTCTTTTTGGAATTAGAATAAGAATAATGTTTTGATACAGTGACATTTTGCCTGTTGCTGAGCAGTGCTTACCCTAAGTCAAGGACTTTTTAGTTTTCCATGCTCTGCCAGCAAGCAGGTACACAAGAAGCTGGAAGGGAGCATTGCCAGGACAGCTGACCCAAACTGACCAAAGGGTTATTCCATACTGTGGAACGTCATGCCCAGTACATAAAACGGGGAGAGTTGGCTGGGAGGGGCAAATTGCTGCTCAGGGTGCACCAGTGACTGGGCATCAGTCAGCAGGTCGTGAGTAACTGAATTGTGCATCTCATCTTTCTTGGGTTTTATTACTTTCCCTCTCTCCTTTTCATTACAGTTATTAATATTACTGTTATCATTAGTAGTAGTAGTACCAGAATTATATTTTATTCTTTTCTTATCTCAAGCCCCACAGTTTGCTTCTTTTTCCCAATTCTCCTTCCCACAGGGATTGGAAGAGGTGTGAGTGAGCAAGAGGCGGTGTGATAGTAAGTTGTTGGCTGGGGTTAAACCATGACACTGATTTTACAGTTCTACGTTATTGCATATGTCTTAGTTTAAGACAATATAAAGAGGTGAATACTCAAATATGAGTAACCTACCCTTAGTTTCAACCAATCCTTTTCTACAAATAAGGAATGAACGAGTAGATGTAAGTAAAAAAGCATAACTGTTTACTAAGAAGCAAAACAGCAAAAGACAAAAAAAGAACAGTAAATAATCACTAGATATGGAATTGACAAACCTCACAAATCACACAGAAGCAAAGAGAACCCCAAGATGGCAGGGTACCACCCGCTCCCAAGAGGGCAGCCCCCACTGCCAACCGCATGTAGGCAAACAAAGGGAAAATAGCATCAGCACTCTGCCCTAAGATGTCACTCCCCAGTCGACTGCGTGGTCCACGAGACAAAGGGGAAAAAAAAAAAATGACAGACAAAAAGACCCCTCCCGGAAAGGTAGGGGCTTAGGGAGCAGTTCTAGTGGCAGATGAGAAGTGCCAGCACATGTGGGGTCAGGCCGGCCACCTGCTGCCCCCTCCTGCTGCCCCCGGACTCCACGAATGTCGGTGCCGCTTGTCCTCCTCACTCTGGGAGTGCTGAGGGGGAGAAGGCGGTCTGTCAGCACCGATGCAGGGCTACCCAGCCCCAGGGACCGGCGCGCTTTGCGCTGCCGACAGGTTTTGCAAAGCTCATTCCAGAACAGTTTTTGATTGTGAAATGCGGTTCTTCCAATTGGCTACTGTTGCAAGACAGGAGAAAAAACAACCATCCAAAGCGGAGCCTCTGCCTTCAGCAAACACTGCCAGGGAAAAAAGGAAATTGGCTTGGGTTTCCCAAACTTTTAAAGGGCCTGGAACCTGCCGACTGCCGCACAATTCTGGAGCTGGCGGCGCTGGGTCTTAAAGAGACAGTAACATTTTTTGGGCACAGCTAGAGATGGCACACAGTAATGTTTTGGGTTACCCTCGACAGCATACTATAAATCTATTTACACAGAGGTATGGTAGATATTAATGCTACTGTTCTTCATTGCATTATAATGTCACTGGTATCTGAAAATATAATAGAAAATAATGCTGTCAAAATTATGCTGTCAACTGTTTTGAAATTATATAGACAACTTGAGAAAATTTTCTATAAAC
This sequence comes from Aleadryas rufinucha, assembly GCA_013397815.1. Taxonomy (NCBI): domain Eukaryota; kingdom Metazoa; phylum Chordata; class Aves; order Passeriformes; genus Aleadryas; species Aleadryas rufinucha. The sequence continues at coordinate 20,436 of VZTH01005555.1, forward strand.
TACCACTTTTGAAATACTACAATGACTCTGACTTGTATACGAGCCCTAATAGTCTCAAATAAGTTTATTATCAATCATCTCTCAACCTGACTTCCTTATAACCCTGCAGCAAGCTATGTCTTTAACATTATAATTTCAGTATAAGGATAAAATTCAGGTTTGTCCTATAGATATAGCTGTTGTCTAGCTGTTGGTTGGGGGAGTGTGTGTGAGTGCATAAGCAGCACGCTTGGGTATGATTTTCCTGGTTGTTGAGGAATTGCACAGCAAGTCTCTGTGAAGATAAGGTAATGCATTGACTTGTTATTGATGGAAATCCTATTCATTTTACAACAAAGTGTTTCACTCACAGAATATCCAGGTAGGAATCTCAGTCAGTTCTGGAGATCACAAATGAAAATGCCAGGGGGAAAAAAGATAATAAAAATGAGATATTTGATTTAAATATTTCCAAGTGACATTTTAAAGTGATTTTTATCTGAAATTTATTTACATTTGCTGCTGGTGGAAACTTTTAAATTAGTGATGTGTGAACTCCTTATTTGTCTCCCTGAGGGCTGTTACTCAAAGAAGAGCTAATGTAGATTTAAGAAAACACAGTCATTTTTAAAAACTTATTATTTCTCTTGATGGCATAAGATGAAAACTGGTTGACAAGGTGCAACCAGGTGAAAAATTTGATTTCCACACCTATAAATTGCTCTGGGAAAAGCCATTCTTGAATTGGTGTAACTTTCCTTTAAATTAAAAATTTCCTTTAAATTAAATTAAATCTTCTTCCTTTATTTACACATCATATCACTTGGTGAAGAAAAGCTTATAGACTTCAAAGTCACATTTAGAAAAAGCTAAACCTCCTGTTTATGTAAACAAACATTTGTGTAAGTTTAAAATCAGGGTTGCAATTTTGGAAGACATTTTAAGCCCATTTGCAGAGGATATAAGTGTTATTTTTCTATATTTTTAGCTATGCTTGTCTATGTATATGTTTTCCTATGCTGGACCTTGGACTAATTTTTTATTCCCCTCATGGGCCACTGACCAGCTCTCTAGGAAGATTGTTCCAGGGTTTGACCGTCCTCTTTGTGGAGGAATGCTTCCTAAAGTCCAGTCTAAACATCCCCTCATGCAGCTTTGAGCCATTCCCATGCATCCCATCACCTGATCCCAGGATGAAGAGCTCAGCACATCCCTCTCCATTTCCCCTTCCCAAGAAGCTGTAGAGAGCAATGACATCATACCTCAGCCTCATTTCCTCCAAGCTACAGAAACTCAGAGTCCTCAGTCCTCCTAGGTCATGCCTACCAGCCTCTTCACCAGATTTGTTGCCCTTTTCTGAATATATTTAAGGACCTTCACCTCCTCGTTAAATTGTGCGGTCCAGAACTGCACACAGCACTCAATTGAGGCAGCAGGAATGCTGAATGCAGTGAGGTAATCACATCTTCTGAGTGGCTGGTGATGCTGTGTTTGATGCACCCCAGGATGGGTCTTGCCCTCTTGGCTGCCCAAGCTCCCTGGTGGCTCCTGCTGAACCTGCTATTGACCAGCACTTCCAGATCCCTTTTAGCAGGGTTGCTCTCCAGCTGCTCCTCTCCCAGTTCTACTTGTATCCAGCATTATTCCATCCCAGGTCCAGAATTTGGCACTTAGACTTGTTATATGTTATCCCATTAATCATTGCTCAGTGATCCCATCTATACAGCACCGCCCAGTTTGGTGTGATCTTGCTAATGGTGTGTTCAACTCCTGCATCCAGATTGCTGATAGAAATATTGACCAAAACTGTCTCTAAAATCAAACCTTGAACACCACTGCTGGCTAGTTCCAGCCAGATGTAGCCCTGTTCACTACAACACTTTGACCTCTGTCCTTTAGCCAATTCTTCACCCAGGAGTCACCCATTTAGCAGAATTAGAAATATTTAAAATATAAGTTGTATTTAATACCAAATAATTGACAGAGCAGTTTTTACTGTAAAATGTAAATTTTTTTGTCTTTGTTTAATTTTAAATTGTAAATTATCATTCTGTGTGACTATCACAAGGATTGTGATATTTTAATTTTAATTTACCCTCGTAATATATAAATATGTGGGAATATGGTAGAGACAGAGATAGTGATAGATCCAGAGATAGAGATAGGCAGATAAATGCATTCCACAAACTATTTACACAGCTTTAAGAAAAATAACTATGTTTTGAAAACTTGCTTTTTCTCTTTATTGCTCGTCTGTGTTACTTAAAAAGAATGAAGAGGGGATCTTTCCTGTAATTTCCTTGATTTATTATTTCTCTTATCATGATCCTAATCTATCTGTAAATAAAGTATACCTATTACCTTGTTAAAATTTCCTACTTTGCTAATTTCTGTAGATTTTTTCTAGGCTTAGCAAGAATATTGCAGGAAGCATGTGCCTTTAACTTAAATATTAAGTGCACAGCATTTTCAATGGAAATAAAAGCCTTCATACCTGAATTTTCTGTCTGTCATATCTCATAAAGTGTATTAAGGAAATTCTATCTTAGAGCAACCAGTTTTAGGATCAGGGTTATAACTACTTTCCTCTAAATGTTTTCTCTGTGTGACTCTTGGATGTTGATTTAGTTGAAAATGTGGACCATGTGATCAAGCAGTAATCAAGGCACTCTGTGCAGTTTGGAAAAGTCTCACCAGGAAGCCTTGTGAAGCCAATACACTTACACAACTGCCCTGCTCTTTCATGCTGCCTAAAAGAAGGCCAAACTGGCTCTTGAGCTACATCCAGATCACAAGATTTTTAATTACATTCTTCTGGGTACTATGGGAAATTTTGGACCATTCAAATCTACTTCTGGAGGAAGAAGGGAAGCAACAATGGTTAATATAATGTAATGCCCAGGATCTGCAGATGCAACCTACCCAAACAGGTTTTCTTACTCATTTTCCAGAGACCATCCCTTTCTCAGTGTATATGGCTTTTTGTGCAGAGAACTAAAGACAGAAAAATCCATATCAATTTAAGAAACTGGCTGCATTAAAAAAAAATATTTTTAGAAAAAAACCCCAAACAGTTATTTAGATTAAGAACAAGGTAAAGACCACATTTCAAATTGAGGACCTATCCTGGACTGAGTAAAGCTTGTGTTTTGAGTTTTATTTACTAATCCTTAAACCCCACTATTGAAATCTACAAAGAAAGCAAACTACAAAATCAGGTGATTATATCAAATATGTGTATATAGTAAATATACCTAATTCTTCTTTTCTACAAAGGAAAAGACATAAATTATGTACTCAGGACGTGCCATAATTTTTTTTTTTTTTGTAAATCATGAAGTGTTGCATTTACTGATGTGAAATACTTATTTTAAAAGAACAGAGTTGTATTATTATTATTATGTATTTCTCTTTCCATGTGGTCGCTTATGTTCAAATCAATGGTCTGACTGAACACAAGTGGATGCAGGCATACTGCAGACTTACACAAGAAAAAGGAGACTCGTAGGCATGGCAGCAGCTGGTTATGGATTAATGTAAATCAAAGCTCTTAAGATCTAAGACTGATACAATTGCTGCTAGCATGGCCCAGGAGTAGAAGTACAGCTGTATGAAAAATCTCACAGTGCTGGGGAAAACCAAAAAAATAGGCTCAAAACTTAACAAGTGACCCAAACAAAGTAGATTTCTTAGGTCCAGTAAAAGTATATGACATCTTCCACATATTTGTAATAAACCTGGAAAAATGTGGACTATTGTAATGAATCTATAGCTAAATGTAGAAGTAAAGAAATGCCAAATAGAAAATAAGTAATTCTAGATTTTTAGGACAGAAGGTCCCTTCCAACCCAAGACATTCTGTGATTTTATGATTTTATGGACTAATCATAAAAAGCTAAAATGAATTGGGCAATGGTCCATGTCAGGACACTCTTACAGATGTTGACTGTCCAATAAAGAGTACAAGGATGAAATGCCAATGCAGTGGTGGAGTCAGCTCCTGCTGTAATTAGTATGAATATAGCTGGAACTGGACACTGAAGCAGTGACATGATTTCTATCAGAACAGGACACTTGAAAACCTGGGGAAAGAGTATGGAGAGGCAGGCAGGCATAAGTCAGAAGCCATCATGATAGTGGCAGAAAAATATTAGGTGCCTGGTTTGATATTACTGTAGAAAAGTATATAGCTATCACTCAGGCTACCTCTGAAAAGAAAATATTTGGTATTTGTGTAGAACAGAAAATTGGGACAGCTTGTTATTGAAAGTAGCAAACAGATTTGGTTTTGTTTTCAGTTTGAATTTTGTCTTTTTTTAAGCATCCAGTATGGCAAATATAGATGCAAATTCAACAATTTCCATGTAAGCCATTTAAAAAAAAAATTTGAAATGAAGGGATTAATTACTTTTCTGTGTAGATAAGCTTTCACTCATCCATCTCACAGGAGCAAACAATGGCATCTATATATGTTGCCTTCAACATTCCACAGTTGAATATTGTATTGTGTTTTTGTGGCCAGGTTTTGGTAGCAGGGTGGCTACAGAGGTGGCTTTTGTGAGAAGCTGCCAGAAGCTTCCCCCATATCTGATAGACTCAAAGCCAACCGGCTCCAGAATGGACCCACTCCTGACCAACACCAAGCCAATCAGCGATGGTGGTAGAGCCTCTGGGGTAACAGATTTAGGAGGGGTAAAAAACCTGGGAAACTGCAGCTGAACAGAGAGGGCTGAGAACATATGAAAGAGACAGTCCTGCAAACAGCAAGGCCAGTGAAGAAGGAGGGGCAGGTACTCCAAGTGTGAGAGTGGAGATTCTTCTGCAACATTGGGAGGTCTGTGGTGGAGCAGAGATCCACCTGCAGCCCATGGAGGGTCTCACGCAGGAGCACAGGTACATGTGAGGGAGGCTGTGAGCTCTTGGGAAGCCCACACTGGAGCAGGGGAAGACTGTGAGGAGTCCTCCCCATGAGGGGGAAGGAGCTGACTGCAGGCCCCATTCCCTGTCTCCCTGCAGTGCTGGGGAGAGAGGGAGGTAGAGAATTTGGGAGTAAAGATGAGTCTAGGAAGAAGGGAGGTAGGGGGGAAGGTGTTCTAAGATTTATTTGATTTCTTACTCTACTGTGATTTGATTGGTAATAAAATCAATGAATGTCCCCAGAAATTAGGAAAAAATACATATAAAAACCGTCATTTCTTCCCTTTAGAAAGTAAATTTTACTTCTGTTAGATCATGACCTTAGTTCACTAGTATTCCTAGGGAAAGCATGGTGACCTACTTGATTCTCCATGCTTGCCTAAATTGTCACTGTACTATTGTATTTTATTCTTCTATTGAAGAAGTGGGATGGTGGTGAACTGTACTGTTTTTGAGTAATGACATTATCCCAGACTAGCAGAGAGAGTGGTTTACTCAGACCTTACTGTGAAAAACATCTTGCTGTAAAAGAGAACTCTTTCTGTATCGTGTTTCAGAAAATGGATAATAGATGATTATAGAGTGTCTGAATGAAGGCAAGTGGACTTGCCTTGGTCAGAAATTTCATAGACAATTTGCATTTCTAAGAAATGAAATCTCAATCTCATTACTTGTGAAAAATGTAAGAAGAAAAAGATCTCTGACCAAGTAGCTGTTATTCTGTGAAGAGGAAACTTGTTCGTTTTGTTCAATACATATCAGGCATTTTTCTGGTAAAACTCAGCGTTAGTGCTGAAATCCTCATAACTCTTTAGCATGATAGAATATTTATTTTCTATGTAAATTTCCAATATCATCATATCTATTCTTTGTGCCTATTAAGTGTGCAGAAAATCATCTATGATGTGGGTCATGCTTTCTATAATAATTTTTGTGGCTGAATGATAGGTAAGAATGCTTATACAGTTTTGCATTGAATTTACTGTTCTGGGAATCAGGGTAATAGCACACTTCACAGAGTCATTTGCATCAATTGAGCTGTTCAGGGTAAGCTGGGCTGCTCCTCATGAAACAGAAGTGTATGTATCCCAAATTTTAGCCCTTTTCATAGATCCACTGAAGCTTTTGTCTTGTACCTAGAGTGATATCTAGTCATGTTGATCTTGAAATTAGCCATAATTTTCTCTGGCATATGATATTATGTGTCATATTCTTCTACAGTGCATTTTCAAATTTCCAAATCATAGTTATTTCTTGCTTCAGGGCAATACTTGATCCATGCATTGAAGCAGCTTTCTAGTTATACTGAAGCTAGGTAGGCTTTTAAGTCACTGATTTTATGCTATTAAAGAGTAGCAAAAGCAGGCTATTCTTTCAGCAGCTTTGAATTTAGAGCATGGAGCAGTTACCATTCAGTCAGGGTTTGGACACAGATATTAAAATGGGATATGGGATCCCCTAGCACAGATCTGGGAGCAAGGAGGAATTATTGTTTAAGTGTGCAACATGTCAGAAAGAACTCCTCATGAAGTAAATCCTCAGTGAAAACAGACAATTAATAATGTTCAGTATTAATGACTTTGAGGCATTATTGGCTAACTACTGTGGGACAGCACAAGCACTAGCACAACTTAGGAAAGAGGTATTTCAGTGATATATTGGACTTAGTAAAGCTGAAGAAGCACTAAATTTTTTCATCCTGATACAACCACTGAGATGCCTGAAAGTTTGCTGAACAATGCTGAATGAAGTTAAAGATTCAAACTGCATGCTCATAGAATGGTGAGAGCCCAGGTCGTGAAGAGGCAGACACAATCTGTCATTTGTATATTTTTTTTATTGCAACAAACAAAAACAGTCATTGAAAGAAACATAACAATTTTTAGGGAAAAATTAATGTGACCAAAATTTTTAGTAGAATTCAGGGAGATAACAAGGCTAATTATTCACAAGCACACACACAAACTGCCCCCCCCCAAAAAAAAAATTTAAAACTGAAGAGAAATTACGCTTCCCCTCTTTTTCATAAAAGGAAGGAGTAGATGAAAGCTCATTTGTTGAGAGAACGCCATTTCAATAATTTCTATGAGAAATGAAATGTAACATTATGTCACATGCCACTGCTGATAAAAATATAAATAAGTGAAATTTTTCTGTGAAATGGGTAGAATGATTCAGTTGAAATGTGTCAAAGTCCTCTCACACATACGGGGTTGTTTCTGTAGTTTTCTAAAAATCTACTTTGTCATATGATACACTTTAGTGAGTGAATATGAAATGAATGATAAATGTTTCCTCCAGTCTATAGGCAAGCCTTTGTTGCACCATATTCAAATTATTGCCTTGATATCCTGTGGGAAATTAAATGAACATGTGAAACAATCCTATAATTACTTGAGTCAAAAATTATTCGAGCTTCTCCTTAGCTACAGATATTGTTTTAAGCTCACTAAGCTCATGGAGAGAACAGTCTAATGTCAGTTAATGCCTGAAAATTGCTCTATATAAAGGGTCTCTCTTGAATTTCTTGAAAAATACAAAGATTTCCTGAAAAATACAAACATTGAGTTTCTATAAAATTAATGCACTGGACATTTGTAAGTTTGAATCCTAAAGTTTTGAGGAAGTACTGGATTACATAGGGTTCTTTATGACCGTTACTCTTTGCTCTTTCCAACTGAAAGTAAGAGGTGGAACATGTCAGACTCATGTTTTGTGTTTACCTATGGCTGGAAAGTTGCCCAGGAGAAAAAGACCTGGAAGCATTGGTCAGCAACTGTCTGAACATGAACATGAGCCAGCCACGTGCCCAAGTGGCCATGAAGGCCAGTGGTATTCTGGCTTGTGTCAGAAATAGTGTGGCCAGGAGGGTGAGGGCAGTGATCATCCCCCAGTAGCCAGCACTGTTGAGATCGTACTTTGAATACTGTGTTCAGTTTTGGGTCCCTCATTCCAAAAAAAGACACTGAGGTGCTGGAGCATGTGCAGAGAAGGGCAACAGGGCTGGTGAAGGGTCTGGAGCACAAATCCTATAAGGACTGACTATGGGAACTGGAGTTGTTTAGCCCAGAAGAAAGGCTCAGGGGCCACCTTATCACTCTCTACAACTGCCTGAAAGGAGGTTGTAGCAAGAGGAGGTTGGTCTTTTTCCCCAAGTAACAAGTGATACAAGAGAAAATGGTGTCAAGTTGCACCAGGGGAGGTTTAGATTGGATATTAGGAATAAATTCTTGACTGAAACAAATGGAGGTCCAGCATTTGAATATGCTGCCAAGGGAAGTGGTGGAATCATCCCTGTAAGTGTTCAAAAGGCATGTTTATGTGTTTTGGGGACAGGGTTTAGGGATTAACATGGAGATGCTGTGTTCATCGTTGGACTCAATGATCTTAAAGGTCTTTTCCAAGCTTAAGCATTCTGTGGTTCTATGAAAAGTTAGGTGCTTCACACTGTTTAGTTATGCAGGCTAGGCCTGTTTGGAGAAAGGCTGCTCCTTTCTCTCAGCCAAGAGAGGTGGGGGGTTTTGGTACACTGAAGGTGAGATAATTCAGTATGTGACTGCAAAAGAGTTCATGTCAGTATAACTTACATCAAAGTTATGGACTTGGAGCAGGTATTAATTGTAGGCAGTAGCTGCTCTAAATTAGGAGTACAATTTTTTTTTATTAACAATTCTATCTGCCACAACCACTCTGGAAAATCTTTAAAGGCTAGACCTAGTCTGAATCATGAGATTTCTAACTGATAATAAAAAATCCCCATTACTGTTTGCCACCTTTTGTAATGTGATTTAATCAGTGCTTACTAACTAGAAGGGGTACAAGGGCAATGAAACCGTGAGTGACAAATCAAATTAAAATACAACATACACAGTATACAACATGAAATCAACCACACAACTTTCTTTATTTGCAGCTGTAGAATTAAGTATCAAAGGTGTGTGTGATTTGTTTGTTGATTGTTTGCTTTCCATTTTTTTGGTCTGTGGCTTTTTCGTGTGTGTGTGTGTGTGTGTGTCATGGGGGAACATCTGAATTGGTAAAGAAGGAACAAGAATTCACAAGGGAATGTTAGTTAAGACAGAGTTCAGTGTTGTACTGAAACAGGAAAGATTCCCGTGTGTATGTGTGGACCATTTCTGACTCTCCTTTTTAAATTAAATATGACTCAATTAAAAAATTTTGCATTTTTTCTGGTTTTTTTTATTATTCATTGATTTTTTACAGAGAGAAATCTTTTGTGAATTTATTAATTCAAGTGGTTTAAAATTGTATTTTTCAGTTAATAAAATTATTTTCAATTTAAAAAAAAGAGAATAAAAGAAATGAAAATAATAGAAAGAGAAAGAAACAAATTGATCCACACCCTGGACTATGTTGAGGGTATGTTTTCTATATGGATATTCAAATGATAAATATACTATATATCTTTATAACTTATATCTTTCTAAAGTGTAAGATATATCACATGGAAAATGTGATACTTTAAACTCACAAAGAACTAATTATCCAACTGTATAAGGAAAATGCTTGGATATACTTTTACTGAAATAATTTTAATTAGGGTCAAAGTAATGCAGCAAGAAGCAGAGATGTACAAAATATTTTCCTTTCCTTGTAAAAATTAATTTTGGTTAAACAGCTGGTTAAAATTATGAAATTAATAATCCACACCTGTTAAACAAAAATGGTTCTTGAAACAGAAGTAATTACTGTGCAGCTCCAATCTGAGTCATGGGTGAATGCAAATGAAAACTTATGTTGATGTGATTCTGGTATTGGTTTGCATGGTTTAATTTTTTTTTAATGAAATTCTTAAAAAAACCCATTAATTAGGATTGAATATAATTTTACTCTATAGAATACTTATGTATTTTATATAATGAAATTGCATTTGTTTTTCAAATAATACAATGTTATTTTATCTATCAAAACAAATTAAAAAATGCTAGGATTATTCTCTAGGAATGCAATTACACACTCTCATCTTCTAAAAGAAGATGGTTTTATGCAAAATGCTTATTCAGAAGTGGCAAGTTTCCTCTACTTCAGTGCACCTATAGTTGAGACCAGAAGTTCTTTAGAAGTCTACTAACTAGTCGAGACAAAAATTATGTGAGATCCTACCTTAAAAATTTAACAATATGCACAACCAAATTCCAGCTCCGAGGAATATGGTTTGACTCTAATTTAATTGTAGAGATGTAGCTTTTGAATGTGACAAAATTACTAGATACTACATACATAATTTATTCACTAAAAGAAATAAAAGAATGTCATGCATTTCTTGCCAGCTTTGAAGTTTTAAGTCAGAAGCTTGACGTTTATTGTTTTTTCCATTTCCTTCCTTCCTGTCTTCCTTCCTCCCTCCCTCCTCTTCCTCTCCCTATCCTCTCTTCCTCTCTTCTTTCCTTTTTTTTTTTCTTGACTTTTTTCTCTTTTTATTTTTTCCCTTGTATCTCTTCTTGAAGTGAATATTTGAAGTGGGGTAAACATTCTTTTCTTTCTACTGGGACCAGATTTCGCCCTGAAATATAAGGAGCTTGCAAAGCATTTTAATTTTCACCTTGTCAATCTGTAGAGGCTAAATACCCAGAGTTAAAGAAATAGTATTACTGAAAGTCAGAGGGGTTGAAGGATGTCAGGATGTGGTGCTGAAAGCTGGGATCCGCTACAGATACATCCATATACTTAATACATGAACTTGAATAACTGCAGTTGGATCTCTGCATGGTTCCTAAACGTAAGGATCTGAACTGCACATTGACACTTATGGTTACTTTTCAGAGTATAACTAGGTGTCCAGCTTAGCACAACCACATTACATGGTTTTGTCCTACATTTACCACCTATAAACCTGTGACTTTCACAGATAAGCTGTCTTTGATAGTACAGTTTTGGTGTGCTTTTTCACCGTAAGGGTATATAAAACAAGGAAAGCTTTGCACCACAATCCTTTTGATCCTGAAACTCATGCCTTACAGATTCACAGAATGGTTGGGGTTGGACAGGATGGCTGGAATTCGTCTAGTCCAATCCCTCTGCTAAAGCAAATTTACCTGGAGCGGGTTGCACAGGATCAGATCCATGTGGGTTTGAAACATCTCCAGGGAAGGAGACTCCACCCCATCTCTGGGGAGCCTCTTCTGGTACTCAGTCACCCTTAAAATTTTTTCGTCATATTCAGATAGAACTTCCTGTGTTTCAGTTTGTTCCTGTTGCCCCTTGTCCTGTTTCTGGGCACCACTGTAAACATCCTCTTGACACCCACTTTTAAAGTATTTGTATGCATTGATAAGATCCCCTCTCAGTCATCTCTTCTCTGGGCTAAACAGGCCTAGCTTTCCTCATAAGTGAGGTGCTCCAGTCTCCTCATGATCTTTGTAGCCCTCTGCTGGACCTGCCTTGTCTTTTGTGAATTGGGGAGCCCAGAAATGGACGCAGGATTCCAGAAATGCCCTCACCACCTCCCTCGGGCCTTGGCTACATTCTTCCTAAGGCAGCTCAGGATACCATTGGCCTTTTTTTCCAACAAGGTCACATTGGTGGCTCATGGTTAACTGGTTGTCCACCAGGACTCCCACGTGCTTCTCCGAGCTGTTTTCCAGCAGGTCAAGCCTCAAACTGTACTGGTGCATGGAGTTACTACTTCCTAGATCCTTACACTTGTCTTTGTTTAACTTCATTATGTTCCTCCTCTCTGCCCAAGTCTTCAGCTTGTCCAGATATTGCTGAATGGCAGCACAGCCTTCTGGTGTATAAGATACTCCTCCTAGTTTGTATCTTCATTGCTGAAGGTACGCTCGGCCCCTTTATCCAGGCCATTGATAAATTAATTGAACAAGACCAAACCCAGTAGTGACCCCTGGAAAACATCATTACCTACAGATATCCAACTAGAACCTGTGCCACTGATCAGAACCCTCTGAGCTCTGGCATTCTCTCAGTTCTCAATTACATCACTGCTCACTCATCTAACACAATCCCTGAGTTTACCTGTGAGGATGTTATGGGAAACAGTGTCAATAGCCTTCCTGAAGTCAACGTAGATAACATCCACTCCTCTCCAGTCATCTACCCTGCCAGCTATTCCATCATTGAAGTCTATCAGAGTAGTCAAGCATGACTTCTCCTTAGTGAATTCATGTGAACTACCTGATAACCTTCTTTTCCTCTACAGGCTTAGAGATCACATCCAGGATGAGTTGTTCCATCACCTTTCCAGGGATGGAGATGAAGCTGTCTGGCCTGCTATTTCCTGGGCTATACTTTTTCACCTTCATTAAGGTCAACCTTTCAAAGATGACAGAGAGCAGCTTAGCAATAACATCTGCTATCTCCATCAGCACTCCTAAGTGTATCTCATTAAAGCCCATGGATCTGTCTAAATGAACTCTAATCTGATCTGCTTTGACCAAGGAAAAGTCTTCCTTTCTCCAGACTTTCTCTCTTGCCTCTAGGGGCTGAGATTCCTAAGGGCTGGCCTTAGGAATGAAAGAATGAATCAAAGAAGGCATTCAGTAACTCAGCTTTTGCTGTATTCATCAGCAGTGTACTCACCTCATCCAGCAGTGGGACCACATTTTCCCTAGTCTTTCCTTTTCTACTGATGTACTTGAAGAATCCCTTCTTGTTGTTCTTGACACCCCTTACCACATTTGATTCCAAACTGACCTTAGCCTTCCTTGTTGCATCCCTGCATAGTCTGACAATATTCCTATATTCCTCCCAAGTTGCCTGTCCCTTTTTCTACAGTCTGTAAACTTCTGTTTCAATTTAGCCAGAAACTCCTTGCTCATTCATACAAGTCTCTTACCCCCTTTGCCTGCATCGTGGGGATGTACCAATCCTGAGTTCGAAGGAAACAATGCTTGAATATTGGGGAGAGCATCATGGGATCCAGCTTTCTTGGGTCTCTTGATACTCTACCAAGCAAATGTCTGAAGAGGCCGACATCTGATCTCCTGAAATCCAGTGTAAGAAGCTTGCTATGTGCTCTCCTTACCAATCTAAGGATCTTGAACTCCACCATTTCATGGTCACTGCTGCCAAGGCTGCCCTCAAACTTCCTATTCCCCACCAGGCCTCCTTTATGGTGTAAACAAGGTCCAACATAATGCCTCTCCTTGTTGACTCCTGTATCTCTTGGAGATGGAAGTTCTCATCAGTGAATTCCAAGAACCTCATGGGTTTTTTGTGCCCTGTTGTGGTGTCCCTCCAACAGATTTCAGGGCAGTTGAAATCGTCCATGTGGATCAGACCTTGTGTACGTGAGGCTGCTCCAGTCTGTCCGTAGAGGGCCTCATCAGCTCAACTCAAGAACTTGTCAGGGAAAAATTATCTACATTTAAAAAAAATATATCAGATTTCTGACATTGTGAGAGATGAAACAAAGCATAACAACACACGAACAATTTATTGCTGGTTAGAAACTAAATGTTGGAATTCTGTAATCAGCTCCATCCAACTGGTTTCCTGGAGCCTCCTTTCTCTCTGGCTGTCATGCCTCCTTCATAGTGCCTGTTTTATGTTTGCTCTTGGTGCTCTGTTGGTTGACCAATTTGAAAGATAAATGAAGTATTAAAGAAGCAAGAGCAGCTGAGCCACTGGCTTCATCCGAGTGCTCGGGGACCATCTTCAGCTTTTGATAAGACTGCCACAGCTTGTGATTGCATCTCATAACTGTTTCTTAGTTACCACTCACAATCAAATTCAGAATGCAGGGACTGTGGGAAAGCCAGATAATGACTTTGGCAAGTGTCTAGGAACAGAACTGAGAAATTATTTACAGCACTTGCCTTCAAGGGATAATTTGGCAATAGAACTACAAAGCAGGTTTCTATGGGCAATGCTGAAATTAGTAATAGACTTTTAAATATTAAAGCCCCCTAAAAATAACCGTAGATGGAATAAGGGAGAAAAACCTCTGAGACCTATTTTCCACCTCAGCTGGCAACATACAATTTTTGGTTTAATAACAAAAGACATCTTATTAAATTATATTAGGGTGAGTCTGTTGCTTAGTGCAGGTGTCAGGCTGGTAGTGTTGCTAATACCTACTGTAGCCACACATGCTGCTATGAAAAGCTAGCCAACATTTCAGTTCAAATGACATGCATGTATTATCTCTCAGTGTTCTGAGAGCATCTAATTAAATTTAATGTTTGTAAAAAAATACTTTCAAAGATTTTATAATATTCATGTATACTTGTTTTACATAGCGATAGAGATATTCAAAGATCATCCCTTCAAATCTGTATTTAGGAATGAAAGGCCACAAATAATTAAATGTGATTTAACGTGATGACAATTTAGGTCCTCAGATTGCAAGGACTGGTGCATGTGCAAGAAGCATAATTTCAGACCATACTTCTTCAGTTTATAATAACATTGATTTTTCAAGTGCTAAAGAAATATGTTTCAATACTGCAATGGGAAAAATTATTAATCACCAACATCACTATAACATTACTAAACTGAATGTCCAGGACAAAGATCTCCAATGTTCTATTTCATACCAGACTAAATATTCTCATTCATAATTTGTCAATAAACTATATGGAAAAGCTTAATATCCAAATAAACCATATTGACTCTAATGTTTTTCAAATGTGCTAACTTTCTCAAAAAAAAGGGCACTAGCTACATAGTGTCTTAGTACAATTATACCGAGTTTACAAATACTTCTGGCATATCAGATGATAGAAAAATTGCATCGCAGAACACTGAATCTGAAACTGATAAATAAAAGGTACCATAATCCACAAATAGTGTAAGAAAATATATTCTGCTCATATTCAAACTGTGTTATAGACTCTGAAGATGCTAGAAGATCATCAGTTCCCTGTTAAAAAATGCTCTTATGAACATTGCCGTAAGAATCATCCACTTCTGTCAGGATTAATATCATCCCTTCTGACCTTGTTCTGAAAAGCTTTACAGTGTGTGGCTGGGGGACTTTGGCTCTAATGAGGCAAAAATTCTCTGAAACAAACTTATGTACCTTTTTCATCAATCTTTATACTTTAACCTACTCTCTGTTCAGGCAAACGTGGTAAAAATTATAATGAGTAAGATCCATCTGAAAGAGTCAAAACTTGCTATTTCTGCCTACTGAAACCACCTTTAAGAGGATTTTCAAGCGAAAGCACTTGTATCTTAGATTTTCTTTTGTTCATCATCAGGAAGAACTGAATTTAACTGGGACAGTGTCGTGGTTTAACTCTAGCCAGTACCCAAGTACCATTCAGCTGTGTCCCCCACCAGTAGGATTGGGAAGAGAGTGGGAAGGGAAAAAGCTTGTAAACTTGTGGATTGAGTTAGA
Organism: Aleadryas rufinucha; assembly: GCA_013397815.1. Classification (NCBI taxonomy): domain Eukaryota; kingdom Metazoa; phylum Chordata; class Aves; order Passeriformes; genus Aleadryas; species Aleadryas rufinucha. Next base: position 35,653 of record VZTH01005555.1, read on the forward strand.
CAGTTTAATAGGGAAAGCTAAAGTTGTTCACACAAGCAAAGCAAGGAATGAATTCACTCCTTCCCATGGGTTCAGGGAAGGTGTTCAGCAATCTCCATGAGAGCAGGGACCCATCACGTTTGGGAAGACAAACGCCATTGCTCCAAAGATCCTCCACTTCCTCCTTCTTCTCCCTGCTTTATACACTGAATATGATGTCATATGATCTGGGATATCCCTTTGGTCACTTGGGGTCACCTGTCCTGGATGTGTCTCCTCCCAGCCTCCCATGCAACCCCAGCCACCTTGCCAGTATAGCAGTACAAAAAGCAGAAAAGGCCTTGGCTCTGTGTAAGCTCTTCTGAACAATAACAAAAACATCTTTATATTATAATCCCTTTATGTTCAGCTCAAATTCAAAACTGAGCTCCATACCAGCCACTGTGAAGAAAAATAACTCTACCTCAGCTCAAACCAGTATGGACAAGTCATTCAACTAGCACTGCATTTCTGAGCTGATCAAAGTAGGTATTTATTATAGGAGCTACCTTTTTTTTTTTCTCCCTGTTCATCTTCCTTATGGACCAGTTGTGAGCTGTAATTATTTTCTCATTAGCTGTAATTGCTTGAAGGATTTCTAATACGCATTAAGACAGACTGAGAGGATTTATTATCTTACCATGCTGGGTCACCTCCTATGTGCTGCCATTTATTCACATGGTATGATTATCTTTCTGCAATCCAGTACCTCACCATCCTTCCAGACTACAAAATACAAGCAGGATTTGCAAAGAATAGTTGTAAGTAATGGGTGCTGAAGAATATGAAGGAAGGAGTGATAGTGCTATTGCTCAAGCTTACTTATTCCATTTCTTTTCACGTGTTGTTAGCATACTCATCTTTTCTCTCTCACTAAGGTTTCTATTGCTAGTGTTACTAGGTTTGACTCCAGTGTTTCCTGAAAGTAAGTATCCCAGGTCTTCTCTGCATAGCTTCTGACTAGGACCCAGCAGGACACTCAGCTGATGTGGTAAACATCACAGTGCTGCAGTGCCAGTCTGTGGCCACCAAACACATCATTATGGCGAATCACCAAAAATCAGAACTGTGTTCCCTGAAAATCATAATACTGTCTTAAAAAAGGGCATTTCTTCAACAGCCAAATCTGTTCCTTCCTTCTTTCTTGATTTTCTGGTCTTTAGGTTAAATCTGTTCAAATATTGATCTTTTTTTCCAGCCCAAAGGGGAAAATTGTAAACTACTGTAAACTAACAGAGTTGTATGGATTTCAGGAATATTTCACAATTAATGCTGGGTATTTGTAAGGACAAACCCATGACATTCCGCTGTATGTAGTGCATACAAATTTTCACCTGGACAAAAGCAAAACAAATTAAAACAAACAAACAAACAAACATACAAAACAGTAGAAAAATTGGATGGTAGGGAACCTCGAGGCTGAATTTAATCATAAGGACTCTCGATCCTGCACAACCTTCATTCAACTTTGCCTTGTCAAAGTCTGCTAGTAATTTCATGCTTATATGGTGGGATTATGAATATGGTCATTCATCTGTGAATATCAGGGATTCAGGTGAATTAAAAGCTCTTCCACAAACATTCATACAACAAAACAGCTGTACAAATGTCCATGATGAAATTCAGATTGAAAAGAGTACAAGGGTAGAGCTTAATTTCACAGCTCATTGAAGTCTTTGAGAGCCTTTAAAGTGAATCCAATGGGTTTGTTCAAAGAATGAAGTATTATACAAGAGTACTCAAATATGTCCCAAAGGCTGTAGAACTTTACTCACATAAAAATGATAAGTAGATAGACGTGACTTAGATTTGTAGAACAGCTAAGTGAGGTTATGGACATGAACAGGTTACCCTGAAATAACTAATTATGATGTATTAGCTATTCCACAGCAATAGCCTTTTTGATAATAGTCATCCTGAAGTAAACAAAACACTGTATGACGTAGTATATGCCCTGAGTGAAATGAGGTTAAACTTGTTCTAGAATAGACAGAAGACAGGTACACTACAGAGAAGTACCTATTTCAGTTGCCCCAAAAAATATTTTCTTGGATCATGAGGTCTTATTTTGAGGCTTTTGTATTCTAGTACTTTATAGTTCAGCAATGCCAAATAACTAGATCAAATTTACCATTACTGAGATTGAGGATGAAGAAAGCACCTGAAACAATTATGAAACTGAGATTCAAGTTTTATAAAACATTGAAGAATTTTAAAATCAACCTGGCATTTGGCTGACAAAGCAGAAGACAGAAATGGAACTAAGGCAACATGCACATTAATTTAACTCTAAGTGGATGCTGTGTTATAAATCAAGAGGAGCAGGGTTCACCAGTCCAATGTGTTATTATCACCTTAGCATATTTGCCCAGAGTTCAGCCATGACTGCTGAAGGAGTAATTTTTTTTTCAGAAAGCAGTAGTTGGAAAATTGTTCTAAATTTTAGCAGCCTGTATTATAGGACATTTAAAAGTATGTTATTAGCACAGTTTTCAATGTTAATTTCCATTTTTATTACATTTTTTCTGCTTCTGTTCCAGAAATCTACTGAATAGGTGCCTATGGGCCATCACTATGTTTTAAGCATGGATAAGAACATACATAAGAGTATCTGAAAAATAAAAAAAAAATGTGATTGCAAGTCAAATTTACCATCCATTTTTGAAATTACTGCTTTGTGTAACAGATTTCTGGAATAAGAGTATGGCTGATAAATTATTCCCTTGTATATGTTTCAGTACAATTTCTTAATCTCTTTTTCAGATTCAGACTCCAGAAAAGGCATTTTTTACAAAAAAAACCCAAACAACTTACATAGAAAATATATGTATACACACTTATATGTATATGTACACTATATATGCTGAAGAGGTATGATATTTGAATTCATTTTCCTCTACACCATTTTTCAAGAATATTATCTGGTAATCGTATGACATATGACAGTGGTTGCAAACATTTTCTTTTAAAAATAAAAATCAATTTTGAGTTTAATTATGTGTTAAGAGTAGTGGATGCTGCTCACATGATGTTTGTAAGATGGATGCCTCTAACAGTCCTGCTTTCTTGTGTTAATAACTTACTGTTGTGTAAAGGCTATTGGAATTTAGCATAAAATAAATCCCCTTCATTTACATCCCAAGGGATATGAAAGTTCATGGGGCTTAATGAGGGTCCTAGTCAGAATCTATAGTTCACAAAAGAGGTAGAATAAACACTTAGGTCCTCCTTCATGTCCTGAGGTGTCAGTAAAGGCTCTCTGACCTTCATCAGTGGGTCTTTGTACACATCCTTACCTCCTTAATGAAGCAGATTTGTAATGAGGCTTGTTTTTCACAGTGAAGGGAGTGGGGCTGTTGGCTGGTACAGAGGCTCAGTGTTCTTCTGGGCCTCACTGGAATATCATCAAGTGGGGAGACATCCTCTTCTCTCCAGACATCTCTCAGTTGTTAGGCCCTGCTTGAGCCAGGTGCAAGATAAGCAAGGGGCCCAGCTCCTGTTTTTCTCAACTACCCTCACCAACTCTTCAGCTTTTTTAAAGCAACACTGGAAAATTCTGATCACTTACCCTGCTATTGCAAACAGGTGTTTTACAAAGTCACTCTTAACTTGCAAATAGAATGCTACTTGTAAGTAAATTCCTTTGGAGCCAATTTTTTCTCTGTGAGTCAGTGAAATAATTGGTGGAGATGTGACCTATTACATTATGATCTGTGATTTAGCTAAAGAAAAGAAATGGATTAATTTCTTTAGTGCACCAACAGACCATAGGTATATAATTAGACGACACATTTGGTACCATTTTGTTCAACAGGGTTTTCCATATAAGTGTAGCTATATGTCAGCAAAAAGATATTTTGATTCATTATATTTTTAAGTGTAGTCTTATCAGACCTAATGAACTGTCAAAGAATCTTGAGGTTAAAAATATTAGTGTTAGAGAAGACTGTAAGATAACCTTGCAACCAATTTGATCCTATTCCAGTCAGTGTAGTCACAATATTCCACTAAAACCCAATATCTCTGTAATAGTAATATAATGGGATAAGGACAATCCTTCTAGAAATGCAGGAAGAAAAAAAATGAAAGAGAAAAAAGAAAAGGGAAATACCACTGCCCCACTCACAACACCTCCCAAATGCCACTCTGTTGGTGGCAAACCATTCGCAAAAAAAAAAAAAAAAA
>VZTH01005555.1:39899-51688 GCA_013397815.1 Aleadryas rufinucha
AAAGTTTTCCCTGACAGTTATATCTTGGTGTTTATAAAACAGCTTAAAATAACAGAAATTTTTGTGAATAAGGGAACAGTTGTTGGTATATTGAGATATCTGAACACTGTAGATACAGTTCATAATTGTGTCACATTTAAAACTTGGCAATACTACATCCAAGAAATTATTTCTCTCAGGCTTACTTTGGGTATAAACACATATAAGTTATGTCACGTAAGTAGGGTGACCTAGGTCTTGTGCTGTAATTCTGCATTTTATCCATAAGGTAGGCATGCAGAAAAAGAAAGAAAGAAAGAAAGAAAGAAAGAAAGAAAGAAAGAAAGAAAGAAAGAAAGAAAGAAAGAAAGAAAGAAAGAAAGAAAAAAAAGAAAGAAAGAAAGAAAGAAAGAAAGAAAGAAAGAAAGAAAGAAAGAAAGAAGGAAAGAAAATCTCTTAAGCAACCAATGGATAAGAATAAAAAGTAAAAGAAAATCTTTTTAAAGATCCTGCTTGGGTAGCTGTGTAATACAAGATGGATGTGTTATGAATGATTCAGGGGGAAAATTGGCTTTTACATGATTATTACTATGAAGTTTTGATTTGCATGAGTTATGAGTTGATAATAAGGTTAAAAATCAATTAAGAAGTTACCCAGTTGATTGTTATGAGGAAGGCTACTTGTTTAAAGGAAAATGTTTGGTGTTTGGTGAGGAAATTCATATGTTTGCTTGGAAAATCTATTTGTTCTAACCTCTAGTTGAGTGTGTTCCAGGGCTGACAAGACCCATTTCTAAGGGACCAAGAGCTAAATTTAGAAGCCAAAGTGAGACCTGTAACTGGGAGTCATGGAAACCCTGCATATCAATGAGGGACTTTCCAGGATCAGCCCGCCAAAAACCAAGAGTGATGTCACCTGCTCAACTGCCCCTAGACAACGTGCCTGTGATTGGTCAAAGGACTCGATGTCACTCTGGACGTCCACCAATGAACTGACGGCTGAGGGGACGGACTGTGGGCGGTCCTGGGCGTTCCCGGGCAGGGACACAAGGGTATAAAAGACAGTGTCAGACTGCCAGAAGCGCTCTGCTCTGCGCAGCTTTGCTCTGCCTTGTCCTGCCCTGCTTTGCTTCGCAGGTGGCGTGACCTCTCGCCACTGGGCTAGCCAGGCAGAGATCGGTGCTGCCTTAGGCCGCATTGCTCCAACAGACAGCACTGCGGGTCCTGGACTCGGGGCTGCATAGCCGTGCCGGCTCTTTTTCTCAGTCCTTATTTCCCGTGTTCCCGGGCAATTTTATTTTGTTTGATTATTGGATTTTTGGATTGTTCTTTATTTTATTATTCTTTTGGGGTTCCTGGTTTATCTTTTTATTGAATTTTATCGCATTTTCTTTTATTTTTCACTTCCGGGGTTGGGCGCCGAGCCCTCCCCAATTAATAAACCATTTTTAATTTTAATTAAACTGCAAGAATTGTCTTCATTTGTGACAGGATGGAAAGTTACAAATAGGAATCTGGTTACTAGTAAGGATCTGACTTTCTTTTTTTTTTTTATGCTTGTATAGAACAGGCCAGGAAAATTCAAAGTACCTACTAAATAAAATAAGTATTATTTTTCTTACAGATTTGACCAAAGCAACATTATATATCAGTTTATCAGTGGTTAAAAATGTAAACATTGATCTCCTGTATCACATTCATGAAAGACTTATTTCTCAGAGGTTTATGATATGTGCATATTATTTAGTGAGTTTTGTTTTAGGAGCTATGAAACATTCACAGTCACCATGGTAAGGCCCTAAAATGTAATTTTATCTTCTGAGAAATTAATCACTGATTCGATGTATTTTAACAAAGGTTTAAGAAAATTTCCTACTCTGGACATTCATATTGTAGATGGTTCTACTTCTTTTGGTTTAATTCAAGAACAAGTGGTGGTGGTGCTGTTGGTCTTTTGATATCAAGATAAAAATAACACTTAGTTGCGCATATTTGATTTTAAAAAATCAAATATTAAAGTGATAGGGAGTAATGCTTAATTGCAGTACATTGATAACATTTAAAATATTTTTATTTTTATTCTTAAAATTTAAGATACCATTACAGAAGGAACAGAAGCCAAATTGTTTAAAAGACAAAATTACAGGTACACTGAACTTGAACAAACTCTGAGCAGACTTCAGTGCATTAAATATAAATGTTTCAGAGTCATTTTACAGCAGTTTTCCTTTGGGCATTTTCAGTGATTTAGGCAGAACAGGGCTGAGGGGAATTTGGGAACAGGACAAAGAAATGGATTGAGGCCCATAGCAACTGCAACATTTGCTTTTATATGGTCTTGGAGGAGGAGGGAGGGTTTCGGGAAGATCATGCATTTGGGTTTTGGAGGGGTTTTGTTTGATTTGGATTTTTCTGCTCCAGGCTCAGTTTTCTCATGTTCCAAATGCTTTCCAGAATATAACAGATGTGTGTTACACTTATGGAAGGTATTATTACTGATAGAACTGGAACTTTTAATGATTAGCTACATTGTAGAAAACGGTATAAGCTGTAGTAATCAAGAATTCTCTGTTCTGCAATATTACCTTATTGTAGTGCATGATTTAAACTATAAATATCCCTATTCATGGGCTAAGCAGGTACTACACAGTTCTAGCACTTTCCCAACATACCAAGGTCATAATGTTTTAGTGTGCACCGTGACAGGTAAAGTAATAGCGTAGACAGAAAACCTTGAAAACCTTCTAATAAAGTGAGAATCTGTCACGGTTTTAAGCCAGCTGGAGTGAAAACATCACACAGTTGCTCTCTCAACCCTCTTTCTCTTCCCCTCCCCATCCCTGGTGGAATAGGGAGGAGAAGTAAAGCAAAACTTGTATGTTGAGATAAGAACAGTTTAATAATTGAAAAGAAAGTAAAATACATTGATAATGTTAAATAATAACAATAATGATAATAAAAGGGGAAAAAACAAGTGATGCACAGTGCAATTGCTCACCATTCTCTAAATAATGAGAGGCACCCCCTCCTGAATCTAGATCAGCCTCCCTTCTGGGTAACTCCCCCAGTTTATGTACTGGGCATGATGTTCTGTGGTGTAGAATATCCCTTTGGTCAGTTCTTGTCATCTGTCTCAGCTGTTCTCCCTCCCAGTTTGGTTTTTTGCCTACCTCCTCACTGGCAGAGCATGAGAGGTCCTTGACTTATGATAAACTTGACTTGGCAAAAAAGCATAATATCAGTGTGTTATCAACACCATTTGCAGTACAAATCCAAAACATAGCATTTTGACAGCTACTGAGAAGAAATTAACTCTACCCTAGCTGAAACCAGGGCAATATTTCATGCTTTCTGCAGTCAAAAAACCCGAACTTTTGTTTAGGGCAGTTTAGTCCTGTACTTGGTTATGTGTTTATGTTCCTCTTTTTTTTTTTTTTTTTTGGTCATTACCAACAGATGGTATTCAGAGTACTATTGCTTCAAAAGAGATATTGCAAAAATTGAAAGTTCCTCAAAATTAATTGCTAAACATAGTCAAGGTTAAGGTTTCACTTTTCATGTTAAAATATAATAAAATAGTTTAGTATAAAATAATGTGAAATATCTATTAAATATGTAGTCATTTCTGTTGCCTTTGCATGTCCTGAGTTCATCTTGAATTTTGGATGAATTAAAATAAGCAAAAATTCTCCCGGCAAGATTCAGTTCAAACTGAGATATGATCAGCTACATGAGAAATGGAGATTTATAGAAACTTGATATAGTTTCATTGAAGACTTAGTAATCCTCAGTAGTTCAAATGAATTGAAGTTTATAATGCGTGCACAGATCTATGGTGGCTTGACTGGCTTGATGCCAGGTGCCCATCAAAGCTGCTTGGTTACTCCTCTCCTCTGCTGGACAGGGGAGAGAAAATACAGTGAAAAGCTCCTCATATGAGATAAGGACAGGGAGAGTCAGCAGTTACTTTCACAGATAAAACAGACTCAACTTGGGAAAAATTAATTTAATTTATTGTCAATCAAATCAAAGTAGCATAATGAGGAATAAATGAAAAATCTTAAAGCACCTTTCCTTCCCCCCACCATTTTTCCCAGGCTTAGCTTTACTCCTGAATGCTCTACCTACTCCCCATCAGTGGCACAGGAGGACAGGGAATGGGGGCTGAGGTCAGTTCATCACGTGTTGTCTCTGCCACTCCTTTCTCTCTGGGGGGACGACACCTCACATTCTTCCCTGCTCCAGCCTGGGGTTCCTACGCAGTCCTTAAAGAACTGCACCAGTGTGGGTCCCCTGCAGGGTCACAAGTCCTGCCAGCAAAACTGCTCCAGCATTGACTCCTCTCTCCATAGGGGCTCGCATCCTGCCAGGAGCCTGCTTCAGCTCCCATTTGGGAAGAGCCCCCATCAGACATCCACCTGCTCTGGCTTGGGGTCCTCCAGGGGCTGCAGGTGGATCCCTCCTCCACCATGGGCTTTCCATGGTCTGCAGGGGCACAGCTGCCTTACCACGATCTGCACCATGGGCTGCAGGGGAATCACTGCTCCAGAGCCTGGAGCCCCTCCTGCCCCTCCTTCTGCGCTGACCTTGGTGTGTCTGCAGGGCTGTTGCTGTTACATATTCTCACTTCTCTCTCTGCCTGCCATTGCTGTCACACAACAACATTTTCCCTCTCTTAAATCTGTTATCCCAGAGGTACTCCCACGGTTGCTGATGGGCTCAGAGTTGGCTGGAAGCAGGTTCATGTTGGAGCCAGCTGCCTCTGGATCTTCTGGACATGGGAGAAGCTTCTAGAAGTTGGCACAGAAATCACCCATGTAGCACCACCACTACCAAAACCTTGCCATGCAGTCTCAATACATTATGTCAGAAGACCCTCAAGCTATATTTTAAAATCTTCACATATACGTTTTCAAAAGAAATAGAATCACAAGGCCTTGCTGTTACACAGGTCTTCCTTTGTGAATATTTAAATAAGATAATATTTGTACAGCCAGACTCATAAAAGAGTACATGTTTGTATCACTATTTTTGACAAAGGTCTCAATACATGATCGTAAAAACAGTCAAAACGTTTTGGGTTCAATTTTCAAGCAAATTAATACAGTCTTTAGTCAAAAGCATAAATGGCACATAAAATAATATGTAATTATTTAAAACATGAAAGGGTTTGGAAATACCTGTTATTTTTAAATATACTGATATACAAAGGTTAATATAAGCATAATATATGATATCTATTTCTTTATCATAGAAAAAAGCTAAATGATTTTGCCTAAATTGCAAAAATAGTGCCAAAACGCAAAAATAATGCTATTTCTAAAATTGTCATTCATATGAGAAAAATAAACAAGAAAACTCAAAATATGTAAATTGCAATTTTGTGCTAATTAAAGTATCTTGCTATTCAAAAATAACAAAAAATAAAACCCCTATTATGCCTAACTTAACAAATAATATAAATTAGCATTCCTCAAAACATCAGTGGATACCATAAAAATACGGTAGACATAATATTAACTTTTATGCTACACATTTGCTTGAAATTCAAGCCTTGAAAGAAAATAATATCTTTTTCTTGTCTGGATTTCACACCATTACAGTAATTTTACTCATTCATGCTTATCATTACTTATTTACAGTATCTGGCAACTTTCAGTATTGAAATGCATATATGTTCCAAGAGGACTTGCAATTTTCCTTTATTTTACCTCTTCTTCATCAAACATGTTTGCCTCATTAACCCCAAAACATTTCATATGTAGTGCACATATCTATCAGACTTTCAAAAGGGTCACATAAACTGTCATCCTCATGCCCCAAATCTGCTTGCTAGTTCTCATCCCAGAGTTTCTGAAACTTAACCCAAACTAGACAGCCCCCAGCTCCTTTGCCATGCACACCACATAGACTGAGCCAAAGATCTAAGAGTTTCATGAGAGTTTCTTCTCTCCTCTCCCCTACATCCACCCTAGGGGATTTAGTGCCTCATATAGGAACATGACAATGAAATTAAGGAAAAATAATTTCTAATATTTCAGAACAGCATCAAGGTGACAAGTTCTGGTGCTTCATGGTACAATGTGATCAGACCAGCAAGAGGAGCGGTTACAATTTCTGCTTCTGTGGCAACAAGATCCTTACTAAGGCAAATTTTTGCTGAAAAAATAACAAACTTGAAAGGAAAACTAGTATTTCCTTTAAAAATAATTTGCACAATTAACCAAGTGTCATCTTCTGTTATTGAAATAGCATTTCCTTCCTCTGTAGTTTACTAGAGCAAAATTATCTCAACCATAATGTGTTTATTTCCCAAGTATTCTTTTTCCATGAAATGAGATTGCAACTTCTTATATATTAATATTTTCAATATTCGATTTAGCAAACTTGTGATAATATTTTTTTAGGTAAAGTCTACTCTTTGTTTTATTATTCAGTCTGTCACTGCCACAATACTGTCAAGCAAAGTACCTTATTTTTTTCCATTTTGCATTCCTACCTTTCAAACTCAATAATCTACTTAGCAATTTAAATACGCCTCTCTTTTGCCTAGGTTAACACCTACAACATCATTTTATATAACTACTGTTTTTTATCTCAGGAATGTAGCTATTCTGCTTTCTTTCTATTATATAATTTAATTTAATAGTGAAGATTATTTCAGTTTTTCACATCTATTTGTTCAATTTTTCACCTTCTCTATAATTATTAAATATTGTTTTTAGAAATTAGGCTTATATTACTATGAAACTCAGGTTTTACAGGTGCAATCTGACCCCTCTGTCAAGATTTCCTTATTTTACTCTACTCACATTGGCTTCCTCTCAGGCTTTCCATTTCATTGGTATGATTCAGATGTTTTGCTACATAACTAACATTTTTCTAAAGCATAGTGGTATTAGAAACAGATGACAAGAATCAGCTGACTTACCCTCTTTTCCATCTGAAGATTAGACAATTAGATGTGACCTGAGTTGAATGTTGCATCTTTCCGTTGCATTTCTGATAGGAATTTTGTGTCAACAACTGATGTTTAGGCATCTCACTTAAGGTCAAAAATAGGAGAGACTGTAAGGATTTGGTGACTGAATGTTATGCTAATGAGTCAGTTGCTAAACAGTAAAATTTCAGTTATTCTGTGGTGCTCAGACTCACCACAGGGAGGAAAGAGATGAGAATTTCTAGAAGGCTCCCCAGTTCTGTTTTCTCTGAATCTAACTTATGTTGCTACTTTACAGACAGCACTGTTGGCTTAGTGAGTCTAAAGCTCACGGTTTGAGGTGTCTCTATTTGTTTGTATCCAAGTTTTTTTGCATGGAAAAACATATATAGGGAGGTCTCTAATAAATTTTGTCTTATATTTATGAGTGAACTACCACTTTTTTTTAGATATTTTGTGGATTTTCCTCTTGCTTGTTATGATAAGTCCAAATACGTGAAACTTTCAAAAAACTTAATTTTAAAATTGTATACCTCTTTATTTAAAAACGATACCTAAATTTAAAATTGTTTTTATAAAACATTTCCTGTAGTATCCTCATAGTGAATCTGCAGTCAAGTAATTAGTAGTTTTGTGCTTTGTTCTTGGATTGGGAAGCCATCTATAATCTCTCAAGTCTTTGGATGTCATAGTGAAATTACCTGTGCTTCTAAAATAAATTTGTCTTGTATTTTCTTTGTTGAATTATTAAGTATTCTAACTGAATGGAACCGGGTTGGTTATTCAGCTTTTTCTATTCGCAGCTCTATAAAATATATTACTACTAACTCCTTAGTGTTTTGGCAGATAAGTAAAGCATTATGTACTTCTTGGAAATCAATTAGCACTTGCTTTCTGTCTCCCTTTGGGTTAAACTGACAAGGTTCTTTGATATTATATAGAGAGGTACAAAAGGAAAAGGTCAAAAAATCTATGTACCTGTTATAATGTATTCTGATCAATTAAGTCAAGTTACATTCCTATTATGTAGCCAGTGAGATCTGAAGTGATGCAACTAAAATTATTCTGTTCGTTCCACTCTGTATTTTTTTCACTTAAATTATGCTAATAATTATATAATTCATATCATTCCTCGGGCAGTTACCTTAGTTTTATATTAGTTTCAAAATCTCAATGTTCACAAGGTAGTTTTCTATTAAGACTTAAATAAATGGTGCAACGATGGAACAGCTATCTTCCCAATTAGATACAAATTGCAAGTAACATAGCAGGGTCATTAAAAAGTGTTTGATCTTATGGAATATAATAAATAGGGCATCACAGTTTTCCAGAGGAGCAACCCAAAACTCCATCATTGCATAAATGCAGTGATTATATTAGCTAAGGAGAGGTTCTTCCTCAGAAAATCAGTGAAGCAGATGAAACTGTGATGAAAATATATGTATTTAAAGGGACACAGTAATTTTTCCAACTGATTTTCTGAGGCATGGAAGTCATCTTTTGTGAATAAAAGTGGAAAAATTGTGTAAAACATTATACCATATGTATACATTATATGATATGCATTATAAGCAATGCCACATATATAATATATAATAGCATGCATTTTTCAGAGAAGTGTCAGGGAGAGATGTATTCTGGTTTCTCTGGCACTGTTAAAATATACACACATGCATGCATACTTAAATACACAATATGTGTTCCTTTGCAATCCAAGGCCATATTCTGTAAAGACTGTATTTTTCTACTGAAGCTACAGCATTAATCGCTAAGAAGTATCTTTTGCTTCAGTTTTATGACACATCTGGGAAACCAGGAGATTTTACAGTGGAGTTGTTTCAGGCTTCCAATCGAAGCTGGTTGGGGTTACCTTCATCAATCATGCAGGTAATCCAGAATTTATTGATGTTGACCTTTATACTGGTCTTAAATGCACATAAAAAAGTTAGAAAAAAGGAGACAAAAATACAGCTACCACTTGCATAGTGCAGTTAAAGGATTCTCAAATATGTTTCAAGATTAGTGGGAAGACTTCTCAGAGCTCCTAGTCCAGAACTGTTTCCTGCAGTTAGATGTCTCTGTCCACTCTCATTCTCTTGGCACTGAAGGATGAGGAAAGACTTTTTTAATCTAGTAATTAAAACATTGGCTTGAGATATGAAAACATCTCTAAGAAATCATATCCATTTCTTATTCTCAGGAGGAAAAGAAAAAAGAAAAGACAAAAACCACAACACAAAGTCCCCATCCTGGATTGAGTACATTGCAATCTTTGTAGTGAATGAATTTGACATTCTCAACATATCCTATCTATATTTAAACATTTGTGTAAATAATTGAAATATCAATACTTAAAAATATAAACACTAGAAGAATTAGCTGTGGCCTGGTATTGAGAGCATTTGTGTTGAAGGAGGGAATCCTGGATTCCATTTCCTTCTCCAAGATTTTTTTTTTAATGTACTAACTTAGATAAAATGCATAAAAGTGTAGTATATTAGGCTCAATTCATCAGATTCAAAGAAGTGAGGAAATTCCTGATCTAGAGAACCATGATGAAGCTTGTTTGCTTGCTTTCTTTGCTTACTATTTCTCCACAAGAATTATTTTTTGCCAAGAGAAAGAGATTTTAACATGAGGGACAGTGCCCCTCTACATAGTAAAGTCTACATGAATAGAGGGACAGAACAAAAGCATTCCTTCAGAGAAGGGAGAAGGATCATTTTAAATGTCATTAACCAAAAACAGGACTACAGCCAAATACTTGACAAATATTCTTACTGCTACTGCCTTGTATTACACTACCAATCTATTGTATACATATCTTGATAATATGTTCACTGTTTTCCTGTCCATTTCTCTGTTATTTACAAAAAACTGGGAGGTGTATCCACATTTTGGTGAGAAACGCAAGACTGGATATCTGTGAAAATGCCAGCTGAGCAAATATAGCTGTAAAAATTACTATTTTCTGTACCTCTTTTGTTTATGAACATCTGATAAGTTCTCAGTCCTGCAAAGTCTGAGACAAGCCTATATATTCCCAGAGACAGAAAATAAGCAACTTTAAAAGACATAGTTAAATTCAGGAGTCTTGCAGAAGAGACAGCAGCTGGTCATATTTGGAGGAGCAGAATTTTTTTTTCTGAACTTAGTCTAAATCCCATTCATTTTTTATTTGGAATGCTGTTTTCTCCTTGTGTAAAGGCAATGGTTTAATACCATTTTACAATGCTCTGAAGATGAACAGGTTAAAGAGAGAAAGCATGACAGGCATTTTGACAGAATTAGCAACCTATGGCAAATAGGTGCCATTTTGCTTCCTGGACAGTCAGAAAGTAACTGAAGAGGCTGCTAGTTTGCATTGACCCACCTACAGTAAGTCCAAGAGCTTACTCTGCACGGTACTGTGGCCCTTGTATTTATCCTGGACAAAGCTGTAACACCTGCTGCCTACCCTTGATGTCCACTGCAACTCTGCTCACAGAATGAGAGCAGATGGTCAGTGTGTGCAGAGCGTATTCTCGATAGCTCAGAGCCACTGAACAGGAGCTGTGCTTGTGTACTGCTGGTTCGTCTGGGCTGTCTGAGCAGCAGGCAGGCAGCTGGAGTTCCTGTCCCAACAGAGGCAGGCAGAAACCCAAAATCCCGGAGAAATGATCCCATTCCCATATCATCTGTGAAGGCAAAAAATCAAACTGAATCTGAAACACAGAAAACAGTAGTAAGGGGAAGATTAAAGTCTTTTTAGCTCCCTGGTAAATCCATGTATTTAAAATAATGTCATTGATTTGTCTAGTGCCTATTGGGTAAATCAAAAAATTTAAAACATTGAAGACTAAATTTCACTATATGGGAAACTAAAAATGTACTAACTCCTGTCCAGCTTCAGAGGACCATGAAAGAGAAAAAAGAAAATAAAAAAATAATAATGTTATGTGTAAAAATGAGGCTTTGGGAATGCTGTGGAATGGGTGAGAGAAAGCGGAGCTGGAGAAGGCAATGTAAGTCAGTTGTCACAGTAATATATTACTGATATTTTTGTACCTCTGTGGAAGATAAATTTGGGTTTTGTGAAAAGAAATGAGGCTTTGGAAACACACACACACAAAGTTAGGCAAACATTTTCTGGGATAAAATTAGCAGTTTACTTGGCTGTGTTTATGCATCCTTTTAAATGGCATTCCTGTGGATATTATATAGAATGAGTTGTCTGCAAATTATGTTTTCTCAAAGGCAAATGTTAATGAAACTGAATTTTAAGCCATTTCAACTTTTTAAGAAATCTGGGCCCATGAAATGTCATTTATGCAGCTATAAAGCAGAAGCAACTACCAATGTATTCAAGCAAAACCACAAAACCACAGTTTTACTTCAGATAATCCAACACTTACAGAGCCTATGATATAATCAAAAGACAAAGTATTATTGCTGGAGTTTCCTTGGAGCATAAATGTCAACACAGAATGTATGTAGTAAACATTGAGAGCTATCCATGCACAAAGTGTTGACACAGAAGATAAAGTCTTTGAGTGAACTCCTACCTAGTGTTTGTTTAGATCAAAATGCAGCACAGATCTGAGAACCATTTCCTTCCTGCCAGGAAGAAACACAGCAACAATTGCAGGTTTAAATGCAGTAGAAAAGGCTTTAGGTTCTTAAAGAAAAAAAAAAAAAAAAAAAACAAAAAATAGAGTGTGTCGATTCCGGGGTGCTCTGGGTGGGGTGCTGTGACTCCGAAACCAGCTTCTGGCGGAAAGCCGCTCAGCAGCTGCTGCACACACAGACACAGACACAGACACCCACCCACACACCCACCCACACACAGACACAGACACACACGCACAGACACCCACACCCCCACACACAG
>VZTH01005555.1:51958-141737 GCA_013397815.1 Aleadryas rufinucha
CACAGAGTTGCAGCTTAAATATGGGGGTCGAGAGAGCTGAGTGGATGGGGCAGTACATAGGTGGGGCTAAGGTATGGGGACGAATAGGAAACTAGTGAGGGCGGGACTAAGGGACAAGGGTGAATAGGGAAACAGGGAAGGGAGAACATTCTGGACTAGAGCCATATAGGGTAGAAAGGGGCAGGGGAGGCCAACGGGCCAATAGGGGAAACAGAGCCAGGGTACATTTCTGTAACAGAACAGGACATTGTGAGAGAGACCTTTTTAGTCACTTTAACCTGGGGAGAATTTCTCCACTTAGCTCCAGGGGGTTCCCATAATCCCTGGTGCCATCAGACACCTGTCTACAACAAGAGTGTATCAGGTTCTTAAGGAAAAAAGTAAAAAGAGAGTTATCTGCTTTAGAAAAATGGGCACACAACTCAGGAAACATTTAAGGATATCGTTAGGTCATGAAGAAAGAGAATTAGAAACGTGAACTCCCAGTTGAAACTTAATCTGGCCACTTCTGTAAAGTATAATAAAAAGGATTTATATAAATGCATTAATAACAAAACAGGGCCAAGGAAAATCTTCATTCTTTATTGGAAATGGTGGAGAAAATAGTCACCAAAGATAAGGAAAAGGGTGAGGTACTTGACATGTTGTCTCAGTCTTCAACAGTAGGACAGGGTACCTCAGGATAGTGGCCTCCTGAGCTGGTAGACAGGGACTGGGGGGCAGAATAAACCCCTGTAATGCATGAGGAGGTAGTTAGCGACCTGCTGAGCCACTTAGATGTTCACAAGTCTATGGGTCCGGATGCGATTCATCCTATGGTGATGAGGGAGCTGGCTACCTCAGTTCTGGGAGCATGTATGCAAATACGATACTAGACAGGGGGAAACATCTTTGGTTAATAATCAATTGATCACTCTTGATTCTTGCCCTTCCTCTGTCTTCATTTTCAAAATCTTGTATTAAGATTTAGATTCCTTCTATCCTTTTCACAGATAACTCATCACTTTTTTAGTTCCACTAACAGAAGTCTTCTGGTGCCGCACTGTAAAGGGAATTACTGAAATTATCAAGGTATTTCAAAGCCCAGACTGGATATTAGAGCAGGGTATTGAAACATTGGACTGTCACACGATAATTGAAAGCTGCTTACTCCTGACATTGTATTGTTTCATTTCTACACATTTTGGATCAAATATAAAATTCCTTAGTGTTGTTTGAAGTGTCATAACTTGTGGATTAATAAGAACATGGTAGGTATAAAATGCTATCTTTTAACATATTTCAACCTGAAACACTAAGGGTGTTTAACGGTATTTCTGTAGATTGAAGAGAGTCAAATAGGTTTAAGCGAACAGTTTGTTAACTATTATTAGCATTACTGGAAAAAAAGATATTAAAACATTTATAATAAGTAATCAAAAAGATATTTTATGTGTACCTACACAACTTGAGATATATACATCTATAAAAGCATTTATGGGGTTTTTTTTCTTTTTTATTATTGCTATATAACATCAAAGTCTCCTGAGAAATTGAGAAATGCTAAAGTAAAAATGTTAAGTAAGAATGTAGCCAAAAATGTATTAAGACTGTACTGAGACATACTTGGAAAAACATCAGTCCATGTCTTGCAACATCTTAAAAGGCTAATAATTTCAATAGTTCACAGATAAACAAGCTAGCTATACAAAATATGGTCCAGAAATGTACAGGTTAACAGAGAAAATATATGTTGACAGAATGGATGTGCTATGACATTGAAAAAAAAAAAAAAACCACAACAAAAAACCACAGTGTCTTTTGCAAAAGTTAACTCCATACAGATGTCTCATTTTGTCAGTGTAGAGTAGCCATGTAAATGACTGTAAGTTAATGACATTGATGGAGTGGCTTCAGGCTTTGGTATGTAAGACTGTAGCTAACCTTGCTGATCTGTGCAATTACCCCTTTTCTTCACAATGAAGTTGCCAGATTATCTCATAGGTGGGCAGAGGTGGTCACTCATAAATTTTGTGCTGCACTGCTATCTGTAGAAGTACTGCTGTATTATCATTAAAGGGACGTTTATGACTGTTGCTTCTGTCTCATCTTGCACTCTTAAAACCTGGTTGTAATTTTTATGGACAGCACACCTATGACAGTAATCATACATGCACTGGCCCTACAACAGACATCCTCTTTTTCATCACAATGTCATATTTGGACTGTTTGGTGAAAGCATGCATCTCAATAACCCTTTTTTTCCCCATTTTCTTATAATTGAAGCTTTATTTTCATTGTTTCAGTCTCAGTAAATGACATGAAATTTCCAGACTGGTAAAATAACCTAACTAGATGTTTAGTAAATACATGCATATAAATAAAAATATTACATTATTAAAATAAACCTTCCATTATACAGACAAGAACCTGGTGCATAAGCAACACAACTTTATTGTCTGCCTGAGCAGAAGCTAAAGATAGTCAGGAAATAGTACTAGTATTATGAATTTGAGTTATTAAATAATGGTCAAAATTACAAGTAGATAATCCAACATGGAAGCTCTTAAAAACACTTTAAAATTGTACACTAAATGAAGGCATTTTAATGAGAGACTTCAATATTAAATGAAGACTCCACAGGTATCACAAGTGTGTCTTTTATTATTAGTGCTATAAAAAATACTAATCAAATTCTTGATGATGAGACACTTAAAATTCTACCTACTTTTAACAAATTAATTCTAAACATTTAATTTTAACTGAAGTGGAAACAGATGCTTTCATTTAGGACTAGGTATTAAAAATAAATTATTACATTCTTCTTTAATGATTCAAGTTTTTTTATTGGATGATACGTTCTTTATTTCAGCAACTTTTAAAATATAGCTAATTAGGGACCTCAGGAAAGGCATAATGTAAAGGAATGCTTCTCTTGAACTAGAAATTATAGTGATGTTTCTGTCTGTATAGATCTACTGTGTTTTTTTCTTTCATTTTTATTTTCCCTTTCAAAAGATGAAAACTATAGCTTCAGCTTGTGCAAGTGACAGAATACAGAGGAAAATAGCACAGATCTGGAAAAAGTTTTTCTGCTATCATTTCACTATTTTTGTCATCTGAACACTATACCTGTTACTGTAAATTGGGCACAAATTTATGGGATCCCAAAATTCTTTTATAAAGAAACCTTAAAATTTGTAACCTAAAGAATTTGAAACAACTGGACCTGGTAGTTGAAACATTGACATAAAATGTCTGCATGCAAAAATACTTACTATATGGTAAATAAGTGGGTGTATATAAAATGGATTCTATAGCTAAAACTTTCTTCTTACTTTTTTAATGTGTCAGTAAATGTGAGCAATTCAATTTTTACCACAGCACTTTCTGCTTTTCAGTTAGAAAATAGTGAGATAGTAGAAAGCCTCAAAAGTTTCATTAATTTTTTTGATGTTCATTCTCATTAGCCTCAGTAGACATTGACTCAGACTTGTCAACTTTTATGATGATAATTTTATTTACACTGAAAAGAGTTTCATTCTGTGTATTATCCCCTTGAAATCAATTGGACTACAAAGGAATGGATGTTTACTCAAAGTATAAAGCCTAAGGATCTACCCCATCACTGATGTTATTTTCTTAGAATACTGTCAATGAGTAGATTTCATTTAGATAAAATCCCTACCCATATTATCTGATCTGTTTATGACATCTAACATCAAGAAATGCTTCATCATTGAATGTTCAACACTGAATACGTTTTATGAATTCAGTCTTATAAAAAGTCATAGCAGTCTAAGAAATGTTACAATAGTTGCACCTTGAATATGGTATGACTTGGTCCTGGCCTCAAAAGTTTGCTCTTTTCGTAGCCCAAATTATCAGACATCTATGAATCTAGAGTGATTCCTAAGATGGGCCGCACCTCCAAATTGTTTTGTTGACCAAAAAAGTAATAATTATTGACAATGTAAATGAAAATATTGTTGACGCTTAAGAACTCTAATAAATGTATGTGTATATGTCTCTATCAGATTATTTTTGGGATAATCTCTCCCCCTAGCCTAAATTTCAAGATATAGATATATGCTCAGAGTAATTGTAAAGAACATAGTTTAACAAAGTTTAAAGTAAGAAGAATTTAAAAGAAGCAGCTGTCCTTAGGCTTAAAAAAACATATATATGTATTAGTTTAGTGCTGAATAGACTATATCTCTTTCTCAGGAATTAATACTGAGGCAAGATATAGTTAATACATCAAATATGTGAAACTAGTGATTTTATATCTCAGAGATCTCAGATTTGTTCCAAAACTACGGAACACATAAATTCTGTGGAGTTTCAGATCATAGACCTCTGTTTCCATCCTAAAAAAAAAAGGAGCAGTCCTGAGAAAAAATCTCTCCCCACCTGACATCTGTTACAATCAGTGTTCACAGTCAGATTTAGGGGACAGGAAATACTCTTTGATCCCATGTTCTATCTGAAGGAAAAAAGAATTAATTTAGTGATACACATCTAGAAAGAAAATTTTCTGCTAGTCTTCAGCAGAATCATGTGGAACTGAATTCTCATCCGCTACCTTGACATGCCTAGGTTACAGCACAGTCACCATAGAATTATAGCCAATTATCTAAGTCACCCCATTGACACATTTCTTATACCTCATTACAAAGTTAATGTAGTTTTGCTGAATATACTCTGAACTTAGGTGTCTCAAGCCTGTCATCTTTGGTTTCTGTTCTTTCCAGAGTGGTACAAAAATGCAAACATGACCTCTGCTTTGAAGAAGAACTTAGAAATGCTTAGAACAATGTAAATCTGTATTTTGGCTCAAGTTTCTCCCTCCTGATGTTTTTTCACTCACATAATTTGAATGTATTCAGCTTATTTAGGCTGAACTTTTTTCTCTGCAGTTCTTCTCTACTTTTAGCATTTTATTTACAGCTTTTCATTTTTTTCTCTCCTTGTCATAGATAATTAGGAAGCACTTCTATCTACTGACATAAGTACATCAAACAGAAGTAAAATCACTGATAATTTTGTCAGTGAGATACTACCTCAACACAAGAGGGTTTTTGAGGGTTTTTTGAATTTAGGGTTTTTTTGTTTGTGGTTTTTTTTGGTTTTGTTGGGGTTTTTTTTCAGTATTACCCCTTTGCACTACATTCATGCCCAGGATTGAGGTGGTCACCTGTTATCCAAGTGTTTTCTACCTCTCCAGAGCTCTCCAGGAGCACCAGAGGTTAAAGCTCCAACATACACATCCCGTCTGTGCTGGGTGCTGCATAAGAGGTCAGATTGCTTCTTTATAACATGAAAGCATAACTGCAAAAGGGCATGCATATGACTTCAGTGCACTGAAATACAGAACATATTTATCCCATTCAGCACACACAGAGCCTTGTCATCTGTAGAGCTTATGACATCATAGAACTTTTTTTTTATTGGAGGATAGACTCAGGGTAATACATTTGAACTAGCCTGTGCTAGGCTTCATTTTACCTGACTACTCATTTACTCTTCTTAGGACATGCTCATATGGAGAAAACAACTCCATCATTTGCACCCAAAATCTTCTGAAGCGGGAATGCTATTAAATGTTTGGCCAGCAGTCTTGTTTCATTTTCTTCTCTGAGCATCTCCTATAAATATATTCAATTTTATTCTCCTGTTACATTTTATCAGTCTCACTGTTCCTTTTCTCTCTTTTTATGCCCCATTTTAAAATATTTTTCAGTCACGAGTCAGGGGATTGTGTGTGTGAGCTTTCTTTTCCTCGTTGATGAACTGACTCTACCATTCAGACTCAATACCTTGAGAAACATTTTTTTTTCAGTCTAGACTTTTGTGTACTTTACAAATAAATTTTGGCCTTTGCTTGGAAGCTTTGTAAGAGAGTCTGAAGGGACCTATTTGCCACATTGTGAATCTCTGATGAGCAGCTCACTGACTGATCCTCAAACACTTGCCCTTTCTCTAGAGAAGGGATTCTTCAGCATTTCATCTGGTTTTGTGATTCAAGCACTGCTCATTTTGCAACCACTGCTTTCTTTTCACAATATCACAGGCTTGTCCTGATGTTGTTTCTATGGTAACCTGTCGTCCTTTCAATTTGTTTGACCAGGGAGCCTACAAAGTAGTTCAATTGTGCAACTATAACTTAAAAACAGCAGATGACATTTTAAAACAAAAGCAGTGAGATCCAGAAAAATCTCTACCTCCTGTCCTCTAGATTTTTGAGTGGCAATATTTTTTTTATTTATGAAAAGTATGACATAAAAAAGGGAGGAAAATATACACAGTGCAACAACTGCTACCATGACACTATTGGAATAAAACTTGAGAAAACACTGAAGAGTATATGTATATTATTTTCTGATTTGCTAATCTCTGGGGTTTCACCTTGAGTTTAAGTCATTTTAGGAACAGCAAAGAAAATCATATTCTCTGGTATTACATGATATGTAATATAATATAGTACATCCTAATACAGCATAATATAAAATAATACAGTAGGGCCAGAAAATTCATGTAGAAATAATGACTCATAGCATCTTGTGACTCACAGGGAAAAATATTTTACAGTGTGCTAATAAAAAATGTTAAAATTGCATTATTATAAAGGATTTTCTTTTTCTTTTGTTTGTTTGTAGCATTGGGAAAATAAATTCCGTGTTAGGAATGCTTAGGATCAGAGTCATTCAGAATGGGAATATGAAATTGAGCCGTATTGCATCATGCAGGAGTATTCATCATCTCTACAGTTTTCTCTTGAGAGGCTGCAATGGGGAAATTAGTGTAGTTTAAATGACTCCTAGTTGCTTCTTCACCTGTGTTGGAGTCACTTTCTTTACTATAACTCCTATCATATTCTTCTTAACTTAGACCCTTCATCAGTTAACTGATTAATAAAACCACATGGTCGAGTGACTCACAAATCTTCCTAGGCATACTGGCTGCATGAGCAAAATTTTTGAGATCTGTTTTATGCTTAATCAAATATAATATTTTCCTTTTCTGGAACTCATAGTAGAAGTAAAAACACTTAGGCTTTGCCAAGTGGTCTGCAATAAACTTTACCAGGATTTAGCTTTTTTACAGGAAATAAAGAGATTTTGATGAAAAATAAAATGTCTTTTATTCCCTCACAAAAGGAGTCCATCTCCTTTTGGATGCTGAAACACTCATGTGTGTAACAGATAAAAAGGCTTGCATAGGACATTCCTGAAATTTCACCTTCTTCAGATTTTGATAAGAAAAATCCAACCATGTGATAGATACAACTTGAAATGTATAAAAGCTCTGAAACTTTTTAAATTAAAAGTCAAAACTAAGCATGCCACACTGACCTTAACTGAGATGTTGCATGCTAAAGGAAATTTACCTGAGTTTTGATTGCTCAGCCCAGTTCTGTGAGCAAATTTACCATCACCATATACTTGACATAAAACTGTTTTGGATCCGATCAATAGAAAATATTTGTTTAAATTAAAACTATTATCTTAATTCTTATCTCTGTGCTGATATTCCCTGGAAAAAAAGCAGATATAAAATGAATTTTGCTTATGTTCTCACATGCAGATATACGACATACTCTAAAGAGAAGCTGTATGTGCTAAGATTCTCACAGCTGGCTTCAGCATTGGTCCAGATTACTGCAATACTAGGAAAAAGAGATGTGTTCCTTCCGTGAAACATGCCACATCTCCTGATAAAATAGAAAACATGAGATGAATTGCTGAAAACTGTGAAAATCTTTCAAAATCTGTACCTAAAGTATAAGATTTTCCATCAGCAAAAAAGTCATATTTTTCATGCTAAGACGTATGATAAAACATACAGCACAAAACAGAGCAAAACCAATTTCATTAAGAAAATATATCATGACAGAAGCTATGATTTCATTAGAGGATCATTTTAAGGAATAACACGTACAGAAAAGGACTCTATATTATTGATGAGAATGACTTTTTAAAAAAAACAATAATTATTTTTCCTTACAAAGTATGCAATTATTCTGGAACTGTAGTAGTTCTTTAACGAGCTCCTTAAAAAGAAAAAGCATTAAAAAAACCTAAACCAAATCATAGAATAACAATGATGAAGAAAAATAAGCAATGAGGGATACATAGATCAGGTATTCAGGAAAAGACAGACATAGTACCAAAACAGATATAAAGATTGTGTATGCATATATATGTAGGTGTGTGTGTCTATGTATATGCACATATTTTTATAATATTAAATAGCTTTTGACAACATAATAGTCAAATTGTGACAACATAATACTCAAATCAATTAATATAACCCTACTTTCATTTTTGTGTCTTATTTGGTGGATTTGTGAAATCTTAGGCAGAGGATAAAAATATCCTCTAGCTTTCTATTGCTGAATAAAGTTGAGTCTCAGGCCAGGCTAAATTTAAATGGTCATCAAAGAAGCACAGCTTTTTTTTTTTTTTATTTTTAAGATGTAAGTATGTGTAGCTATACTGTGTAGGAGGACAGTGTTTTGCTTGCAAAATTAAAGAAATATTTGGGGATTAGAAAATACAGAAAACAGAACCAAACTCTTCATAAATTTGGAAATATCGTTTTAAAATACATCATTATTGAATTTCATTTTGAAAAGTGATTTGCATCATTCAATTAAAAAAAAAGAAAGTCATTGCTGAAGCCAATAAGTGCTTTAGGTGTAAGTATGTTTTTCATGCACAACCTTTTTGATCAGCTATTTTCATGAGTATCACTTCTCCAAATTCTATTTCAGAGATACAGCAGTAATATTGATTGAGTTTAATTCCAGGTAGGTTATTCTAAAACCATACTACATTTTTGCTCTGCCTTTCTGTCTGCCACTTGGAATTCCTTCATTCCTTTTGCTTTGCTTTTTCTTGCTTTTCCAAGAAATTAAAGGGAGTTAGAGATGGAAGGTGGTCAGTAAGGGCCTCAGGTGTTAGGATATAGATTTGAAAAAAAGAATTAAAGATGTTCTGCAAGTATTTGCTGGAAGTGAGGAGAATTCCATGCTTACTATTGAAAAGATTTAACTAAATTTAAGCAAAAAAGGAGGTACCTTGAATGACATTTGAATGATGAAGTAAGTTAATGAATGTCCTGTCCCATATTCTTCAGGTCTAAAGCAATTTTATTAAACTATTACAACAAAGTGAGTGCCACATGCATTTAGAAGCAAAGTGAGTTGATGAACACCTAATCATGTACTGATGCTTTATAACACAAAAAAGGACTCTTCATTTAAAAGTATTCAATATTTGAACATATCATGAGGATCTTTTTCTTTTTTTCTTTAAAGACAAATATCTTTTCATAGTTTTCTGGCTTTAGACAGTTATTATCCCTTAACATTTGATTCTATGCAGAAAAAATCTAAACAAAGAAGCAAAAAACCCAAACATTTGTCAAAATATAAGGTTTCACAATTTTTAAAGTTGGAATTTAATTTAAGGTTAAGGTCCTAGTCTGATTGGATGCTATAAAGTGAATTCACTGAAATTTTATTTCAAATGAATTTTGCTGTGTGTTAATATTTTCTATAATAGATAAAATATCATTATTCAAAAAATATTTCTTACTTCGAATTGAAAATAAAGGTAAATTTTCTTTACAGAAGACATGGGGTTTTTTTGGTAAATATTATATGGCAAAAGATAAAGGTGCATGGATTAGCAGTCTAAAAGTGATTAAAGAGTAACATCTTTATTAATTTGTCCATTCATACTTAATCCAAGTTAACAGATAGGTTAATTCATGCTCTCCCTAGACTCCTAGCCCAGCCAGCCTTACTCAGGGCTCCATGCATTCCGAATTTCTTTTGATAAAAATTTTTACTGGGATGAAGTACTTGTTGTTTCTTAAATAGGCATTTTTTCCCTCTGTTTCTATGTTTGTGATTGCATATCATTATCACATTGTAGACAATTGGAGAGGAAACACAGCAGAAACTCACTCAGTTGCATGTTCTTCAGTTAGAAAAACAACATATAGACTGTCTTTAAAAACCTAAAATATGGATAGTAAAGCCTTTTTAAACAGTGTACTACACAATTCTGTACACAATCTCCTTTCCCAAAGTCACTGTTTCTTATTGTGGTTTAAAATAGCACAGCCAAAAAAATTTGCTTTCTTTTCTGGCAAATGTTACCATATTTAAAGACATTACATTATTTTCTTTCTTCAGCCTTCTGTTTTCAAAGCTACATAACAAGTCTTTCTGTTTAGCAGACCTTTCTTCTTTATTTCTAATCACATTTGCTGAACTACTTCAAACTTTTTTTAGTCTATTTGTATCTTTGTTAACATGTTTTTCCGAATATTGGGCAAGTACTCCACTTAAGATCTTTTGGGCAGAATAGAACATTACTTTGAAAGTCTCCAAAAACTATTCCCTAGCCATTTTTTTCTCTTTTTTTTCTTGACCTTTTTTTTCTTAGGAACATTGTTAATTGGTAATTGATCTTCAGCCTACACTTCTGTATAGGCACAAGACCTTATGTGATGCTGAGGCTTATCCAGTCTTTTCCTTATGAGGCATTTTTCTGTCAACCGCAACTTCAGACTCTGCACAAATCCTTAGTGGGATTTATGATATCTGTTTAGAAATTTTTCTTACTTGACCAAATTATTTTAGTAGTAAGAGTACTTGCAGGCCTCACATTCTCCCTTTCCTCTTCCCCTAATCCTTTTTCAGAGGATCATCCCCAGCTTTGAATATGGATACTCTGTACTACATCAAGCTATTAATGAGAACATTAAACAATAAGAGATCCAAAGAGCTCCCAAAGGTACCCACTAAATAGTTAGAATATGGATCTTTGTAAAATGTTCCTTTTTGGGCATATTTTAATGAGGTCTTCATCATCCCTTTCATACATTTGTGTAGTCTGAAATTCCTTTCATTACATATGAGAATACTGTATTCAACCAGATAGGTTGTAAATGAGTAAATTATCTTAGCAAATAAGGTAAGTAAATAAGCATATCTGAACATCTTTTTTTTTTCTTGACATTTCTAAATTCTATAATTATTTAACTTAGATTTAAAAAAATTTTCTGATGAGGAATATGTGTTTATTAATTTGCCAAGTATAGGAAATTCAAATGTCTGCTCTGTGTTTCCTTTGGTCCTGTTTCACCTTCATTTGAAGTTGGACAGTATTTTCATGCTTTACTTGTCTTCAGTAATCCCACCTGGCTTCTATGGATCCATAAACTTAGAAGTCAAGTGGCTCTAATTTGCTTTAGACAGATCTCTCACTCCACAAGAATGATCTTTACTAGGCTTACTAAACTGAAGAAATGCACCTAATGTTTTTTTTTAATTGATTCTTTTTCTCATTCTAGGTTGACCACATGTAAACATTTCAACATTACTTTTTCTACTTGGATAATCACAAGCTTCTGCTGTTCTGTGGGCATTTATTTTACAGTGAATACTGATGCTAAATAACATTGTAAACTTCATATTGGCCATTTTTAGCTTTTAGTATCTGTTAAGCATGTTATGTCTTCCACTCATAAAACTGTACTTTGAGAATGTTTTCCTTTTACTGCCTTACATTCAATTCATTTTAAGACTTTGAGTCTTATCCTTCTAATTTTACTTTTACATGTTATAGAAATTCTTATATAGTAAAGTCCAATAATGTGAAATCATTCTTACATTTTATATATCTCTATATCTTTCAAGTCAATTAAGAGCACATGAGTTAGCTATTGTTCTTTTCCTGCACTTCTCTGCTTTCTTTTCAGCTTCTCTTATCAACACTTGCACAATTAATAATAATATTATTTTAAAAGATGTAATTTATAAATAGTTTTCTCTATTATTTTATTCCCAAAGAGTTTCATATAGTTTCTTAGCTATTTTTAGTCTACTGATAAATGTGCTGTTCTAATCTACAGCTTCTCTAGCTCTTTTTTCCCTTCCTGAGAATGAAGAACTCTCTTATTCTATGTTTACAGTCACATACCTTGCTTTTGACTCAGTGGAAATCTTCCCTCTTGTTGGAATCAAATGGAGAGTCTGTTGCTCTCTACTGTCTGTATCAAAACTTTTTTCACCAAGTCATTACAAGAAATTACTGGATAATCTATAATTTTTATTGGTTTTGTAACATGTAAATGTAAATCGGGAGCCTTGTTACTTCAACGTTTTTCTGTTTATCTAATTTTTCTTGTGGAAACAAGTTTCTTCTCATTTCTCTTAAAAGGACAATAAAAGAAATTCCTCTTAGACTTCAGATTCCCTGTTCAAGAAAACTGACATCTGACTGCATTCAAACTACTGAGCTAATTCACAGTATCCAAAGACCTCAGTTACTTATCCTGAATTGCACATTTTCTTTTCAGGAATGACTAACATTTGCATATTATAAATACTGAATTAAAAAATTCAAAGAAAATACCCATTAGCTTTCTCATTATTAGCCCCATTTTGGTCACTGGTTTCCTAAAAAGTATATTTTGTCTGCATGACTCTCAAGAGCACATGCAGATCAATTGTATTAATTTAAAGCAGAAGTATTTGTAGAGTAATTAATGAAAGTATGGTAAGAGGAGATCTATGCAGAAGATTAATTTTATATATTACTAGGTACTGTTTGAGAATTATATTTCTCCCTGGATGTTGCCTGATTGTTCTCAATGGTTGCACGTGAAATTTCAGCTTAAATAACTGAAAATAGTTTTTTCCCTTTGGGACAGTCTTCAGCACAAAAAACAACTCCAGAACTGAAGGGACCAAGACTGAAAAGTTGCTAGTATTATTCATCTCATTTTTCATTGAAGCTTCAAGGCATTTGCCTAGAAAGAAGACTTGCTCTAGCTTCAATTATAGATTTCTCTTTATATTTTGCATGATATTGTACAAAATACATTCAGGCACTGGTCCATAAACTCTTTTTTTCCCTAGGAAAATTGGAAAATTTTGAAATGTATGTGTGATTGCAAGGGTTCCATGTCACAGCATAATAAACAAATATATTGGAATATATTTAATTCAGAGAAAATACCTTTTCATTTTTCAAACAAAATCTCCCTGATGCTGTTATTGTGCTCTGTAGCAAAACAGAACAGAAGAAGTTTTATTTCAGTCTTTATACCTCTGCAGCTTTGACAGACATTAAAGAACCATATGAGGTACTGAATCAGATTAAGAAAAAATTCTACCTTTAAACATTTTTTTTAATCTCAGCAGATGAAACATTTATGAGTCACAAATAGTAACGACAATTCTGACAGAACTAATTTTAAATAAACTGGGATATTTTGTATGGAAATAACAAAGAGGTTTAATCAAAAGAAAGAACCTCTCTTTCTTGTATGTTAATACTCACTGGTTGATTTTTTAAAGCCAAAATACATATTAATGACTTTTTGATTTCAAATTGCATAAAGTGTATTGAATCTATTTCATCACATCTAACAGTGATGATATTATTACATCAGCACAATAACAAAGTAATCTCTCTGAACTAAGGAACACAAACTCAGGTAAACATGATGCAAAACAAACTGACTTAAATGAGCTGTTGATTTACAACATGAAGGTCCTCCTATAAAGCTATAATATTGTATATGCCATTGGAAGAATACGTACTTGCAGCCAGAAACAAAAAATCCAATTAATTTGTTGCTATATTAGGTAATGTGAACACTGTGGTTGCTGTTTTCAGAGAAAAATAGATAATTAAATGGCATTATGAAGTGAATGATTTAGTGATGTTAGTACAGTGAGAGGCTAGACAGGAAGGTATAATCACTGTTTCAATTTGCATGAGCAAAAAGTAGAGCAGATGTGTGGGAAAAGAATTATTTAGTCTTATTTTCATTAAAAAAGCTATTTTCAGGGGAAATTGTTGAAGTAGGCACTGTAAGTAATTCTTTTGATTTACACAGCAATTTACACATATTAGTTAGCATTACCAAAAATACATTTATTTGTAATAGCTGAGAAAAAGGCTCAGAAAGAAGCATTCTAATTGTATTCCCCAGCTGTTGAAACTATTGCTTGTAGTTTCTTGTTATGTAGTTTTCGTTGTAATTCATAGAATCCTTCTTAAAAGTAGTTGCTTTCCTTTGTGTTTCATAACCATCCTTCCGAAAGATTGTCCCAGAGCTTTATAGTTATATATAGGTTATGGATAGACTATTATGACTATGACCAGTTTTTATGCATGTTCCAGTGATAACTTTTTAGCATAGATAACCTAGGGACAGAAAACCAGACAAAGGGATTTTATCCTCCCTTGTGTTTATCTTGCTGTTACATTTATGGACACAAATCCATTTTGCTTGATTAAATTGACTGAGGTATTTTAGTTGCCTAATGTGACAGAGTTCACATTACATTTATTTTTATTACCCTGAACCAGCAATGTTATTTGGATCCCTTAGCCTTGCTCTGCTTTGCCTTGCTTTGCTTTGCTTTGCTTTCTCCTCTCTGAGGGAATATTCTCTGTTTCAAAGGTGTTTCCCACATCTTCATTAGAGTTTCAAGATCATTATTACTCAGCTATGATAGTCACCATACTTACACTTGAAAGCCTGCCTATCACTTATCTCCTTTCAAGATGACACTGACCTTTAGTGTCATTCATTTGCCTTTCCTCAGAGAAAAGTATTTCTTCAATCGTAGTTGCTGTGCATTTCTAGTTTAAATTATATTTTCCTATGAACCGTGGCTGTACTGGCTCTGGCTGGGGTTTGGCTGGTATGAAGCTAACCATTTTTCATAGAAACCCTTAGGATGCTGTGATTTGGATTTTTGACTGAGTGTGGGTAATACACCCATATTTCATCTAATGCTGAGCAGTGCTTGCACAGGGTCATGGCTTTCTGTGGTACTCTCTGCCTGCCCCCCAGAGTGAGTACATGAGAAGCTGGGAGGCGACACAGACAGAACAGCTGACCCAAGAGAGCTGACCTGAACTTGCTCAGCAACAACTACTGAGAGAGTTGGGGATTTCTTCCAAATTAGCCATTACTCAGCCTGGCCGGGCATCGATTTTCATGCGGGAGGTGTTGAGTGATTGCTTTTGCACCACTTTCCGCCACCTCCCATTTCCTTCACTTATTAAACTATCTTATCTCAAATCATGAATGCTTATTTTTCTCTTTTTCACTTTCTATTCTCTCCTCCTTCCCACTGAGGGAAGAGGGAAACTGAGTGACTGAGGGAGTAACTGAGTGAGTGACTCTGTGTGTGTGCTTAGTCGCTGGATGGAGGCAACCCACAATAATTCGTAGAAGTTCTAAAACTTTCAATATTTCTTCCTTGTACAAAAGTAGTTATCTAATAACATTATATGAGTTTCCCTGTTGTGGTCTATCTTTGATAAAAAAAAATTGCATTTTATTTAATTTTCCTTTTATCTCCAAATTTTTGTTCTTTCTTATTTGAGAACAAGTGCTCAGTTTTGTGTTTTGATGCATAGTTATTTCCTTCACTCTCTTCTTCCACAGTCTTAACTCTTGGTCTACCCCTAGCATGATATAATTTAAAAATATTTCTCAGTGTATCTGGAATTTAAGCATAACTTCCTTTAGAACATGTACACATAAAAGCAAATGTTAATGGCCTTAGTTCACAATTGTAAGAGGAACAAAATTTTCTACCATGAGAAACTGGTCAAAGGACTGACACCAGACATATGGCGTACTTCAGTAGGACTTCAACAGCATGAAAGCAGTCCCTTGTATCTGTCAGAACTGCCTGGCACAAAATGGTGGGTTTTCAAATGCTACTACTGGAAAATATATGCATATATACGTATATACAAAGTACAGCATCTGGGCCTTTTTCGGCAAGTCACATCCTATATAACATCAAATGCAGGAAAATCGTTGAAGGCAATTTATATTTATCAGTGGGATCGTGTTATGCAGAATGATTAATTTTGTGTCCATATGTAGACAAAATTAATCATTATTAAAACAACAAAGTTATTATTCACTGATCATGGAAATAATCTAAACTTTATCTAAACTAAGAAGGAAATCTATATTGATAGTAATTAGGCTAAGGGAAAGTAAGTATAAAATGGACAAAAGATCTAATGAGTATCTTGTCTTATATAGTAGTTAATAGTGAAAGCTCAGGGAAAATTTACAGATAACAAGTAAAAGTAGCACCCCCACTGTATTCTCTTGCCGTTTGGCAATTTACACCTCAAAAATTTTCTGAACTAGTTGAATAACCATGAATTTTTTCTGTCTCCTTCTGAATTGATGCCAGTGTGTAGTGTTCACAGCTTTCCACAGCAAGGGTCCCACAGATCAGCTAAGTATTGCATGAAAAGTAGTTTTCATTCATATGTTTTGAAATCACCTTCTGCTAGTTTCTTGTGAGATCCACACTACCTGTACAGGAATAAGTGTGGAACAATCACTCTCTATCAATTTTCTGGTATTATCAGCTCTATGGGTATCTCAGATTCTCACTATTAATCACCTGGTTTTTCCTTTAGAGAAAATTCTTTCAGTTGATCCCTTCATTAACTGTATGTCTTATCACTCTTCTCCAGATTTTTTACATTTTTACTTTAGTAAAAGGTATGAGATGTGAATTATTGACCACCCATATTATTCAAACATGAGCGAGCAATGGGAATTGTGTTCTACCTTCAGTCACATAGTCTGATTTAACTATCAGAACAAGTAGAGGGTTGTCTCTCTCTCTCATACCAACACATACTTCCTATATTTAGTAAATTTATAGAACAGCTGCCTATTAGTGTAGGAAAGCTGGAAATGTTCCTGACAGTTATTTCCTTAATACTTTAAAGAATTATTCACTTTTATATTTTTTTCAAAGAAGTATTGCAATATTCATTGCTGATCATAGGTCCTTGAAAATGGGTTAGAAATAATTCTCAGGGCAGGTAAATTGTTTCTCTTTGTTCTGAAGAGAATTCATTAAATTATTGCATGAACTCTTAAAACCATCATGTTTAGATTTTTACTTTTTTGTCCTCAAGCTTAAAATAATCACTGAACAGGCCAAAATAATATGCTAATATGAACATTCTTCTTCTGCCACACTTTGCACCAAAAGCCATTCAATCAGTTGCGCTTCCTTAGACAAACAGTAATATACACATTGGCATTAATAAGATACTGATGAGTTATTTATTTGGACTCCTTATGAATAACTTTATCCTGTGTAGACTTTAAATGCTGTACTATTTTCTCTGTTCATTAGACCTCTTAGAGCTAAGTTATAAAATGTTGAGAGACTTTAATTATTAAGATGATAGCTGTTTTTCAAAGATTATTTAACTCATTATTTCAAAATTTCACTTTCTAAATGAGTGCAGTTTGACCTTTTTCCTTTTTCTTGAGGAGTTGGTTTTGGTGAGAGATGTAAAATAGGATTATTCATTGATTAGATACAAAAAGCAGTGTATTGAAGTTGAGTCAAACTTGAAATTGTAATGTAGTATATATTCATTTTGGTATTAAGAAGATCTTTCAATGACTTTCAGACAACATGGCTTTTGTACATGTTTTGATGTAATTCATAATGTTGCCTCTAAAGTTTTAAGAGCAAGTAAAAGAGCATCTAACTTCCGTACAAGGGCTAAACTGAACAAAGAGACAAAGAGAAACCAACACAGATTAATTAGTACTGTTCAGTTTCTCAGCTGAAAAATTAGTATAGAGAGACAGCGACTAGAAGCGTATAATGGTATCCAGTAGATCCTACTCTAGGAACCTGCACAAATGTATTCATAGAGATGAAACATTCTGTTATAATTACCACTCGCTGACCTGAATTAGATTGATATTCACTTTGAACAGGTAAACAGCCAAGATGGCCCTTTGCTGACATTAAAGAGCAAATTCCATAGTGGCAGTACAGTTTGAAAGCTATTTTAACTACAGACAACTAATCAATGAATATTGAAATAATGTGTTGGACTTCACCACTGTTACGAGTGGATGTGTGGGTTTAAATAAGTCCCTGCCTATTGCCCAGGCCTCTGGCAGCAGGCAGTAGCGTTATTGAGGTGGCCAGCACCCCAAAACCCACTCTCGTTCATAAGTTCTTTAATAATGGCTGATTCGGTCTATTATAGAATGAGTTATTTATTTAATAGATACAAAACTAACAAACATAAGACTTAAAACAGATTACTACTAAACAGGAATAAGGACAAGAAGAGACAACTAATATTATACGTGGGGTAAAAGGTACCATTAGTTTTACAGCTAGTGAAGAAATAATATAACTTAGGATCTAATGTTTCTCACCATCCAATTCCTGATGGAGCACACATCAAAATCCTTTCCTGCCACGGCGCGTGGAGATAGTGAGTTGCCACAGCCTCTTTCGGAAGGGTCCCCAGCCAGGAGAAGCCACTTCGGTGCAGAGGGCTATCTGAGGGCGCAGCCACACACACACAGCCTGGTGTTACAGGGCACACAAACACACTCACGCTATGCAGAGTACAGCGGCGGCAGGCAATGAAGGAGGCAGGAGGGCTTCCCCATTTGCGTATCCTCCAGCGGCTTTATTCTAGCAAGCAGCTCATAACAAAGGTGCTGTGAACGGGAGCAGGGACGGAGAGGAACCGGCGACTCCCCCATGCGTTCCCCCTTAAGTACAGGGGGTTGCGAGGGGCAAGGGCATGGGGCGGTACATAGGTGGGGGCTAGGGAGGGACTGAGGGGTAGGAGCCAATGGGGGTATGATTCAAAAGGAAACTTCCAGGTATGGGACATAATTAGGGTGGAGAATATGGGGACCGATCCCTGGCTGGTGAGGACTAGGGGGCTGCTTCGGGATTGGGGCCATCCCACCAGCGGTCTTTCTCCGCTGTGGGCTTTGCTGGACCCTTCTCAGTATCCCTGCAGGATACAACACTTTCCCTCAATTCCCAGGAAAGTAACCTGGACAGAATCTGTGTCCAAACTCCAGGGAAGAAGTCTCACATGCTTTCAGGGCGTGTGCTGCCTCTGTGATAATTAATGTGGGCTTTTATAGACATAAGAACCATGTCTTTTGGTCAGGAATATTTGTTTTTCTTTTATCTCTTCCTGCATTTGCTTTCCAGACTAAGATGTTGATTCTTAGGTGAGGGCCTGAGCCCTTTTGGCTCCAGAGATGACCCCATGTGGGCCTGTGACCCACCTGGGTTATCTCTTGCGTATGCACCAACCATCTGTGGTAGATCGTGCCACAACCTCTCAGGAGAAGTTTGATGTATCTCCATTTTTTACAGATTTTCTACTGAAATCTTCTCAATATCTGTATATCACATAGAAATATGATTTTCTATCCATAAATATACATACACATATAACGCATAAGTGTTTAAAGTTCCAAAAACTATTTTATTTACTTATAAGGGTCTGCCTTTAGCATAGCAAAAAAATTTATTCAGCAGTTCTGTTTTTTGATTTTTAATAGAGTTTCAATTGAACGACAACATACTTTTCTGTTAAAACAGGACGCTTGATTCAACTCAATTATGGTTCTAACAGTGCTGTTAAGGAGGGGCCTCAAGAAAAGCTACAAAATATTTAGGCAGGAAATTTAGGCTTTGAGCTTCTAAATGAATAGAAGCAGACAGACTGATACTGAGAGGTGTTTGGGAGGGTTTAGGGGTGTGATTTTTGGGTTGGTGTTTTTTAACATTTTGGAAGAATTTGGTTTGTGTTTTTAGCCATTTTGTTTGTTTTGTGGTTTTTTCAACAGCAGTGTTTTTAATCCTGTTTTATGATAGATACTCTTTTTTCAGACTTTGATCTGTAGGTGATATACAGAAAGCAGGTTTCTCATCTCTTCATTCCTTCATTCTAAATGATAATGGCTTGATTCAAAATGGGATAAAAGCCTTTGGTTCAACTGCATTATATTTAAGTAACTTACCATCTCTGGAAAATGATGATAATACAGATATAAATATTTTAATTCCTTAATTTCTAGAATTGTATAAAGCTTTTTTATGTTTATTTTAAAAGCAAATCACAGCCGAAAAATCACCTGAAAACATCTATCTTGGTATAAAAGGATCTATATGGATTTTCTTCTAGTATTGTGAATTTAACTAGTTAAAAGTATTTTCTTCTTCATCATGGCATTTGTCATTAGATACAGCATTCTCCATTAGATCATTTAGATCCTTATTTTAAATTGGTACAAAATTTAAATTGATACTCTTTTATAAATTTACTTAGGACAGAAACAATTTTAACTGTCTTTAATTTTATATACATTGATTATAATATTTTGTTCAAATTTCCAATTTCTGTAATTCTTGTATTGCTATTTCCAGTTCTTTGAAAAGGCGACATTTAAAAGCAAACAAAAAAGTTCCAATGTCACTTTTTCAGAATTATGAGATCGAATGTAACTTCCCTTCCTTTCTCTTTTGCTTGCCATCTTTTTGATTTTATGTGTGAGAGGTCACTGAGGGTTGAGCTAAATTTCTTCTGTCTGTTGCAATAGCATTGGTTTTGTATCTGCAAGAAGTTTGGCATGGGAATAGTGGTTGACTCAGATATTTAGGTACCACACCTGATATCTGACTGTGTCTTAAGGACAGAAAAGATAATTTGTTTTTTACCCTTGACTGAATAATATTTATCGAGTGTGCAATACATGAGGTGGCTATACTGTTCTGCAGATGATCAGCAGTGCTTTGGCCATGAAACAAGTTGATAACATCACCGTCTATTTTGCCAGCTTTCAGTTTTCCTAACATTTTAGGCTGCTGTTTCTAGGAGTTTGTCAACTAAAGTGAATCCTTCCCTCCTATTTCCTCTTGCATGAATGAGATTATTTTTCAGAGAATACTATTGACACATAAGTGTTTGGATGTACATTTTGCCTTTCATGGGCACTCCAGAAAGCTTTGAAAGCATTATCCTCAGTGAATATAAATACCAGTGTAATGGTATAATTTGTAAATTATGTGGTATGAGACCTCATGCACCTGTCTCTGGACAGAAAGTTCCTGAAGTGGATAACCTTGGCAATTTTACTTGCTATGAATAGGCTGATGTCATGTTTTCATCCCAGTCAGCAACCAAGCACCACACAGCTACTTGCTCACGTCTCCACCAGAAGGATCATGGAGAGAACTGGAAAGATAAAAGAGAACTTGTGCATTGAGATAAAGACATTTAAATAGGAAAAGCGAAGCTGTGCACACAAGCAAAGAAAAACAAAGAATTAATTCACTGTTTCCCATGAGCAGGAAGGTGTTCAGCCACCTCCAGGAGTGCCCATTGTGTCTAACAGTGACTTGGGAAGACAAATGCCATCACTCCAAACATCCCCCTAATTCTTCCTTCTTCGCCCCAGTTTATATACTGACCATGATGTCATATAGTCTGGAATATCCTTTTTGTCAGTTTGGGTCACCTGCCCTGGCTGAGTCTCCTCTCAACCTCCCATGCACTCACAACCTCCTTGACAGTGTGGCTGTAAGAAAAGAAGAAAAAGCCTTGTATCTGTGTAAGCCCTGCTCAGCAATAACAAAAACATCTCTATATTATCAACCCTGCTGTTGATAATTTGTTCAGCACAAATCCAAACCCAGCCCATACCAGCTACTGTAAAGAAAATTAACTCTACCCCAACCAAAACCAGCATAGATGACAAATAGAAAATAGTGATTTTATGAAGTTAAGGAAGTAGAGGAAGCAAAGTAAAGAAGTAGAGGAACAAAAAATGATCAACAGGCTTTTAAAAGTCTTCAAATCAATATTGGGAGGGCAAGTCATTTACATGTTTGATGAAGACAAGGGGATGTGGCACAGAGGGGTTTAAAATGGGGGCAGAAGATACAATCCTTTTCGTATTTGAAATAAAATTGTTAGCAGTAACAGACCACTGGCTGACATTTTAAATTATATTATGCTACAAATTGTGATGTCCTTGTAAGTGTAGCCTTACAACTTGTACTCAGCTTGTAAAACATTTGTGAAGCCACATTTCCTGATTTACTCTAAACAAAATATTTTTGTCTCTGTGATGTCTGGGAAATTCTAAAGCAGGGTGATTTACAGACTACTTAAAAAAGCTTTCTGGAAGAAATATAAAAAAATCACATATTATACATCACATACTGCTGTCACTCCTTTAAACCCCTGCATGAACTACAGAGAATTTATGTAAAATCACCAGAAGACTATGCCTAATGTAAATGAGACAGTCTGTTTCCCCATCTCACAGTCACTTTATGTGTGGAGAGGTTTCAGACAGCGATAGACTGTGAAGTAGAATGGTCTGTAATCTACGTAAAATTCTAGTCTATAATCAATGTAAAATTATATTAAAACTTTTATATATCTATCTAAATAAACTCTGATACTCAATAATGGAAATCCTAATAGGAAAAGACTAGAGCAGCCCACTGATCCAATACAATAAGTTTTAGGATTAATCATCAGAAAGTCCTTCCTTTAGAAAGAATATATCTCCACTGAAGCTGCAGTCAGGGAATTCTTAATTTACAAAGAGGCACTACTGTACCATTTGGGAGTAAAGTTAAATGATTATGAGCCGCCAAACAACACATAAATACACACAAAAAAAGGTATGTTTTTTAAGCAACTTAATTAGGAAAGCATATGGTTATAAAGTTTAGAAGAAATTAATTTCAGGCATACCTTTCCCCTTTGTTCTGCACATCAAAAATATCCTGATAATATTCATTGAAACGAAACAACTGTCTAAACAACATCACATATTTTCTCCTAAGATTAGCCTGTGCAGTACAGCTGGGAACATCCCACTGCCTCTGCAATTTTTTGTTGTGGCTGTAGCCCCATTGAGGAGGAACCACTTCTCTCAGTTCCCATGGGACATAACCCCAGATAGCCTGAGATCACATGCTGAATAAACACCAATTTCACAATATTGCAGATTATGTACAGAGGACCCTGCTGAGACAGTGGTCCTGAAGCAAAGTAGACAACTCCTAAAAGTACACACAGTTTGGTTCTGATCCACCTGGCTCAACAAGCTAAGAAGCTGTTTGGTTTCTTGCATAGTCACAGTTGATGCAAAATATTCTTTCTTTAAAAACACTTCTGCACAGGGGATGAGATTTTTCTTAACACTTGTGAGACCACCACCAAGACTGAAACTTCTCCTCAAATGCTTTATGTTGTCCATATATTTTATTCTTAATCAAGCTATCCATTTTTGACACTTCTCCTAAGTATTGACTTTTACTACACAGAATCTCTTCTGATATGGTCAGGTAGAGCTGTCTCCTAACTGCAGAGTAAACACAACATTGTGTAGTGGCCTAGTCCTTAGTCTCCTTAAATCCAGTAAATGGATGAGGGTTCTGGAAGGAAAAAATCATAAATTTGACAAAGAATTTAAGGTTTTATATAACAGTCTATTTACCTCTGAGTGTAGCTGTTATGACATGAGACCTATTAAAAGCTCTTGAATGGATGAAGCAGGACTCCTATTTTGCTGCCAAGAAAGTTGAAAATGTGATTGAAAGCTAGTCCATGTGTATTTTTGTTCTTTTCTGCCTTTTAAAATGAGAATTTACTTTCCTAGATTTCAGCAGTTTCCCAGTTCATCACAAAATGATGTTCCACTTCTTTCTTTTTCACGGGAAGATGACTGAGAAAAGAGAGGTGGTAACTGCTTGGTGCTGGCTAATTAGAACCAATCTACAGCTGAGCTGATCATGAATTTTGTACAATAGCAGAGCACTAATATTTAAGGGAATCCTATGGTGAACCGTAGTTACAAAGAAATCACATTTTCAGCATATTGTGCTGAACATGGATATATTTCACAATGTATCACACTGAGCACAGCCACATGGTATGACTCCAGGTTTTAGCATGCTTTTTGTGATGAAGGGAATGTTATGTCAGTCACATAAATTTTTGGCATAGAAAATAACTCTTTCAGCTCATGAGAAAGTTTCATTTGCTTGAATTTT
This sequence comes from Aleadryas rufinucha, assembly GCA_013397815.1. NCBI lineage: Eukaryota > Metazoa > Chordata > Aves > Passeriformes > Aleadryas > Aleadryas rufinucha. The sequence continues at coordinate 75,891 of VZTH01005555.1, forward strand.
TGTGATCAAATGAAAAGTTTCATTAGCAGATGCATTCCAAATATTTGGTATAAAAATATATTTTTATGTTTAAAGTCTGTTCCAAAAAAAGAAAATCTGTGGGTTTTAAAAATTTTTTTTGGTCTTCTTGTATTCTTATATTCTTGAGGATCAGGGGGTTGTATGGGGTTGTCTCAACAGCCCTTATGTATTTGGTGATAGGTTTCCTTTTCTTACTGATACCTCTAGATCTTAACAAAATATCCATAGTATCCTTTAGTAAGAGAAAAAAGGCAGCCTCCAGAGTATGATTAGAATTTTATGAGTGTTGTACTTCTAAAACCTCAGACACTATTTCTGATCTCCTGGGCCTTCCTGACTGACTTGCTCTGTCAGTCAGGGCAGGGTTTCCCAAGTCTTTACATCTAAGAGCTCAGTTTTACAAAACTGCACTAAACAATCTGCCTGAAGCTTAGAAACTGTAAGTGTGTTATTTCCATAATTATTCATTTTCTTTTTTTGTCATTTTACAATCTGCTTTCAATCCATCTATTCTTGCACAAATTCACTTCAGGATACAAATGAAGATGAAACCCCCAAATAATTAAATAAATAATACTCTTGACATTTTTCTGCAAGGTCCATTAACAACAATGAATACATCAGATATCATAATTCTTACACAGGTATTGTATTCTCTCTGTAAATGATTAATAGCACAAAATGTATATGAAGCTATCTGTGTCCAATGAGACCTGCTGAAATTCACATAGTTAATAATGCTTATGTTTGTCATTATGTATAAATGTGATGGGTACCTTGCCTATGTGCCAAACTCCACCCAGCTGCTCTCTCACTCCCACTCCCCAGCAGGGAGGGGAAAATAAGATGAAAAAGCTCATGGGTCAAGATTTATGACAGAGAGAACACCCATGAATTATGATCATGGGCAAAACAGATTCATCTTGGAAAAAAGTTGAATGGAGTTGTGGAGGAGTGGTGCTCCTCAGGGCTGGGCATTGGGATCAGCACTGTTTAACATCTTTGTCAGCAATATGGACAGTGGGATTGAGTGCACCTTCAGCATGTTTATTGATAGCTGTGGTGAGGTTGACACACTGGAGGGAAGAGATGGTATCCAGAGGGACCTGGACAGGCTTGAGAGGCGAGCCTGTGTGGACCTTGCGAAGTTCAAAAAGTTCAAGTGCAAAGTCCTGCACGTGGGTTTGCCAAATCCAAGCACAAACACAGGCTGGACAAAGAATGAATTGAAAACAGCTCTGAAGAGAAAAATTTGGGGATGTTGGTTGAAAAGAAGCTCAACGTGACCTGGCAATGTGTGCTTGCAGCCTAGAATGTGAACTCTATTCTGACCAGCTTCAAAAGCAGCATGTCCAGGAGGTCGAGAGTGGTGATTCCGTAACTCTACTTCAGCTTTGGGGTCCTCAACTCAAGAAAGATGTAAACCTGTTGGAGCAAGTTCAGAGGAGGGCCACAGAGGTAATCAGAGGTCTGGAGGACCTCTTCTATGAGGACAGATTGAGAGAGTTGGGTTGTTCAGCCTGGAGAAGAGAAGGCTCTGGGGAGACCTTATAGCACCTTCCAGTACCTAAAGGGGGCTACAAGACCAGGAGAGGGATTTTTTACAAGGACATGTAAGGGTTAATGGCTTTAAACTGACAGAGGACAGGTTTAGATTAGCTATGAGGAAGAAAGTCTGAACTGTGAGGGTGGCAAGGCACTGGAACATGTTGCCTAGAGGAGTTGTGGATGCCTCATTCCTGGAAGTGTTGGTTGGGGCTTTGAGCAACCTGGTCTAGTGGAAGGTATCCCTGCCTGTGGCATGGGGTTTGGAAGTAAATGATCTTCAGGATCCCTTCTAAGCCAAACCATTCTATGATTTTAAGATTCTACATATTGGGCATCTCACATTCCTCCCAGACATGTTGGTTGAACAAAGCTCTTCCGTTTAGTCAGGTGATGTGTAAGTCTGTCATAAACAGTCTCAGTACCTAGTGGCTGATACATGTGCTCCATCGTGTGCCTGTTTTAGGATGAAATGGATAATCATCCAGAGGTATTTAATTGTTTCTATTGATTAAAATGGGGATATCAGTCTTGGTCACTGGGGAGAGTGCAAATCGCAAGTTCAATTTTCCTGAATTGTTCCCATGTTTATTCCTTTTTGATTTACCCTATTAAAAACGAAACAAAACAAGACAAGACAAAACCAAGAAAACAAAGCCCAGGCTTAGAGTAATATCTAATATCTTTAAATATTTTATTTAAAAACAATTGCGCTCAGAAGTTATGCAGTGCCAAAAGACCCCTGAACTCTGCCTGTCTACTTCTCTTGCTCATCTGAAAAGGGAGAAGAAAGAAAACAATTATCATCAAAAGCATCGAGATCTCAGTTGGTGATCTGGAGCAATAACAAACACATTATACTTAAGCAGGAAAAAACAACNAATACTCTTGACATTTTTCTGCAAGGTCCATTAACAACAATGAATACATCAGATATCATAATTCTTACACAGGTATTGTATTCTCTCTGTAAATGATTAATAGCACAAAATGTATATGAAGCTATCTGTGTCCAATGAGACCTGCTGAAATTCACATAGTTAATAATGCTTATGTTTGTCATTATGTATAAATGTGATGGGTACCTTGCCTATGTGCCAAACTCCACCCAGCTGCTCTCTCACTCCCACTCCCCAGCAGGGAGGGGAAAATAAGATGAAAAAGCTCATGGGTCAAGATTTATGACAGAGAGAACACCCATGAATTATGATCATGGGCAAAACAGATTCATCTTGGAAAAAAGTTGAATGGAGTTGTGGAGGAGTGGTGCTCCTCAGGGCTGGGCATTGGGATCAGCACTGTTTAACATCTCTGTCAGCAATATGGACAGTGGGATTGAGTGCACCTTCAGCATGTTTATTGATAGCTGTGGTGAGGTTGACACACTGGAGGGAAGAGATGGTATCCAGAGGGACCTGGACAGGCTTGAGAGGCGAGCCTGTGTGGACCTTGCGAAGTTCAAAAAGTTCAAGTGCAAAGTCCTGCACGTGGGTTTGCCAAATCCAAGCACAAACACAGGCTGGACAAAGAATGAATTGAAAACAGCTCTGAAGAGAAAAATTTGGGGATGTTGGTTGAAAAGAAGCTCAACGTGACCTGGCAATGTGTGCTTGCAGCCTAGAATGTGAACTCTATTCTGACCAGCTTCAAAAGCAGCATGTCCAGGAGGTCGAGAGTGGTGATTCCGTAACTCTACTTCAGCTTTGGGGTCCTCAACTCAAGAAAGATGTAAACCTGTTGGAGCAAGTTCAGAGGAGGGCCACAGAGGTAATCAGAGGTCTGGAGGACCTCTTCTATGAGGACAGATTGAGAGAGTTGGGTTGTTCAGCCTGGAGAAGAGAAGGCTCTGGGGAGACCTTATAGCACCTTCCAGTACCTAAAGGGGGCTACAAGACCAGGAGAGGGATTTTTTACAAGGACATGTAAGGGTTAATGGCTTTAAACTGACAGAGGGCAGGTTTAGATTAGCTATGAGGAAGAAAGTCTTAACTGTGAGGGTGGCAAGGCACTGGAACATGTTGCCTAGAGGAGTTGTGGATGCCTCATTCCTGGAAGTGTTGGTTGGGGCTTTGAGCAACCTGGTCTAGTGGAAGGTATCCCTGCCTGTGGCATGGGGTTTGGAAGTAAATGATCTTCAGGATCCCTTCTAAGCCAAACCATTCTATGATTTTAAGATTCTACATATTGGGCATCTCACATTCCTCCCAGACATGTTGGTTGAACAAAGCTCTTCCGTTTAGTCAGGTGATGTGTAAGTCTGTCATAAACAGTCTCAGTACCTAGTGGCTGATACATGTGCTCCATCGTGTGCCTGTTTTAGGATGAAATGGATAATCATCCAGAGGTATTTAATTGTTTCTATTGATTAAAATGGGGATATCAGTCTTGGTCACTGGGGAGAGTGCAAATCGCAAGTTCAATTTTCCTGAATTGTTCCCATGTTTATTCCTTTTTGATTTACCCTATTAAAAACGAAACAAAACAAGACAAGACAAAACCAAGAAAACAAAGCCCAGGCTTAGAGTAATATCTAATATCTTTAAATATTTTATTTAAAAACAATTGCGCTCAGAAGTTATGCAGTGCCAAAAGACCCCTGAACTCTGCCTGTCTACTTCTCTTGCTCATCTGAAAAGGGAGAAGAAAGAAAACAATTATCATCAAAAGCATCGGGATCTCAGTTGGTGATCTGGAGCAATAACAAACACATTATACTTAAGCAGGAAAAAACAACCTTTCATGCAAAAGTTTCCAAAATTATATGTTAAGAATTTTGAACTTTCTTTTTGCCTGCTTTAATTGAAGACAAAATATTAACAGATAAGTCCATGAGATAATATATGGGTTTTTTTATTCCTTAACCAACGGCATTTCTTACTGAAAAACTACAGCACAGCAAAGTTCCTGATCAATCCTTGCAGTGCAATGCCCTCCACTGTGAACAAATAAATGGTATGTGTGAAAGATAATTAGATAGCGGCTTGGAAATAATATTATATCATCATAGCAGAGAGACACAGGTCATGCCCATACCGTGCAACAGAGGGAAGTGCAGACTTCCTTAACTGGCCCTGACTGATTCAGCTCTGCAGCTAGCAGCAGGAGAGTTAAACCCAAGCTGTATTCTGTTTGGGCTGATTAATCATGCTAACAGGGATATAGTGTTACTGGGACTGAATCATAAAAACATGCTGGGTGTTATGCTGCTCCATGGAGAAATGATTGCTTGAGCCAATGAGAATGAATATCTCTATCAAAATATTGTATTCTGCAGCACAGTCTTTGTAAGTTTCAAAGGTGACTCTTGCCAGGATTTGTTTTATTGCAACAAAATAGGTTTGGGTTGGTTCTTTGTTTTTCAGGAGGAATTATATAGGTGTTCTCATTAAAATAAATTAAGGGATCTGTTAACTGAAAGTGAATTTTGGAATAATCCAATTGTTGTTTCTTCAAATTTCAGTGTTTCTTGTGATAATGTGATTTTAGTTTGCTTTGAATAAACTGTCTTCTGATGTTGCCATAAAACCTCTTAGATTTCAGGGCTTTAATATGATACTTTTCAAAAACAAGTGAAAACATATTTCATGTAGGTATAGAATCACAGAATCTTTGGAAAGGTTGGAAAAGTAAGATCATGTAGTGCAACCTTTCACTGACATTATCTAGTCAATAGACCATAGCGCTAAGGGCCATGTTCAGTCATATCTCAAATACTTCCAGAAAAGGTGACCATCTTCCTTGGAGGACTGCTACAAAGATTAACCACCCTTTCAGTGAAAAAATTTTTCCTAATATCTAATCAAAACCTACCCTGGTACAGGTTGAGAACATTTCCTCTCATCCCATCACTTGTTATGTGGGCAAAGAGACCAACATCCTGTGCACTACTTTGTCTTTTCAGGTAGTTGCAGTGAGTGATATTTTCCAGGCTAAATAGCTCCAGAGACCTCAGCTGCTCTTCGTAAGACTTACACTCTGGAGACTTCACCAGCTTTGTTGCTCTTCTTTCAACACAGTCCAGAGCCTCAACATCTTTCTTGCAGTGAGGGCCCAAAAAATGGACAAAGTACTTGAGGTATGACCTCACCAGTACCAAATACAGGGGGATCATCACTGCCCTTGTCTGCTGGTCCCACAACTGCTGATACAAGCCAGACTGCCATTGGTCTTCTTGGCCACCTGGGCACACACTGGCTCGTGTGCAGCTGCTCATGTTCATCTGGCTGTCGACCAGCACTCCCAGGTCCTTTTCTGCTGGGCCACTTTCCAGCCACTCTGCTCCCAGCCTGCGGCTCTGCATGGGGTTGATGTAACCAAGTGCAGGACCTGGCACTTGGTGTTGTGGAACCTCATGTGACTGGTCTCGGCCCACTGATCCAACTTGTCCAGAAATCACTGCAGAGCCTTCCTGCCCTCCAACAGGTTGACACTCCCATGCAACTTGATGTTGTGTGCAAAATGACTGCAGATGCCTTCTATCCTCTCATACAGGAAGTTGATAAAGATATTAATGGGACTGGCCCCAGTACTGGGTCCTGGGGAACACATTTGTGGCCAGTCACTAACTGGATTTAACTCCATTCACCACAATTCTCCATTCTTTGGGTGAAGTTCCCGCTTTTCCCAAGAATACTGTTATTTGAAGATCATGCAGTGGAAAAGACAATAATTTTCTATCTTGTCGGGACAAGCCTATGTGTATAAAAGTTTCAAACAAACTCCACATTAAATTCCTGAGTCAGAGCAGAACTGTTTTACAGCAATTCAAATACTGATTCTCATACATTATCAATTTCTTTAGCATCCCCTATCTTGTAAATGTTTTGGAAATAGGACTGGACAGACAGGCAGGTGACTGCAGTCTTGTGTCCTAAGCAAGAGTTATTTAATAGTGATAATAAAGGGAAAAGGTGCGCTGTTCTGAGCTTGCACAATACTACTGCTTATACAATGGCAGATGTGTGCAAAGCACACTAAATTTTCCTTGTGCCATAATATTTGTTTCAGTTTCTTTAGTAGAATAACAATGATACATATTGTATAGGCTTATAAATGTAAAACTTTCATAAAGTACATTCAGTAAGTTGCCAAATAAATCAGGAACATATTTTAAAAATGTATGAACAGTTGCCTACTTTCATATATAAATTCACTTTAAAAAATCTGTATATGTCAATATAGTAACTGAATTAAAGCTGTATATCTAACCTACAGTCCTCCTAGCTTTTCTGTAAATCTTCTTCATTGTCAGAAAAACAAACCTTTAGGTGAAAACTTATGATAATGGCGACTTTTCTCTACAGTAACTTTTTTTTTTTTTTCACTCTGACAGTAGCCATGAAGTGACATAGAAGGTGTCTTGATTTGAGAAGTCACCCCAGGACATAAGGTCTGAAAATACCACCTACATCAATATTTAATGAACTGTGATTGCTGACTTCTTTTGCTTGGTGTGCAGTAAAAAGAAATGTTTCCATTGTAGTTTTCAACCTGTATCGACATTTATTAATACAACAGAACATCAGGGAAGGGAAGGGAAGGACCAAATGTAGAAGCATAAATCCGTTTTACATATTGCAATGACAATGTTGCCACTTCTATGTTATTCTGCTCTTAGATTCAGTTTTCTAGTTCTCTTTTGCATTCACAATGCCTATTCACAAAGCATATCTAAAATCTTCCTAGCTATGGAGATAGTTTTCATGTATGCAAGTAATTGTTATCAGCATCAAAGAGAACTACACAGTCATCAAAGGGAGTATAGGCTGTATTTAGGGCTCATTAATTCTTTTTGTACATGGCAAATTTCTACATCCTTTGCCATAGCTTGAGAGCATTCAGTACAGGGATGGGGACATAAAAACACATTGTAATCCTGAGATTGCTCAAGTGATGGGCTTATCCAGAGTGTATGCTGAGAATGGTATTCTATGTATTGCCATCTGACACTATTCAGGTGTCAGGGGATCCATTTCCTTCTCTTTCTCTGGAATAATGACAAGAAAGATCCAGCCAAAGAAAAAACATGATAAGGTGTCCTTGATGACTTCTTCTAATGGTTGGTACAATGGTTTATATTACTGAAGTAGGGCAAAGTTATTCAAATGACAGCATTTTCCAGATCTTACAATTGTGTATGGACAGCAGGGAATATTTTCACTTCTTGCTGTAGCCCTAGCACAGATGAAGTATATAAGCTTAATATACATAGCTCAGCTCTTCACTGTTGAAAAAATGCTTATGTTGTTATCATTCTCAGCAACTTCAGGCTGAAGAAAGATGAGCCTGAGATAATTCAGATGTCTAAATCTCTGTGAAGGGCACTGTGATAGACAATCACCAAGATGTGAATGCAGCTATTGTCCTCATCCTCTGAGTCTTGCTCACACTTCTTTGTGAATATCTTCATAATTCTAGATAGCTCCAATGCTACTGGAAGTTTCTCATTTCTCTTTGTTGCTCGTAATAAACAGTACCTAATAATACAGATCATCCTACTGAAGTTAATAGTATTTTTGTTAATGGTGCAAAATCATAATGATATTTTGCCCCATACTATCCCTAAAATCAAAATAAAAAGCTATTGTTTTGAAAGAACTTCAGTGAGGTGAAAAATTGGACAGGTTGCAGAACTCAAATGGTTGTATTTAGTTCTATGAAGCCAAGCTGACTCTTCATTACCTGTTTTGTTCTTTGCAGAAAAGGACCTGGGGTCGCAGGGGACAAGTTAAACATCAATCTGCAGTGTAGTTTGTAGGGGAGAAACTCAGCTTGAGCATCAGAAGATGAATCAGATAGAGTAATGCCATCAGGTTCAGGGTGATGATTTCTCCCCTCCATTCAGCACTTGGGAGAGTAGTTTTGGGTTCCCCAATACAAGAAGGATATTGATGTACTGGAGCAAATCCAACCAAGGATCACAAAGATGCTCAGGGGCTGGAGTATATGATGTGTGAGGAGAAGCTGAGAGGTGGGTCTAAGGTAAGAAGAGATATAATTATGCTTCAGCTACTCAGTGGTTGTGGCAGGACGTCCCCCCCTCTCTCATGGCTGGGGCATTTGGAAGAGATCACTCAGGCCAGATTAATAGCCCAGCAAGGAGTCAGAGAGCCTAGTAAGTGGTCAGAGGGCCCAGCAAGGGGTCACCTCCAGGCGCCCGAGAGTCTAAGCCCCAGCCCCGAGTACACATCTTGGTATGAGAGCAGATGCGGAAAGAGATAAAAGAAAATAAACATCGGTGACCAAAAGACAAGGTTCTTGCATTTGTAAAAGCCCACAGAGGCAGAAGTCTCCCACACACACCCTGAGAAGCCTTCTACCCACATGCCCTGAAAGCATGTGAGACTTCTCCCCAGAGTCGCAGATTCCGTGGTTACTTTCCTGGGAATTGAGAGAAAAGATTTTGATGTGTGCTCCATCAGAAATTGGATGATAAGATACATTGGATCCTAAGGTATATTATTTCTTTGCTACCAGAAAATTTCATGGTGCCTTTAACCTCGCATGTAGAGTACTAGTATTCCCTTTTGTCTTATCCCTGTGTAGTAATAGTCTGTTTTAAGTCTTATGTCTGTTAGTTCTGTGTCTATTAATAAATAATTCATTCCATAATAGACTGAATTAGCCATTATTGAAGAACCTAGGAATGATAGTGGGTTTTGGGGTGCTGGCCACCTCAATAATGCGACTGCCTGCTCCCAGAAGCCTGGGCAATAGGCAGGGACTTATTTAAACCCACATCATCCATTCGTAACAGTGGTAGGGCACGGGGGAAAAGACTTGCAGATGAAGAGTCCTCCTGAAGTTGCACAGTGATAGGACAAGAGGCAATGGACACACAAGACGCCATATAGGAAATTTCAATTAGATATGGAGATATGCTTACCATGAGGGTGGTCTAACACTATGACAGGCTGCTGAAGAAATTGAGGGACCTCCATCCTTGAAGATGCTCACAACTCAGCTGATCAGAGCTGCAAGCAGCCTGATCTATGCTGGCCCTTCTCTGAGCAGGTGGATGGACCAGATGTTCTCCACGTCCACTTTAATCTAACATATTCTAAAATTATATGATTATATGATTATATGAAAACTTTCAGGTTTGGAATTCTATCTAGTGCTATTTCTGTGACATGTCATCTACCAAACCAGTCATTTCTTCAGCGAATTTTATCAAATTGGTCAAGCCTGACTTCCCCTTACTGAATTCATGCTGACTGTCCTTGATAATTTTCTTGCATTCATATGTCTGGAAATGGCTTCCAGGATTAGCTGCTTCATGAAACACTGTGTGTATCAATTACATTCCTAAGTTAGTTAAATGAATACATAAATTAATTACATACATTTGCAATGTATGCAAATTTGTATTTGGTTGAACTCCTTTCAAATATAAGATCATTGAAAATTTATCATCTAATTGTAAAATTTAAGGTTGCAGATGTACTAGATAAATCCTTATCCTACAATATATTGAGGCACAAATTTACGTGACACATCTCTAAGAAAAATATCAGTTAATAAATCACCTGGTTTACAATATGCAATTCAATCATAGGTTGGCATAGAAACTAGATTCAGCATTCTCCCTAGCAGAGAGAAAGCAGTACAAAATCTTTAATACTTGCAAGCTGTTACTCTTAACTGCCTTATACTCTCAAAACTGAGGTATACTGTCTAGAGACACTTATAGGAAACTAAGCCAAATAAATCAAGATGACTGTAATTGTTACCATGAATCCTTACTGGCCTCTTTCCAAAATAACTATAAAATGCTGCAATTGAGAGTTTGGCTTTACTGTATATTTTGTCTTTATTATTACTTCAATCCCCATACTGAAATCCCCTGTTTAGCTTAAGAGATCCTTCAGAGTTGAGCTAATTTGATCAATAGTGGTAAAGTGAATGTTGCTGTTGCTCAGGATGATATTACTTAGAGGACTACAGAAAAACTTCTCATTCTCCAGATGTTATGTGATTTTTTGCAGTGATTTCACTCACCCTGCTTTTATCAAGTTTCAGTAACTTAAATGTGACAATATGATCCAACCTCTGTAGTGCAGATAGTTTGAGCCTAAAAAAATGGATGTGCTGTCTCATTGAGGGAGATAACATTACATAAGTAAATATCACCATTTGAGATGGTGTTTGGAGACCAAACTCCACATTTATTACAATCCTTTAGTCAGCACAAGATAGATAAATAAATCAAGTTAGATAAACTTGATCTTCAGTTTGCAGCAAAATTCTTCCAATTGTCAGTAATGAGAATAATAGAACAATAAAAAAGTACAATGGTAGACAATATTTAAGGAAATCAATAGATTTATCTTATTAATCCTAACTAGGTATTATTTTTCAAGTACATATTTTTATTATGTCCAGACTGAATAAATATAAATATGATTGCAGCTTCAGGGATCAAGCTCTGTTGTACATGTGTAAAAACTCTTTCAAAAATGAAAGTGGAATAGAACAGATTACTTTTAATAATTTCAAAAATCATCAATGTTTTGTGTTAGTAGGTTTAGAATTTCTTACCTAAAATGTTAAATACTTATTAGAATAATGGTGATTTTTAGGTCAGATGACAATAATGTGATTTTCTTGCAATAAAACTAAATTAGTATACATTTCTTTATCTAGATGAATATATATTTTATATATTACTTGTATGGATTTATAGAAATATTTTTCCATGTTTAAAATAGGAGTTAATAGTGACCAGAGTGCATATTAGAAAAAGGAAGAGATGGAGAATGATAAGTGGTAGAAGCTTAATTTCTGCTTTAATATGAAAATATTCCTAACCCTGTGCATCTCTATTCTTTGGTCTGAAAGCACTGAAACTGGAGAGAAGAAATGTTGTAAAAGGAAATGTTATCATATTGAGACATGAGGATGCAACAATAACACAGTAAATAGTACTGCTTTTCCATTCAATTATAAATAATTTTTTTAAGGAGAATTACTTTATGTTATTTTTAAGTGGAAAATAATTATTTGTGTTTCTGTGAACACATTTAGGAAAACAGTTTGGTTATATATTTTAAATGATTCAATTATATGAAATGGAGAAAAAAAAAGAAACTGTTTAATCTGATTTTTTTTTCCTTTCCAGTTATGTCCATATTTTCACCCTTTGATGGACACACCCTTGATTGCTGGAGTTGGTTCAATGTTATAGATACCATGCAGTACTTAACTCCAGAATGCAAGGTTCTGTCCACCAAAGGATTAAATGGTATCCACACATAAAATCTTTGCTCTTTCACTGCTTTTTATTAACAAAAGTATTTTAAATATAATGCAATGTAAAAGTCCTTGAATTATTAGAAAAATCAAATATAGTGTATGCTTTATCTGTAGAGTAAAGGAGAAGGAAGCTAAGAGGAAATAATTGCATCTTGGGAAAGCTCAGCTGTGATATCTCCAGGAAAATGGATGAAGGCATGTCTTTTTCCACCTTATACAGTCGTTTAATGCTCTTAATAGGATATTATAATGAAAGAAACACTATTATGAGAGAAGGTTATGAACATTTGGTATATTCTCTTGAAGATTTGTTTCTTATATTGATATTTTTTGGACTGTGACAGATGAAACACTGATAGTTTATATATCTTATTACTTTAGGATGTACAAGGTTTGCCTCAAGCCACAACAGTGATTCTCAAAATGATAGGAAACATTTAATCAGATGAAAGACACTCTATCGATGCTGAAACAAAATATGTAGTGAAGTTTAGAATTATTAGAATGCTGGAGTTCACACATCTTTCTTGAACCATGAGGCAACACAGGAAGCAGAATTTCCTTTTATTACCTTCAGAGGTGATTATCTATAATCTTAGAGTAAAAATTTATGATTAAGTCACAGTCCTTTACCATTTCTTGTTGTTTCAGGAGGGTATCTACATACCATAAGGGTAGTTTCTTCATTATATGTATTTACATTAAGTAAATTCACACAAATAATGTAGGAATACAAACATAACACAAGGTATTTTGGTATTTTGTACACATTTGAAATCCCTGAAGCCTAGCTTAATCGTGTTTGCAATGACTCAAAGTCTCTCAACGGCTTTCGTGAACTGTCTAGTTATGGTGGTCAGAGAGAAGATAAAAGCAGGACAGCTGGGAAAGGAGGTAGGAAGGAACATCCCCATTGTCAGAGAAACTTACTATGAAAGTGAAGGGTAGTATTGGCAACAACTATTATGATCTCTCACTTGAAGTTCTATGTATCTTATTCCATTTTCCATTTGTATAGCTTTTTGGCTTATTCACGTTATTTCAACTTTGATATAATGTTATTTGTCTAAACAACTTGTTTGCATTCAGAGATTAGCCTAATTCTTTAGAAGAGATCACCTTGTTATACTGGTTTTCCTTACAGCATCCTTTTCAATTTGTCGTAATTTAACCACAGCCAGCAGTAATTTAACTACCCAGTTGCTCAATCATTCCCCCTCAATGAGATGGAGGAGAGAACTGGAAGGGTAAAAGTGAGAAAACTCATGGGTTGAGACAAAGACAGCTAATTAGGCAAGGCAAAATCCACACATGAAAGACAAGTAAAACAAGGAATTCATTCACCACTTCCTGTGGGCAGGCAGGTGTTCAGCCATTTCCAAAAAGCCAGGTTCCATCACACATAACAGTGCTTAGGAAGACAAACACCATCACTCCTGCTTCCTCCAGTGTGATATGGTGAGCATGATGTGATACGGTCTGTGCTGTTCCTTTGGTCAGTTGGGGTCAGCTGTCCTGGATGTGTCTCCTCTGAACTTATGCACCCCCAGTCTCTGCACAGGTGGGGGGGTGAGAGGCAGAAAAGACCTAGGGTCTGTGTGAACACTGCTCAGCAATAATGAAAACATCCCCATGTTATCAACACTATTTCCAGCACAGATCCAAAACACAGCTCCAAAACAGCTACCATGAAGAAAATTAACCCTCTCATAGTCAAAACCAGCACAAAATCTAGATGAGTAAGAAGGTGCTCTGAACACCAGATTTTGTTGCATTCACACAAGCTATAAATTGCAGTATCAGTACACATGTAAATCTCAAATTTTCATGAAAATATATCTCATTGTTTTCTCCTGAGTGGACTGAAAGGGAACCGCACCACAGCCACCCTTTATTAACTTGCCTTTGTTTACTGAATTTATGGTTATGACAAATAAGCTCATGATACTTTTCTCAATGAGCAATAAAAAGTAATGGCAATAAAAAGTAATATATCAAAGTCAGTGGAACTTGAGAAGAATAAAGAAAGGTAGAGTTCATTCCAAAGTCCTTGAAACAGTGGAAATATTTATGTTGTCCTCAGGAGGAAATGGCACTTGTACCACAATACAGGAAATTCCTTGTTTAAGTGTCTTGGCTTCTCATCCTCTAGAATCAATTCAGAAAGATAGTTTTGCCACTACATGAAGAATATGATCAATAACTCTTTATGCTGAGTAAGTAAGCAGGATGATGAAACATTATTAAATGGTTCAGAGAGTACTTGTGCTAGGCATGCAGCTAAGATCCCACTTGACACTGGAATGAAAGCCTTTAAGTCTCGTAGGAGTTTTCCATCAAATGCAATGGGTTTTATCTCAGGCCTTGGAAAAGAGACAGACGATTTTTTTTTTTCATTTTGTACGTGTGTGTGTATGTGTGTGTGTGCATATATCTCATATCAATATCCTTCATTCTATTAGAAAGTAACAACATCAAAAAAAAAAAAAGAGCACTGGGGAAGGGATAAAAAGAGAACACTGAAGTATAAAATATACTCATTAGCAAAGACTGAACATCTAGAATCCAGGAAATATGTGGGGCAATTACACTATAAGCCACTGTACGGAACCTATGCCATGCACCTTTTCCTTGCCTTTTCTGATTTCAGTTTTCTGTGAGTTGTTATCTAATATTTGACTTTTGTATGTGTATGTGGACTTTCTATCTTTTCTGTGCTTCTCAGAACTTAAGGTATTTATGAAAGTCTTTGTCTGCCATGAATTCCAAAATCTATTTAGGTCAACCACATCATCATCGTCCTAAAATACAAAAATGAAGAAATTTTCTAATACCTCACATATTTGTCTAGATGGGTATCCATATACCTCCTAGTTCTAATGCTATGATCAGCTGTTGAAATACTAATATTAAATCTATAAGAATAGATCCTTTCAGATTAAAAAAAGGAAAGAGCTGAAGTGGTACTTTACTTTTTCTTACAAAACAGCTCAATGCTAAAGATTCTCAGCAGATTATAAGTAGCTACTGTGCTAAGCTGATTCTCCGAAAATGCTTTCTTTCCAAGGGTCTCCTTTACATTTCAATAAACTCATTCTAAATAATATATTTGATTACATTTTTTATATCTAAAATATGGTCTAGAGTTTATATTGTATATTCTTTAATTCAAATTCAATTTGTTCTATAAACAGAATTTGTTTATATAACTGATTAACTAGCATCAAATTAGGTCAAACACTGTTGACACAGTTTGGAGCTGTAATTGGTTTCTCTAATTGGTAACTATAAACCAGAATGTAATCAGCTCAGAATAAGTACACTCTGTGCTATTAACCAGTAAAGTTTGGGATCTCTTGGGAAAGCTTTACAAACTGTACGCTAAAAACAGGATTAAAAGTCTAGCAGCTTCTGTTTTGCTGTTTTGAAATTTATTTTGTAGAGCCAGCCATACAGAAATGTAATAATATATTTTTGTTAAACAGCAAGCAGTAATGTTAACAGGTCTACCTTGATGTGGAAGCCTCCACCTTAGAGAACAGATTTGACCATTATATCCTTTTCCTTACTGTAACTGAAAAATCAGCTTTCAGATATAGTATTCCTGACTGAAATGTGATCAAATTATGTGTATCCTTTAAACAGTTCTATCTCTAGTTAATAGAGTTATGCAGAAGTGCAGAAAAATCAGGGAATTTTAAGTCTAAAAAGCTTTATGTAAAATCATTAAAAAGAAAAAAAGTATCTGCCAGCTTGTTTGGGATGATCAAGTATATCTTCTACTCTCAGGAAAAAACCCATAGAAAAAGTATGTAACCATTTCCAGTGACTGGAGTCAGACTGATGTTAATTTGCAAAACCTCACTGTCTGAAAGTATGGACCTCACTGTCCATATGACTACTAATTCAGGCTATACTATTTCTTTGCACAAGTCATAAACTCTATGGATATGCAAATAAGACTAGAAGGAAACTCAAAGGGTCATCTACTGTGTCTCAAAAGTAGATTTTGCAAAAGCATTGGTGAGTTTTGCCTACATTTTTCTGATACTCTCAAAACAAAAGATTACACAACATTCTTAAAGATATCTGGGTTTTATTACGCTTTTTTTTCCATTCCCATTCCTTTCCCTTCCTTATTTATGAACTTCATCATTTCATGACATTACATTTTCTTTCACCTTCTCAATGACTTCTTTCCAACTTCAGAGTCAATCTACAGCACATTTGTGATTTGATTGTTGCTCCTTTGTATCAATCATTAACAGTGTCTTTCAAACAAGAGTGGGGTGAGAATTTACCCTTATAAACCCAGCCCAAATATAGCCAACAAGCTCTGAGATACCTCACAGACTTATAGAATCACAGATCCTAAAGACCATCTGGTTCAAACCCCCTTGCCATGGGCAGGGACCCCTTCCACTAGACCAGCTTGGTCAAAGACCCATCCAACCTGGCCTTGAATATTTCCAGGGTTGGTGAGTACACAACTTCTCTGGTAAACCTTTTCCTCTGTCTCATGACCCTCACAGAAAAGGATTTCTGCCCAATATCTACTCTACACCTGCCCTCTTTCAGTTTAAAGCCATTACCTCTTTTCCTCTCACTATCTGGCCTAGTAAAAAGTCCCTCTCCAGCTTCTTGTACACCCCCTCCAAGTACTGAAGGGCATAATATTAATGTACAGTTACAGAAGTTATTTTCATGTTGCTGTTTATTTGGTGGTCAGTTGTGTCAGATCCTTCTTGAATTTCAGGATTTAAGTAACAAATGAACGAGAGACTATACATTCTAGAGTAGCACAGCAACATTTTACTACAAGCCTGGGTCAACCTAGTTTAGAGAGTAGTTGTCAGGCAAAGAGAAACCCTAATTGAAAGTAGTGTCTGACAAGGTGTCTGGGGTTGCAGTTATACTTGGGTAGTTTTTTGCCCTCTTTCTCTATTAGTCTGTTCTTATGAGACAGTAAATGTGTAGATACCTGTATAGTGACGAATCAAACTCAAGAATATGTGTATGTCCCGTGGTACTGTGTAAGCATTTTGTTGTAACTAGACCACAGTGAAACATCTTGTTCTGGGCTACTCATTAAATCATGGCTATCAGCTGAATTTAAATTTCTTGGAGTTTGGGGGTTTTTTGGCAAAATCCTTCTAAAATTGATAGAAGGAAAATAATTGCTAATAATCAGTATTTTTCAAGTGAAGATAGCATTATCTCTGTGTGAACATTAAGTAACTTAAGTATTGGATGCTCAAGGTTAAATATTTTTGGAAGTTTCCAGTTTTCAGGAAAGAGTGAATTCTTCCTTATCAAATCAGGCCTTTTATGACCAGAATAAGAGCCTGGACTTTTCTTTTTGAAAAGAGTAGTTCTTGTAAACCAGCACATAAATATATTCATGAATATTTTGAATTTAAAGCATTGCTAATTCTTTGATTCAGGGTGTAAATTTATATAGATTTTCCAGTCTATGGGCCACAGAAATAAAATGCAATTAATACAGAAAAAGAAGGCCATAAGGGACTCTGAGAGATCATCCAATCCATTGAAAAAGTCCAGCAGAAAATTGAAATATGTTGAAGATTTGTCTGTAGAGCTTTTCACATTATGTACAGCCTTCTATTAATTACTTCATTTATATATCAAAAAAGCATC
This sequence comes from Aleadryas rufinucha, assembly GCA_013397815.1. Lineage (NCBI taxonomy): Eukaryota > Metazoa > Chordata > Aves > Passeriformes > Aleadryas > Aleadryas rufinucha. The sequence continues at coordinate 93,369 of VZTH01005555.1, forward strand.
AAGTCCTATGAAATATAAGGATGAGGATTTTTTATTTTTTTCCAACATTTTAAAAACTAGTAAAGGAAAGATCTTGACCTGAACTGTGACACACTGTCTCTCTTTAAATAAAACAACTTTGAATACTGAAGCATCATGCCATATCTAACAAATCAAATATGCCCTCAGTGTTAAGCCTCGGTAGATTTGTTTTATTTGTTCATTTCAGTTTGCCTACGGTCCTTCAGGTTACAGATTGCTTAAATCCTAGAATGTACTGTATCCGGAGTGGATAAACCAAACTTTCAAATTCTCTTTATCTTCTCTACATAATACTAATTTGTTTGCTCTCGACTCTAAATCAAGAAAGAACAGTGAAATATTAATAATGCCCATATTATTCATCATGTAAAACGTATGCACCTACCAGGCATTTGAAGTGTTGAGTACAATAGATACATATCCTTAGTGCCGTTTCCTTTTACTGCTGCGTCTGCTTCAGTTCATGTATATGCATTTATCTCTAGATAGGAGCTTTCTGATAATCAGTGGTCTGAGAGGGTGTTGCACTCACAGTGAAGACAAAATGTAAAGGTCACAGCCTCACTAGGTAGTGTCTACAGGGACTTTTTATTATTTTTTTTTTAAGGTATCAAATTCTATTAGAATTTGGAATTTAAATTGTGTCTACTGGAGACATGATACTTGGAAGATGATAAAAGAATTCCACGCCAAGAAAGCAGTAAAGAAATATGACCATGCCATAAACCTGAAAACTGTAGGAGTGTCCTCTTTGCCACAGCAGCAAATGAACAGGATTTTAGGGGTGAGGTAATGGTGAAAGGAATAGGAATCTAGGTGACATTTTCCTAGATTGCTGACAAAAGGGAAGACATTTCTTTCAAGGTTGTAAATCTTGTGTCACAGCCAGGTCTTTAGCTTTTATATGCAGGGAATCCTCCCTAAGAAAAGAGGACGTCTGGACAATAGTCCATTGAACAAAGTGAGGAGATATCATCTCTGAAAGTAAATTTCCTAGTCCAAACAGCAGAGCTTTTAATGATACTTGATAAAGGAAAGTGGATAAAGAGAAAAGAAGGTACGGAAACACAGTAAAGAAGTGACCCTCACCCTTCATGTGAAAACAGAATGACCGGGGGTCCATTTCAATTATTGCAGTACAGATGCATCAACATATAAAACAGAATAGGAATTAAAAATTGATTAATTGTGCAGAGTTATGATATCAGTGGGCTTAGAGAATTTTTGTGAGATAGTACAAATGGCTTGAGTGCTGCACTGGATGGACACTGGCTCCATTAAAAGAGCATGCAAGCTAGCAGCAAGAATTGTGACATGTCATAAAGATTAGTTGAAGAGCAATGATGAAGTCAGGGAGGAAGACTCATCTTGCAGGTGTGGAGCTCTCCTGAAGATGCACAGTCATAGGACAAGAAGCAAAGGACACACAAGTTGCCATTTGCAAAATCCAATTACATCTGGAGATGTTTTACTGTGAGGGTGGTCAAACAGCATGAGAGGCTGCTGTAGATGTGGAACCTCCACCCTTTAAGATGCTCACAACTCAGCTGGTCAGAGCTGTGAGCAGCCTGATCTATACCGGCCCTTCTCTGAGCAGGCAGAAGGACTAGATGACATCTAAAGGGCCATTGCAACCTGTGTTATTCTATCGTTCTACAACTATTTTGCAATAATTAAGAATTTAGAGGTACATGATTTTTGAGAAATAATAGTGTTGTTTGCCAAGGAAATAATTCAGTGGGGTTGTGAGGTTTCCACTTTTCTACTTTATGCAGTTGCAGGTTGATCTGTAGCGGTTCCAATGAGTTTTCTAACAATAGAGGAAAATGCATATACAATACAATAACTTGTTTCTTACCACCTGCTTTTAATTTTTCCCATCTTCTTATTATTTCCAAACTCTCACTTTGGATATAAACAAAAAATATTATATACATATGTGTATTTAAATGAAAACCTCATTTGTGCATCACTACAGCCTCTGAGAGATTTGACATTGAACTGAAAGGAAAATAACGCTGGTAGAAAGTAAATACAGAAATTTCAATTTAAATATAATGACTGAAAATGCAAATAAGAAACAAACCCTGCCAGTTGCAGCCCACAATAGAATAAAAGAAAGAGTAAAGAAAACTCTTTAATTCTACTTAATCTAATCCAAATCCTTGCCATCTCCTAAGTATTATTTCTGTCTTTCCTTTTGAATAGATATTAGCAAATAGTTCCTGAAATATTTTTTTGTAATTTGTGTATCCTTTTTGATGCAAGCTTCTATGCTTAGTTTTATGAATCCAATAGTTGAACTGTTTTCATTCTCCTCTTCTGAGATAATCTTATCAGATCAATCATCATGTTCCATGCCTCTCTTTATTCTGTACTTCACTTCTGCCTAAGTAGAATGAGGTATCTTCAGTATAACATTACAATCCATTCAGTGCAGATTACCATCTTTACAAATTTTGAATAACTTCTTCCTGTTCAGCAGCCATACTAATCTCCACAAATTTTCTTCCAAGTTATTTCATATGAATTAAGAAAAGCATAGATATTTTCTGACTGTTTTTCTGCTCTGTGTTTATGCACAGCAGAATTTGCTTATTTCTATTTATTATCTAAGTTTTGATGGAAAGTCTCACAAATATTTTAAGTTCTTTTACTGAAAGTGAGTTTAAATAGGTCAGTAATGTATTCAGGCATAAATAAATTATAATTACAGCTACATATAAAGGTATTAGTACACAATCCACTTTAAAAATAAAGCGAAGTTTTAGAGAGTAGGAATTAAAGAGTTATGGAACATAGCTCTGTAAATACAAAATACAAGTTTTAGTTTCTGTTTATCTGTTACTTCTTCAATAATTCTAGCTGAAATATCTGACTTCCAGATAATACCAAGATTTGGAATTCATATTGGGTCATTTTCATGAGAATCTACTCCTATTTTTTCTAGGTTTTAGGTGATGGGCTAAGTGTTATCCTTTCACAGTTTGGCCACAAAAATAGATCTAAAAAATACTGCATTTGAGTTCAGGTTCTTCCAGCAAAACTATAATGTGCTGTTTTTGCTTGCTGTTTGTCTTTGAAACTGTAGATGTCATCGGTGACTCTAGCACTCCTCTTTCTGTGATAGATATTTCTCAGTGCAGGCAATTAATATTAAAATTTTTCTATCAGTCATGGGAGGTATAGTGCTTAATTTTTCCCTTCAGTCAGGCCATCAGCAAATGGAAATTGTATCTAGGAAATGTTTTTTGGTCTGTTTTCTTTCATCATTACCATGTGGCTTCACCAGTAAAAACCCACTGAAGGGTTTCATATTTCATCTTAACTGATCACTCAGACATCTTTTAGACCTGATCTAGGAATCATTTTTAGTCACTGATTATAGATTTGTTCAAATCAAAGACATATTAGGTTGTCTGTGTTTGTAAATGCCCAGGTTTTACAGAAGATAAGAAACTGAAGGTAAGACACATGGATTTTATTTATTTTATTTCCCCCAGTAATTATTTGGACCTGAAAGTTTTCTGCAGAGAAGGCAACAGCATTGGGTTTTAATAGCTGGTATCTGATGAAAGGCATTTTTCCTCTCTTCCCAGACTGTAATTTTATTACTTGTCAATTTGTTGGCAGCTAACACAGTTGGCTCAATAAGCTGATATAACTCAAGTTCTAGGCCAACGCACACAATATCTATCTTCTAATAATATTGCAGCAATTTGGGGTTAGAATCATAGAATCATCAAGGTTGGAAGAGACCTTTAAGATCATCAAGTCCAGCCACCAACCCAAGCACTACCACTGTAACTCCTAAACCAGTAAAACATATCACCCAGTGCCATATCCACATGCCTCTTAAACACCTCCAGGGGTGACTCCACCGTCTCCCTGGGTAGTCTATTCCAAAGCCTGACCATCCTAACAGTGAAAAATTTTTTTCTAATATATGATTATACGTAACTGAAGGTTATATGGCTTTAGAATGTAATTAAAGTTTACATGCGTTTAGAATGATTTCTCGGTCTCCAACTGGTTTTTGGATAAATCTGCCTGTTCCATGATAACCCATTATATGAGCAGGCCTTTTTTCTGGTATCCCCTCTTTAGGACTGAAAGACTTATTTTTCAGACAAGCTTTTCTAGTGATTACTTATCATCTTATATTCAGTCATCCTTGGTTCTTTAGAAGTGCAGCTATTCCAAAACCTTTTCTATTACTATACTTCATGCCTGATGTCCAACTATCAGCATGATCCACAGCCTCTAAAGGATTTTTTAAAGCTTCAGATCAGTTCTTAGCATGATATGTTGAATTCTTGTTTCACAAAGTGTCTGCAGCTCATTTTTTTGTGTGCATCGGTATAAAGGTTTGCTGCTGTTCTTGGAACAAAGTAATTGAATTGAGAACCATACAGTAAAGTGCAATTGATTATGTATTTAAATTTTACAGTTTTTTGGATACCTATTTTGCAGTTCTGAGACAAACATAATATTTAAAATATGAAGCATGATAAAAATCAATATTTAACCTTAATAATCATCAATAACATATAGAAAGTACATCTGTTCAAGCATATGTGCAATTAAATAATGTGAAAAAAATTCATAGGAAATAAATTTGAATTTTTTTGCATATGGTACATCATAAAACTTACTTTACTGGTTTCTCATATGTTAGGAGAAGATAACAGGGCATGGTTAACAGATAAAGTTGCTGGTCATGAATGTAGCCAGGAAAATAAATACCACATAATCCTTAAAAGTATCTAGAAATGAAAAAATATGTGTAATTATCAGAAGAATTTTTTTTGCAATTTCAAAGTCACACTGGATATTACTTAAACTCATATTCAGGAGGTGGAATAGATTCTTATGGGTTTCAACAAGTACTTGGCTTGAGCTAGTGATATTACATTAGAAACACTGAAAAAACACTGAAAGTATGAACGTGGTATTTGAAGCTGAGATTCATTTCATTTAACATCACATATCTAAAAATTAAAGCTCTCACCTCAACAATATTGACTCCACAGACACTAAAGAGGATCCTCATCGCACTGATCAGAAACATTTTTTAGGATAAGGTAAATTACTTTCTGAAGGAGCTTATATCTATCATATGAAAAGAGAAGACAAGTGAATAATTAGGCTGCTTTAAGACAGCAAGTTTTTAAAGAGCAAAAATAAGATAAAAATTCTTCCTTAGAGTCACAGAAAAAAAAAATTATATGACATCTCCTAAATTTATTTAAGGTACTAATTTAATAGTTTTACCTCAGTATGTCAACAATATGTTATTGTAGTATATCAGGTATTTTTATAACATTGCAGTATCATTCTAACTTTCCTCAGGCTTTTACTGTGGATGAATGAAATGTTAGAAGAGTAGGTTTTGGCAGCTTATTACCTTTTGGCTTTCTTTAGCCTTATTACTGGAGGCAGGCTGTGCCAGTTCCCTTTTTTTCCTCCAGAACGGGGTAGCACGTGGAGGCTTTAGTTTTGCTTATCTGTTAAACTTATGTCTGACTGTCAGATCTTTCTTAACCCGTTTAATGAATAAAGAATAATGATAAATAGCTGATTATCTTGACCAAGAACAATACAGAATTTGTATAAAGACTAACTCTCTAGTGGCCATAGGTAGACCTCACAGTAGTGTCTACAAGGGACCAAACTAAGCAGAATTAAAAGCCAAAGTGTGGTTAATAAAAATAATCAAATATCTGTCTGGCTGAATTTACTTCACTATTCCTCTAAAGGAAGCAAATAAAAAAACCTTTTTGTTTTAAGACAAGAAATTTGCTATATTCAAAATTCAACATTTATTACTGAAGCCATCAATAATATACTACAAAAGTAAATATGTCATGTACTTATTTGGTTTTGACAATGCATATTCAAGTTTGTTTTTCTAACTGTAAAAATTTTCATTCACAAAACTCTCAGGAATAACAAATTCAGTTATATGAGTCACTTGATAGGACAACATTTAAAGAAATATTTAAAATTCTGTATCTTTATTAGAAAAGCAGTCTTTTATTAGCACAATGTCTAAAACTAGCATGTAAATTAAATTTTGGGACAAATAAATGAAAGCAGTAAAAAGGATATAAAGGGAAGCTACTGTGGAAAGTGAATTAAAATAGGAAAGGAAATTAGTTGTGGCACTGCAAACCACAAGGGCTTTTGTGCTGTGTGTAGCTCTGTCACTTGCACTGCCAATGGTGTATTTGCAGAGCTTACATTCTCAGCAGAATGTGTCTGCCATTGATGTATTGCAGAAAGGCTATCCTACTAAATACATATAAATACATCATTTCTGAGACTAAATGGTGTTAACACAATGCAATAAAAGGAATTAATCTTTACCCAGATTATGTTAGCTAAAAAATAGGACTATAAAAACTGATTACATGAGATTGCTACTTTACAGAGGGAAATACAATCTTCTGTAAAATGTCCTTTGCTAGGAGAAAATAAACCAAAGGTGGCCAAGAAATTAATTGAGCAATATTTTTGGGAGGATCAAAATGAAGTGTATTGTTAAATATTAGAGTATTTTAAGGTGGTCTTTTCAAAAGACGAGCATAGAAACTGCTTTCTTTCTGTTTCTTAGTCTTAACTGTAGCTGAATCTCTCTGTTTCTACAGGATTATCTTCTGAAGCCTTTAGAGTGAGTATGTCAATCTCCCTGGAAGATTTATTACTGAATCAATTTTATTTGGTTAAACAGGCACATTTCATCAAGTGTGCCAGAATCATGACACTGCTTTTGTTCCTCATTTTAGCTAAGAGAGCAAAAATGCACTGTAATAAAAGCAAAGAAACCAATGGGAACAAGAAAATAATAAGGAAGAATCATAATTGATGTTTCCTTTTTCCTACACAAAAGAGNCTCAGCTGAAAGAGAACTACAACAATCATCCAGTCTAGCTGCCTGACCAATTCAGAGCTGATCAAAAGTTAAAGCATGTTGTTAAGGCCATTGTCCAAACGCCTCTTAAACACTGTCAGGCTTGGCACATTGACCAGCTATTTAGGAAGCCTGTTTCAGGGTATGGCCACCCTCTCTGTAAAGAAATGCTTCCTAACACTCAGCCTAAACCTCCCCTGGTGCAGCTTTGAGTCATTCCCTTGTGTCCTTTCCCTGGATCCCAGGGAGAAGAGCTCAGCACCTCCCTCTGTACTTCCCCTCCCTGGGAAGCTACAGAAAGCACTGAGGTCACCACTCAACCTGCTCCTCTCTTACCTAGGTAAGCCCAAAGTCCTCAACTGCTCCTCATCATATAAATCAAAACAGATTTCCTTACTCAAATTGTGTTTAACATGGATATCCTGTAATCACATAATATATATGTGATAAATAAAAAAGATGTTGACAACATGAGAAACATTGTATTTATTATGTATCTGTGGAACAGCTCTGTATTTCTTCTAATGATAGCTATTTTTATGTTGGAATGAATACCATTCATTTCACTATTCCACTCCACAAATTAACTTGCTTAAAAATATATATTTTCCCTAAACTACAAAATGCTTAACCTTAAAAGGAAACCTGTAATAACTTATAAAAATCAATACTTCATTTGAGACTACCATTTCAGATTTTAAATGGTCCAAAACAAGCTTCCAAATCTTGTTTGGTTCCATTTGTGCTATTAGCTCTATCTTCACCTACTATGATCACTCTAGAGTTGCTATTAAATATTTAATCATAATAATGTTATTAATATCTGACTGGAATTCAGAATTGTAGGAGAAAATACCTATTATACAGTGACCTTTTTGTGTATGCACTAAAGGCTAAATGTTAAGAAGGTACTTGGTCTTTGCCTGGGAATGATTGATTATCATGTTATCACATCCTGTCTGAATTAGACAAGTTCATGTTCTACTGCACAGAGCAAAATTTTCCATCTTTGAGATGTGTATTTCATGTCCATGTGCTCTAGAATTTGTGTCTACAGACACTGTAAGTTACATGTGAAGTCAATTAAACTAAAATTAAATAAATTATCTAAATTAATGTATTTTAAGTACATTTGCTATTGTAAACACACTATTTAAATTTATCTTAAAATATTTTTGCTTACCACTAAATAACTTCTAACTCCCCATGCATTTTTCCCTTCTTATTGTGTACAGTAAGAATAACATTTGAATAAAGTTTAGTAGTATAATTTAACTTATACCAATCTGATAGTGCAAGGTCTTGGAATTTATGTGGACTTACATTGGTCTGAAACAGTTTTACCTAGAAATGGTTTAGTAGTGAAGTGACTGTTACCCTACCTAAAGGTCAGAAAAACCTTATAGAGTCTGATAAACTTAAGCAGTTGTTGCATAACAAAACACAGCCATCTGATGTTGTGTCACCTAGTGTGCAACTCTTTATCAGGAAACATATGCATGAAAAATATTTTAAGCCTCAAGAACAAGTAGGAAAAGACTGTCGCTATGAGCATCAAAACTGCTTCCTGCAAACTCAAGATGCTTAAGACTGGATGAGACAATTTATCTCTACTTCGAACATTCATACTCCTGGCCTCAGGATGCAGAAGAACCATAAATATCTTTCTCTCCATAAAACCACTGCAAACTCCTGTTTCCATAGCATTTGGCCAACTTAGTACCAAGGAGTCAAGGCCCATCTCTACTATGGCACAAGTGCGTAGTTTTGCCTGAGATTGCTGAAAAAGAACTGTGAGAAAATCTGTGAAAGAACAAGAAAATAATATTACAGGCACCAGGAAAACTGTGATCATCAATAATTCAGAGCATCAAAAGCAAAGACTCCAAAAAACTCCAACATGAAAATATATAAAACCCTAAAGGGAAAATAAAACCTTAAAAAAACCCAACGACATCAACAACATAACAAACAAAGAAGCAACCTCCCAAAAAAACCCAAAAATACCCAAAATAAACCCAAATGAAATACAAGAATAAAACAAAACCCCCACAATACAAGAAATATAGAAAGTATAGCAAGGAGTTATCAAATTATTTGGTCAGTTCAACAGTACTGGCTTATTATTAATTATGCTTAACAAGTATATCATTATAAGATTCTAGAAACAAAACTTACTGAACTGAAGGACAAGACAACATTGTTGGAGTCACTGTTCACATTCCTGGAACAAGGAATAAGAAAGTACCAATGAAGACAAGGAGCAAGGAGGACTAGGGTAAGGACAAAATATCAAAGACAGGAGTCAGAAAGTATGGATGATGTTTGCAAGGATGAGGTAAAACAAACAAATAAACCAAACTCCCAAACCCCAAAATCAGAACAGCTAAGACAGAAATAGGAGTGAAAACCTTAGAAGTGCAACTGCCATAAAGTGGCATACAGAGAAAGAAAAACCACCACCAAGTCAACAAGTGATGGATTTTATATACAAAGAATAAAGCACCAGTCAGGCTAACAGGCTGGTTCTTTGTCTCCTGACTGACTCTTGTCAGGCAACTAACTGCAGCTCAATTGCCTGGACCTGACATGGACTGACAGCTGCCATGTTTGATGCTTCATGCTTCAGAAACCCCAAGCGATTCTTGCTACACAGTTTTATTCTACTTTCCCTTGTATTCCCTGTTTTAGAATAAATATAATCTCTAAATGAAGCTTTTTCTTCTCATGATTGAGACATATCAAACACTTTTCTTTCCTTTGAATTATCTAGTACCTACCATGGTAAAAGTTCAGGACTAGGACTCTAATTCTGTCTAACCAGTTTTTGTTCTCTCCCCTCTGACTACATAGTTTTTATACAAAATATCTTGCAAAACAAACACATAGACAAACCTCAACCAGCTGTCTTACCTTATTTAAATAGTCAATGAGCTTATGAAGTACTGAAGGCAGAAGAAGAAAGTTATCAGCTAAAAGCAATTTGATCAGGGAGTCATATTTCCATAGAATGCAAGATAAAAGGGGGGAGAGGAGGAGATAGTTTGCTACATTGCATTTAGCTATGAAAAAATAGTGTATAAAAAGCGCAAATGTTTCAAAACTGAAGATCTGGAAAGTTTACAGACTGAAAAAAATCATATTTATTCTTTCTGCAACTGTATAATGGCTTCAGAATTGGAGGAATTTTTAAAAGATATGGACTATAAATTAAAGTCAAGCAGTACAAATAAAACAGAAAAGAAGTCCAGTCCCATATAAAAAAACTGCAAAATCCTTTGTAGCTAGAATGTAACCCCATTCCATCATTCAGGTATGGTTAGAGCGAAAGGATAGTTTAGCAGAATTGCATACTCTTGGACTAAATGTTGCTGAGCCTAAACAACAGATTAATTTTTGCTGGGCTGATCCCAAATATGGTGATTGTTCATTTTTTATAACTTGCAGATTGAATAATTTGTTGCATCTCATTTTTTTTTTTTCACATGTCGATAACCTTTTTTTAAAGAGCAAGGACAGAGTTACTGCATTTTGACTAAAAATGTTGACTATACAATACCATGATTTTCATGAAAAGAAAACTGAGGAAGAAGTCACACCTGAGAACCGTGGTCACATTCAGTAGATGTGCAGATGTACAAGTATCCTCTTTCTTGTTACAAAGTCATTCTGGGGGAATATCAGATGCTACTGTCTGTGGGATCCATGATAGAGTTCCCTAAAGGGACAGACCCTTGGTTCTGTTCCCCTGGCTGGCAGAATGCCCTGCCCCCCTCTCCCCTGAGTTCTGGGGCCCCGCCTATGTCCCACCCCGCTGCCCAGAATCCTCTGCCAGAGTCCTGGGAAAAGTTTGAACCTTCCCGGGCACAGCCTCTTTTGCCTCAGACCCTCAGCATGGAATAAAGGTCTGCTGAAATCTACATGGAGTCCTTCCATTCATACTGCCCGCATGTTGGGACAGCCTGCTGGTGCCAGAGACACCGGTATGGACTCCGACAACTATCTAAAATGGAAGATTACAAAAAGAATTATTTCAAGATCATTCTTACTAATTTTTGGCAATAATTATAAACTTTAAAAGCTAATCAAATCTGTGGCCTTGTTCAAATATTTTTGTAATATTAATGCCAAGGGGACAGACTGTGTAAATGTCCAACTGCAACTGTGGGTTATGGAACTGGTATTTCTGTAAAAAAATTCTTTGAACAAAAACTTTCTTTAAAACTTTAGAAGGTAATGACACATTACTTATTTGTAAAGAGTACAGTGGTATTATGGCTGTAAGTTGTCTTTAAAGGGCCTCATCCAGAATGTTTTTCTAAATGAATTGAAAAAGTGGTCTCAGAAATAAATGAGGGGAGCTACCCAGGAGCTAGACTGAGTCATGAAAATGAAGCTACAATATTTATTTTCATTAGAACATTAAAATTGTTGACTATACTTTGTGTCTTACTAGAAAAGCTTTGGAAAGAAGAAAGAGCCAATAGCTCTTAAAAAAAAGAAAAATACATATTTTTGTAAAGCTGTCTTATAAAAATCCGTACAAACTCTTACAGAAAGTTGTTCAAAATTGTTCTATTTTTCTCCCAAAAAAATTATAGTAAATTATTAATGTCTGGATATCTGAAATAGTACACAGAATATTTAAATTAATTGAATTCCTTTTAAAAATTATGCTATAAAATAAAGTAATTACTTTTGCTCATTTTTTTTCAAATAAAATCAATGGTTTCTAACTCCATTCCTGGCTCTCTATATTGTTTGCTTAGTATGACTGAAACCAGCACAACTAAGGAGCTGATGGGGAAAAAGGAGAAAAGTCTGTTGTTTTCCTCTAAACTATACTGAATTCAAAGGCTAATGAAGTCAACAGAAATCATTCCATTACCTACAGTGAGCTTTTGATCATGCCACAACTTTATACTTCAAAGGATAGCTCCCTCTCATCCTTTAAGTTTTTTCCCCTCTTTTAGGCATCGTAACTTTGCTTCTCTCTATGCCTCTTGTTTTGTATTCCTTTCAGAAAATCTTGGCCCACTTTTCCTTCTTTATTACAGAAGATTTTATGGAAAACCCAGCTGAAAAACAGCAAAATAACTCTATGCACAGCAAGAGGCAGACTTCACAACTTTCTGTGAGAGACCAAAGACTCATCTATACCCTGTTGTCCACAAGAGATTTAAAACTTTTGCTTGTCCTGAATACCATCTTTGGTGCTTATATCCGAAAACAGATGTTTATATATGGAAGAGACATTTATGAATTCCACTAGACTCAGCTACCCCTCTTTGTCTGAAATATTTGTATTGTCATTTAGAAAGAAAGTGGTACTCTCTAGGATAATTGCATAAAAAATAGGAGATTTTTATTATCCTCCTTCGTTTTATTTTTCATAATTTATTTTATTTCTATGTTAATGAATACTTTAATGTAACATTAAATTCATCATCATAAAGTAAAAGTATATCACCCCAGACAGATGGCTTGAAGTATGACAAGTATTTTGTAAGTATGACATTTCTTACAAAATAGAAGTAACTGAGAACAAGGTGAGGGAGATATCATGATAGAAATATTAATTTTAAAAAAATATGTCAATAAATGTAGCAACAATACCCTTTACTTTCTTTCTCCGAAAATGAGTGACTAGAAGGTGTATACTTTTATATGTGGTTTGCGTTCAAGTAGAATGAAAGTTAGATTTAGAAAGAGCTGTTTTAAGCACACCTGTTGGTAGTGTACTGAAACAAAAGAATAACTTTTTAGTATAAGATGCTGTCAAGAAAACTTAAGAAAATCCCTTAAAAAATACATGAGTCCTTATCCAAAATGACTTTCTGCTGTACTCAGCTATCAGTTAATGCATTAGCAGTACAAATCTATCAATTATTTTCACAGTCTTCCTGTCTGTACCTTACAGAGTACACTCTTAGCAGAGGAAAATTTATAAAAATAGTTACAGAGTTCTTTCGGACGTCTGTGAGCAAGTCAAATTCAGATCTTTGAGGATTATGAAAGATGTGATATTTAGGTAGGACATATTGTGAAGTTAATGACTAATTAGAGTTCTTGGCACCATTAAAACTTAAACAAGTTTAGTTTTCTGAGCCAAAATATACCCATTAATTTTAACAGTAAGTTTGTTTCTTTTAACTATGAGAGTCTTATAAAAGGTATTGCCTTCTTCCACCAAATTATTTAAATCATTAGGCTGTATTTATTTATGTCAGATTATAAGCCATTATGGGTATTTTAAATGTAAAAATCTAACTATTATTTTTTGCATCAGTTATGTCTATAATTTCACCACAAGGATAAGGTTTTGGCATGACAGTGTGCAATGCAGTGTAGGAGTAAGGGAAAACAAGCAAACCTTGGATCAGATCGCTGAGGCACATTTAAGTGTCTCTCTTACCCAACAAAGTGAATTAAGTACTTACGTGCTTTTGAAGATCTGGTTCTTAACAGACTATTTACCCTCATAAGTGAGATGAGGAAAGGAGCAGATGTGGAACTGCTCTTCTCTGCCTCAGTATTATATACTTAACTGAGGAAACCAAATCTTTACTCTACTGTCATAAATTAATGATGTGAGGGATGACCAACTACAGTTTATTCTTAACTATTTGTACATACACCTTTTAGAGAAAAGCTTTCTAACAAGTTATTAGCTACACTAATTGTCTTGCAGTTGAATGAACACATTTTGAACAGGCACCACAGAAGGGAAACTTGGAAAAAATTTAAATGATCCACAGTCATCTACTTGTCTAGAAGACTCTAGAAGCTCAGCCTCAGATTGTATTGGCATTTGATCCTTTAAAAATATATCCTGATACCTACATTTATTTATAATTTTGAAGATTTTCAAAGAAAAAAATAAAGGTGACAGTTTGATTTTATATTTTGAATTTAATTTTAAAAAATGCTGTGTATTGACAGAAATTCTGAGTATAACTTCTGTACTGCGATTTAGTCCATCTAATTTAGTCTCTATCTATTTGAAAATTTTCAATTTTTACACATATTATGCTAAATTAATTAAAATCAACTGAATATGTGTTTATTCAAAGGCAAATGCACATTTATAAGAAAAAGAGCAAATACTCTGCAAAATGTGTGAAAGATGGATAACTTGGTGGCTGCAGCAGCTACAATACTGCGTTCCCAAAAAGCTATGCTAGAAGCCTCCAAATGAAGTAATCAATGAAAGTAAAAGTTCTCAAAGTTCTTGAGAAATGGTAAATCTGATTAAGAGGAAAACCACAGGTCCAGTCAGTATTAGGTAATCTTGGGTCCTCAAATTGGAAAGACATTCAGACTTTTAGTTTAAAGTTCCTCATGTAAGGGAAACATAAAGTAAATGCTGTCTTCTCCTAACTGATTCACACAGAGGAGTCCTGAAAGAATAATGAACAGGAAAGGTCACTGTCGGTTCCAGGGGTGCTCTGGGTGGGGTGCTGTGACTCCGAAACCGACTTTTGGTTGANCACTTTTTTCAGCCTTCTGAAATTGTAATTTGAAACCACCCTATCTCCCTGTTGTATAGCTAAAGTGTTATCAGTTATGAAATCACTTAATAGGAGCACTTTATTCCTAATGACTGAGAGTTAACCAAGGCTTCTACAGTTTGCTGCGATAGCTGTATTGATTTAGAAGGATAATTGGAAGCCAATCTAGGATTATGTGAGAGAAATAAAAGTATTCTGAAAAGAGGTCTTGCAGCTGAGACCATATAATACTGGTATGAGTTTCAATGTTGTGAATATTCACACTCAGGCAAATTAGACACGTGATATAGAATTGATATGTTTTGGAACGAAAGAGGCATTTTGGATAAAGGACAGTTATTACTTAATGATGGTGAAGACAGTGAAAAGAGTATAAATTTTAAGTGTGATAACAAAATAAACAATAAACCACCACAAATATCAAAACTGGTTTCAGCAATTTGATGTCTAGGAAATAAACAGGAGATACTGCCAATCTGCCGCAATATATGATATTTCACTGTTTGCTGTAAAAATATTTTACACTTTTAATGTTCATATGGAAGGAAAATTTTATGTACTGAGGGAAGGAAGAGAGAAGGTGAAAGAGAGGCTTAAAACCTTATTACTGTAGTCAGTATTCAATATTCAAAAGCTTATACCCTGGTAAAGTCAAAACCAATTTTTTCTGAAAGCAAGGTACTTCTTTTAAATGAGAATTATTTCCATGCCAAATTCCATCTCAAAGTTCTCATCCATTTCAGCTCTAGGGCTGCTTGCAAAGAGGTTACAAGCTTCTTCCCTCTCCATCCTCCTCGATAATGGTAATTACAGATTTTCTTCACTCTCGCTGCATTTGAATATTACAGACCTACTTTTGCTCAGACTTTCTAAACATCTGAACATCCATGCAAAATAAACAAGAAAATTTTCTAAACTGAATGAATTTATGCTTATCTACAGCCAGCAACAAACACAGAAAACCTTATATTCTCTTCCTGTAAGAAAAGCAAATCATGTCCCCAGATGTTTTCATCAGCATTTGAAAAAACAGCTGTTTTGCTTTCAACTTCACTAATCGATTTTTTTTTTTTAAATGAAGCAAAGCATAAAAATAAATGATTCAAAAGAGTAAAGGAATTAGAAATGTATTGTGGGGGTGGGAGAGGGATTTAATTCTTACATCCATGGAGAAAAGAAATGATAAAGACATACATGTTTAAAAGTTAAATTTCCAGGCAAAATACTGCAGCTGACTCATTTGCCTATATAAGATGCTGTTCCTAGCTTATTTGCACCTATTGTTATGTGTATTATGCTTCCACAGACTTAGCATATTCACATATCTTCTGTCATCTTTCTAACATCCTTAGAAACTGATTCAATATGCAGTCAATGGATCACAAATTTTAAAATTAGTTGCCTTTAAAATAATTTTACTGTCATCTACTCTATTTAGAAAATAAAATTTTAAAAAACTTCACATCTTCCAACTATTTTCCTTTAGAACTTAAACATAAGCAAGCAAACCCATTATTTCTTTAAACACAGAGGAAAAGTTCATATTAAAATGTGCTTAAACACTTGAGTTATGCAAGTTTTATAGCAAAGTATCTTATACTGCATATCTCATTTAAAACATCTTTACTTCAAAGCAAAGGCTCCTTTTGGAATAACTGCTTCTTTTGAGTCTAAGTTATGATCACTAATATCAGTTAGCAGATTCAAATTTAGTATCTAATTGATGATTCTTTAACTTAATTTTAACCGTGAGAGTAAGCACTTATCAAATACGGAACTGACGAATCTAAAAAATCTTATGCTTTGTATAGACCAGTCAAATAATACTTTTCCAGTTCTTGATGAACATTCCAAAGGCTATGGGGAATGTTATTTAATGGTGGTGCCAGGTATTGACTGAATACTTTTACAGTGTAGATGTTTTCATATGCTAATTAATGCTGTCTTAAGTTGATCAAGAGACCTGACCAGTATTTTTCCTTACCTCGTGTGTTGTTTGCTACTCTTCATTAGTGATGGAGCCACTCTTAAGACACCAACTCAGACTTAGATTACTATTTCTTAGACAGGTAAAGTGAGAGAAGGTGACTCTCACACACTATGCCCATAACTCAGTTAGAATATTTGTTTAAACTAAGTCTACAAAATGATCTCATTAATGATATTTTCTTATGAATTATTCATATAATGCTTCATGTGATCTAATTATGAAATATCTACATCTTTGTCTAAATCAAGCTAGGTGCAATTACACTTTACTGGATTACAGGCAATTTGTTTTATTATTACTGCAATCAACAGTACAAATGCAGAAAAAACAGTTTTTTAGATCTGCTATATTAACTGCATTTAAAATGAGGGGAAAACTCTTAAAGGCTTATTTTCAAATTATATCTCTACAAATTCATAATAAGTGATTAGAGATCTGAATGCAGTACTTATGTTTCAGAAAATTAGTTACAAATAAAATTAAAAAATATCTATGACAGCAAACCTGTTATCAATCAAATAGAGGGTAGCAATTAGCTACCATTGAGATACAAATTGCTTAATTTTACATGCCAAATAGAAATATTTATTTTCAATTTTTTTAAAAATAGTTTTGTCTCAATTTCTTTACTTGCCTGCTATGTGTTTGTATTTGGTTTGTGTGGCCAGGTTTTGGTAGCAGGGGAGCAGCAAGGGTGGCTTCTGTGAGAAGCTGCCAGAAGCTTCCTCTATGTCCAGCAGAGCCAATGCCAGGTGGCACCAAGACAGACCACTGACCAATGCTGAGCCCATTAAAAATGGTACCACCTCTATGTTAACATATTTAAGAGCGGAAAAAAGTAATTGTGCAGATGTAGCCAGAGAAGAGGGGAGTTCAGAATGTGTGAGAGGAACAACTCTGCAGACACCAAGGTCAGTGGAGGGCAAGAAGGTGCTTCAAGTGCTGGAGCTGAAGCCTGAGGTGAAGCCCATGGTGAGGCAGCTGAGCCCCTGCAGCCCATGGAGAACCACATAGGTGCAGAGATCCACCTGCCTCCCATAGAGGAAACCCATGTCAGAACAGGTGGATACCTGAGAGGTGGCTGTGACCCTGTGGGAGGCCCATGCTGGAGCAGGTTCCTGGTGGGGACCTGCAGACCTGTGAAGAGAGGAGCCCACACTGAGGCAGATGACCTGGTAGGACTCATGACACTGTTGAGGACTCATGCTGGAGCAGTCTGTCTTTGAAGGACTGTGCTCCATGGAAGAGTGTCCCACGTTGCAGCAGTTTATGGAGGATTGTTGCTCATGAGATGGACACACGTTGGAGAAGTTCATGGAGAACTGTCTCTCGCTGGAGGGATCCCACACTGGAGCAGGGGAAGGACTCCTCTCACTGAGCAGCGGCATAAACAATGAGTGATGAACTGACCATAACCCCCATTCGCTGTCTCCCAGAGTCACTGAGGGGGCAGATAGAGCTGGCAAGGAGGGAGGGGTAGGGATAAGGTGTTTTTAAGGCCTTATTTTACTTTTCACTATCCTGCTCTGATTGTGTCACTAGCAAATTCAATTAACATCTGTTAAAAACAGGAATGGAGTTGTCTTTCGCCAATTCCGTTTCGTCATTTCAAATGTTAAATGGGACTGTGTTATCAGGAGTTGTTAATTGGTTTATAAGGTTGAGGAATTAAGTATGACATGCTAATTGTTCCTGTTATAGTGTTCTGGGTGTTGTTGATGTAATGTCCCCTTTTCTAAAATCCCCTTGTTTATTATAAATACCCTTGTTACAATGGTTAAGGTTTTATTATCAAAAATTAGCTAAGAAATGTTTTAATTGTTAATATAGGAAGATAGGGACAAAATGGCCGACAAAGGTTGACGAGGAGTTTTCCAGAAAATTCCCGGTAGAATGTCAATCAGGATGCCAGTTAAAATGAGCTCACTCTTGATCCCCCAATTGAGATAATTGAGATATCTAAGTGGGTGGACCCAGGTCGGACCTGCCCTGAAGGGGCGAAGGCAGCTGGATGGACCCAGGTCGGACCTGCCCTAAGGCAGGGGTGGGCCGAGAACCTCAGGTCCATGATTGGTTAAATGTATCCAGGCTCCTTGATTGACATTCGGGGGGATATAAAAGTGGCTGCACAGGTCCTGTGGATATGCCTCTGGCCACCCCTCACATTGGCTAAGCACCCAGCGCTGCTCCCTTTGCCTTGCAACAAAGCAGATCACCATTTTGGGTTCCCAGTTGTTCTCTATTATATTTTTAATAAATTCTAGTGTTTTTAATTTTGATTGATTTCTGTATAGTTATCAATATCTCGAATTCAAATCTGTTTTGTCTGTGAGGGTGTCCTGTTCCACTATATAAAGGGAGTCGAGGGGGATTCTTTAGATAGATTTCTCAGGTGAAAAATAAAGCACAAATGTGTCAATATTACATCAGAACTATTGATTCTCATAGGAAAAGGGATAGTATTATTAAAGGGGAATAGAAAAAGGAGCAGAGAGGGGAAAAGAGAGCAAGAGAGGGAAAGAAACAGAAGACAGGGACAGCACTACCACAGGAATTCTGAGTGCTTTGTCGGCGTCAGGTCACCAGACGGAGCGCGCATGCTGCGTAGCAACCGTGGCAGGCTGGGCATGATTTTTAAAGTGCAGCAGGCTGCGTGTTCCTTCCGTCAGCGGGGAACATGCTGCTGTGGTTACAGGCACGCTCCTGGAGCAGCTGCGGTCTCTCAGATTTGGGGTGCGGTGCCTGCGAGCAGCGGCGGCTGCAAGTTGTGTGCTGCAGGGTCGTGATCCGGGCTTGTTGCTTCTGCAGAAGGGCTGCAGAAAGGTTAAAATACCTAAAATTTGAGAGAATCCTGTCTAATATTTGTATCAATTACCTGTATGAGGGGATCGACTTGCACCCTCTGTAATTTCACAGATGAAACTACATTGGTGGGAGTGTTGATTTGTTGGAAGATGGGAAGGCTTTGCACAGGGATCTGGATAGGTTGAAGAGATGGGCCAAGGCCAATGGTATGAGTTTCAGCAAGGCTAATGTTGGGTCCTACCCTTTGATCATAAGCCCATGCCATGCTCCAGGGTGGGGAAGAGTTGCTGAAAAGCCACTTAGCAGAAAAAGATCTGGGGGTGCTATTTGACAGCTGGCTAGACATGAGCCAGCGTGTGCCCAAGTGGACAAGAAGGCCAATGGCTTGTATCAAAAGTGATGTGGCCAGCAGGACCAGGGCAGTGATCGTCCCCTTGTACTCAGCACTGCTGAGGCCACACCTCAAATCCTTTGTCCAGTTTTGGGCTCCTCACTACAGGAAAGACATTAAGGTGCTGGAGCATGCCCAGAGAAGGGCAAAGAAGCTGATGAAGGGTCTAGAGAGTAAGTCACCATCCCTGGAAGTGTTCAAGAAACAACTGGACATGGTACTTAGTGCTATGGTTTTGTGGACGTGGTGGTATTTGGTCAAAGACTGGACTCGATCTTGGAGGTCTTTTCCAACCTTAATGATTCTATGATTCTATAAGAGAACCCATGGAGATGCAATCATTAGTAGATCAGGGATTCAAGAGGGAAAGCAAGAGCAAAAAAAGGTATACAATCTTTAAAGGAAAAAACCAAAATATTTAATTCTGGTGCTGATGAAGCAGATCACTAAGCACCCACGTCAATAGAGCTGGTGGCAGCTGACTGCTCTGCACCACTGTTGAAGGGTAGAGTCCAGGACTCACAGTGCTTGAACCTTCTGCTTGGACTGATGCTGCTACACCAGCAAAAGTGTGTAAGGTGCCTTGTGCAGGTGGAGCATCTCGATGCTTTGCTTCATACCTTGCTGAAGCCCATATAACTTTCATGTCAGCCAGAGTTACACTGTGTGCTGTGTGTATTCTGCTTACAGTCTTTGTGCATGGCCCTAACAATAAAAGATGGGAGGCAAAAATGATCAGCATTTTGACAGAGAAAATTAAGATCCCGATACATGACATATGTAAAGAATAGCTGAAAACTCATAACCAAGAGACTGTTGTGGAAAGTGATATTTTAGTTCATTTTAGTCAAGTTTGGAAGAAAGCAGAGGACAAGAAATTCAATAAAAACTTTGTGGCTTGCTAATGTCAAAACGTTCAACTTGGAACTTCTGTAGATATCACAAAAATAACCCCCAGTCCCTAATCCAACAACAATCAATAATAACAAGACAACAAAAGAATATATTTACTTCAGGCTACGGTGTGGCGGGATGTTATTATTTATTTAAAGGCAATTAAAATATGACATTATGAAAAGGATGAAAAAAAACATGGTTATAAAGGTCTAGACTTGTAAAACAGCAGTACCAAAACTCTGTTGGACCTGAGGTCACACTGGGTTTACGTAACGAAGTTTTGGTTGTGGTGTGGCTGTAGTAATGGCTTCTGTTAAAGGAGACTGGAAACTATTGAGACTATTGATGAGAGACCAGAAACGTATGCATCAGACAGAGCAAATTTCAGCTGTGTCCAAGATGGAGTAGACTTAACTGGGCCAAAGCTGAATGGTGCTGGAAGTCCTCCTGTGAAAACATTATTTAAGAAAGGGTAAATAGTGCTGAGTGGCAACTGGGAGAGAGGAGTAAGAAAAATGTGACGGAAACAGACTTGAAGAAAACCACATCAGAGAAGAAAGAGGGGAGAAGGTGCTCCAGGTGCCAGAACAGAGATTGCTGTGCAGCCTGTGAAGAAGACTGTGGTGTGAGGTTGTCCCCTTTTAACCCATGGAAAAGACACATCAGAGTAGATTCATACTGCAGCCCATTAAGAACTCCACACTGAAGTAGTTAGATATGCTCTGAAGGCAGCTGCCATGGGAAGCCCTAAATCTAAAATGACTGTCAGAAAGGATAATTTTCTTAGCTTTGCTGATAAGCAATAGCCAATAGTCAGAGAAAATGAATAAAGGGGAATTTTTAAAAGTGTATTGATTAAAATAACTCATTGACATACTGACAAAAGAAAAACCTGCAGCACTGCTAACAGAATAATAGTCAAACACCTGGAATATTTAAAGACAAGAAGGGGCCAGAGGGTATGGGTGAGGGAGAAGAGAGATAGAGAATAGAGATATATCTGGATTTTTATCTCTGGCTATAATAAAACAGAATATTTTTAAATTAAAAATGAGATTCTGTTGGGGCGCATTGGGCCACTAGAGGCTTGCCCTCGGCTCCTAATGCCCTGCCCATCAAATGGGANATCAAGATTCAAACACTTGGTTTTTTTTTTTTCCCTACCTTCAGATACAAGGGGAAAGGAATAGAAAAAAAGAAAATTACTGCACTTTTTTAAAAAAATAAGTTATTCAACATGAGCAAGTCTTTTTGTGGAACAACTTTATTTTATTCTTTTTTTTCATTGTATCTAAATTGTTGCAGTAATCTTTTCCTTTGTTTGTTTATACCTCTACATCTACATGTAGATAAAATCACAGGGATCCAGTCCACTGTCTGGGCACTGCCAGAGAAGTTTTAGTAAAAAGAGAGCAATAAACAAAACTAATTAAATGTAGGGGTAGCATTCATTCTTAATAGGAACCACTAACACTGGTGTATCTTTCTGGTACCATGTATGCTGTGCTGAGTGAGGTTCTTTATCAGCAGTTTTCTGAAATAATGCAATTAAGGATGTAGAGATAGTACTGAGATCACTTCATCTCTTGAGATTTCCCTCAGTCCCTGAAGATTTTTTGGTGACCTAGAAGTATACCTGAGATTTCTACAAGAGTCTATAGAGAACTCAAACTTTCAAGTTCAGATTTCTAATTCTTCAGCATTTCTGACGTGCTGAAATACTTTAATTTCTTCTATTTCACCTGTTCCCCTGTTTTTATGTACTTTTTTTTTCCGTTGAGGTGTATCGCTTTAATTTATTTAAAAGATTTGCAGAACTTTCTTGATAGAGGAAGAGACAGAGTTATGAGTGCTGACTTAATTACTGATAAAGTGTATACATTTTACAGATGTAAAATATTTCCTGATATCAGCTTAGAAACTATCTACTGGTTACTTACACTTGCTTGTAATAAAATCTCAAAGACTGCAATACACTGGCTAGAAGTGAGATCATTTCTATCACTTGAATGTAAAACACAATCAGAACTACAAATATCCTTCTTGTAGGGGGAGATCTTACAAGAAAAATAGTAATGTGAATTTGTTTTACAAGCCCACAGGTAGAACAAAGTGCTTTCCATAGTGCTTTCCAAAGTGCTTTTTTGTTCTGGAAGCTTATTTAATCCCAAGTTTTTATTTTTGCCAGTATTCCATAACTATGATCTTGGGATAAAATAGGAACAGAAAAAAATGCTGGAAAAGGTATAGCAGTGAAACCAAATCAGCTATAAAAATAGAAAAGTTTTACCCTTCCCTTTTTGATTCAGAAACTATATAAGAAAACTATTTATTTAAATCCTTTGATATTTTATAAATATTGGTATGATATACACATTGAATTCCAAAGTAAAGAAATTTGATGAAGATTATAAAGTGGTTTCTGTGTGGTTTTCTTAGAAGCATTTCATATGCATGTGAATATACCAAAACTTGTCTTATACCAAATTTCAATATTATACATAAAGAATTTCTAGGCAAAACAGCAATAGAAATTAAGGGTAAAAATCCTGTGTATAAAATTTCTATTTTCAACATTTGTCTTAATACAGATTTGTACAGTTTATAGAACTTTGATATGAAACAAATTGGAAAACTGAAACAGTAAAACACAATTTGCCATTTTTGAGTGCAAGTCAAATGTGCGTATATGTGTGTGTGCATATGGGTTTCATAATAAATGACTGCCATGACCAGCTTTTTAATCATTAATATTCCTTCAAGGATTCAAGAAAGACAGGACTTCAAAGTGTTGCCAGAGCATCATGAGATTTGTCTTCACAGGATTCCACTTGACTTCGTAGCCTCTCATCTCTGGCTGACATTACAAACAACTCATTAACTTAGTGACAGGAATTTATGCAGCATATGTAACAAAGGATGAAGCAGTATCTGTTCAGGCAAGTAAAAAAAAAAAAAGTGTAATCTGAATCAATGTTAGAGGGAGAACAATAGTTGAGTAGTTATGCTGTTGTCAATTATAACCAAAATTTGCATTTCAGAAAATAACATGCAAGAAAATTCGCCCATAGCAGTTGTATTCTATTATAATTTAATTTGTCTTCCCCCATACAAAAAGCACTGCAAATGCTATATGCAAGCAAAGTCTTTTTGCTCAGCTAACAATAGCTAATCTGCTGTCCTCAGCACTGAATTTTAGTTCAGACAGAGCACTGCTCAGAAATGCTGAAGAACAAACACGAAGGTTTATTATTTTGGGGTGATGAAGCAAGTAAATAGTGGAGGAAGATCTGCAATCTACTAATCTAATATACTGTTCCCCCAGGTCACATGAAGCATACTGTTACTGTCTCTTAAAATTATTACCTCTGCTCTGCTTAATTCATTGCAGGATTATTACATTTTCCAGAAGCCACAGAAGTAGTGAGTTTGCCACTATATTTAGATGCTTGGGCCTTGCCATTTACACCTTTGGAATTTGGGGATATACAATTAATTAGAACGTTGGTTTCAGGACTCAGAATTTGTCCTATGAAGTTGCATCTTAATTCCTTCAGGATTCTAGTGATGCATGTTTTAGATTTTAGGCATTTCTTGTGCCCATGTGGGTTTCCCACAGGGTCCCAGCCTCCTCTGGTCATCCATCGGCTCCAGCACGGGCTCCTACACAGGCTGCAGCAGATCTCTGCTCCTCTGTGGACCTCCATGGGCTGCAAGGGCACAGCTGCCTGACCATGGGCTGTCTGCAGCATGGGCTGCAGGGGAATCTGCTCCAGCACCAGAGCTACCTCCTGCCCCTCCTTCTTTGCTGTCTTTGATGTAGGCTGGGCTGTTTCTCTCACGTAATATCATTCCTCTCTCCCAGTTTCTGTTGTGTAGCAGTTTTACTGCCTTTTTAAATACATTATCCTGGAGGTGCTCCCACCATCGCTGATGGGCTTGGCCTTGGCCAGTAGTAGGTACAGCCTTGACCCAGATGGGGTTGGCTCTGTCAGACCTGGGGCAAACTTCTCACAGAAGCCACCCCGTGATGCTCCTCTGCAAACGAAACCTTGTCGATTAAATCCAATACCACTAAATGAGTGTCAAAATTGATTGTTGATCAGACATAGAATGTATGTCATATGGTCATGAGAATCTCATAGGTAGGATATGTTAGGAAACCTTGCCTCTCCATGTGAAAGTCAGACTAAATTTCTACTATATGCTTAAGTAAACAGGACACTGTGATCTTTATATTCTCTGGTACATTACACACAGTTTCAAATAGAAGTTGTCAAAGAAAATTTATTCATGTGCAGTGGAAAAAAAAGGTTTGCATCTTAGCCTCGACATTAACACTCAATCGTCAGTCTTTTTCTTCTGAGATTCTAATTCTCTATGCAAACTGATAAATTAAAGAAAGAAAACCTAATAAAAACCATCAATAAATACAGTCAATAGAATTGATCAAGAATAATTTCTGGTTTTAAGGATACGCTTCATTTTAGAAAAATATCTGAACATCATGAAAGACCGTATTTAATTCCAAGATTTAGAAAGTTGATCTCTCCAAAATATTTCAGCGTTTCATCGTTAAATCATAACTAATTTTAATCTCAAGGAAGGATTGTTTCCTCAGTTCACTTTGCTGGAAACTTGATCAAATTGATAGGATAAAAGAAAGAGGTAATCTGTCGCTGAAAGATATTATAACACAATTGAAGTACATCACTCAGGACGTCAGAATGTAATCTTTTTATAAAAATTGGGAATAAATATATTTTATACAGTTGCTAATTTATGTTTATAAAGTATGTTCACTTCAAAAGTAGAAAAAAACTATTGTAACTGAAGGAGATGCATTGTTGCTCATTTTGCCAAGTTAGATATATGTAGCAATTAAGGTTTTGTTCACCTGTTTGTTGGCTTGTTATGTTTTCTCCTGTATGATTATGAGTTGTTAAATCCAGCAGAGTTTCTTGAGCATACAGAGGAAAGTGTTCAAAAGCTTGAAGCAATCTCTAATAGATTGTGAAAATAATGTGAAAATACAATAAGAAGTGTAATTCTCGGTAAATTTCATGTTGTCCTTTTTGTGATAAAGCAGCAGATATATAAACAAAGAAAAGGGAAGTGGGAAAGGAGCTGTAGGTTACAAAGGAAAAGAATAAAGAAGATGAGTTCTCCAAGCAAGAAACCTCAACAAAGAAACTTACATAAAAGTGGTCTGGGGAAGGTTGACGGTGGAAGAGGGCAAAGAGCAATTTTACAGGGAATTCACTTTTATAGGCTATCTGATAAATTCATTGGTGTTATCTGTTTAAATAGAAGTTTATGCTACTCATCAGAACCAAAAAACTGAAGAAATCAGACCTTTGCCAAATAATGGTGGTGCCAAGCATTAGGACAAGAGGCAATGGGCAGAAACTGATGCATGGAAAGTTTCACCTGAATATGAAGAACAACTTCCTTACTGTGTGTGTGACCATGCACTGGAACAGGTTGCCTAGAGGGGTCATGGAGATATCGAAGAACAATCTGGACGCTATCCTACTGAACAAGATGTCTCCACCAGTAGTCCCTTTCAACCTTACACATTCTATGATTCCGTAATTTAGGTCCTACTCTCAATATGTAAAGTGACCAGTCTAGCTAAGCTTGCTGTAACATCACACAGTTCAGTTATATATGTAAAATGTCATGATGTGAAATTTTTTCTTGATACATTATATTCCTGGCATTCCCATACTCTGCTGCTCCCTAGAGCATTTCTTGTGAGTATTCATTTGCTGTTCACACTGCATGACAAGAAAAATTGCTAGGGTACTTGTATCAATTTGCAAGAAGGGAAAAAAATCCAGTAGGATTTTGACAAAGTGACGTTTAGTGAGCCTAGATTTTACTTACAAGATAATGGGTCATAGCAACAAATAATGCATTTTGTAGAAAAAAAATTGAAAATATTTTAATATAAATATTTCTATTGTTGTTTATCTTCTTGTGTTTCATTTTGTGATGGCAAAGTGTATATTATAGCTGTTCTGTATCAAAGAAAAAGCTTATTTGTTTCAGTTGTTCAACAAGATTTTTCTTCAAGTTTGAACTATTAGATGGAGAAAACATTCTCCATTTTTAGAAGCCGGGAAAGATAAGAATTATCTGTTTATAAGATAAGGATCTGGCCTATATGTCTTATAGCACTACTGAAAATACTGCATGCATTAATCTTTAGGGATCATGCAGCTCTGATAACATGGAATGCACTAGTATAACCCCAACACTAACAAATAATCATCTTAATTAAGTTTTAAAATACCTTATAATAATATTTTTAAATGTTTATGCAAAGCCAGTCAAATGGAAGTAGGAACTCAATAGATGTAACTTTCTATAATCTCTGTCAGGCAAAATGATTCATCTTTAGTCAATGATTAGTTCCTCCCTTAGAAAGAACCTAACTCTCAAGTAAATAAGATGTATATTTAAAAACAAAAGACAAGTTTGTGTAGTCTTTGACCATATTAATATTGCTCCTCCCTTGAGACTTTAACCCACTCAATAAATCTCACCCAGTGCAAATTGAACTAGACTCTATATTCACCCTTGCAAATTGTGCAAAAGCTAATCTGCTACCAGGCTCTGTCTGTACGTATGTATCATTATAATTTAATCTTAAATATGCAACTATTAACAGGGTCTTGATACTATTAATAACAACCCATAAATCTTTAATATAAGCATATAAAATTCTTCATTTCAAAAATAAAAGTAAGAAAAGTCAGTCTGGAAAAGGAAATGGATTTCCAGTCAAAATGCAATTATTTACATTAGATTCTGTAAAAACTTTGTCAAATACCTTTAGAAATGACCATGCTTTTCACTTTATCCCATGCTCTTCGTTATGTCCATCCATGGTAATAAATACTCTTCAATAAATGTTATAAAATAAATCCTATTAAATAGACCACAGAATGATAACATTCCTAATATATCATACATAAATTAGTTAGAATTACTATTTGAAAAATATATTTTACATGATCTCTATACCCTTTGGCATTGGAAAAAAACATAAAGATGATATTTTTAATGCACATTTCGCTCTTGCTTAAAAGTGTTCTGATGATAATTGCAAATTATAATGAAGTAGTTTACTTAGAGTATGTTTTCCAAACTATCTTTCTAGAATTATCTTATTTTAAGCTAATACCTAAAGAACACATACATTGTGAAAGTTTGTGACATGAAACTCATGATCAGATCCTTAAATATAGACATAGTAAATATCAGATGCCTGACTATAAAAAGTGAACAGTAACAGCAACAACAAAGGTCCTCAAGGTTTTGTGACCAGGGTGCTCTTAGACTGAAGGGACTTAAAATAACGCTTTTCACTTTCCAAGAGAGATTTTTATCTCAAACCTATGGGCTATTTCTGGAGGAAGACAGAACAAGTAGACCTATTTGTGCAAAGAGAACTACTGTAGGTAAAACGTATAAATCTTTTGGTAAAGGGAAAGCACATAGAAAGAATTTTAAGACCTGATAAGTTA
Source organism: Aleadryas rufinucha (assembly GCA_013397815.1). Taxonomy (NCBI): domain Eukaryota; kingdom Metazoa; phylum Chordata; class Aves; order Passeriformes; genus Aleadryas; species Aleadryas rufinucha. Next base: position 121,432 of record VZTH01005555.1, read on the forward strand.
ATTGAGACATGGAGAAACCAGTCTGCTGAAACGTGTCTCTATTTCACATGGAAGACCCAAACAGCAGTAATAATGGCCTTCAAATTCCAGGAACAAAAAGTTGTGCTGTGCAATGAAATTTAAACTAAAGAGCATTAAAATAATTTACACAAGTAGAACCAACAAGTTCTAGTTTATGAGCTTAAAAGTACAGAGAACAAAACTCTAGGGGACTTGGGAATTCAAACATTTTAAAATTAGTGAAATATAAACTATTTAGTTGCCACAGTGCTGTCTGCCAGCTAGCAGGTGACCACAAGCACCGGGCACTCGCCCACGCAGGAGGGGGAGATGGAGGCTGTTGCGGCGCGGGAGGGCAGGCGAAGCTCCAGCTCNTGAATTTTTGGGATACATTGACACTGTCTAAACATATTCTTTTTTTTTTCCCCCCCTGAACATTGGAAATTGAATAAAGATGATGAGACTATCAGTTTTGAATATGTTTACAGCATGCCCAGACATGATGAATACAAAATATTCTGAAAATGAAAAAAGTACTTTGTCTCCAACAGAAAAAGTCAATTTAAGGGGTACAGCAGCCTTCATAGCTCCGAGTATGTCAAGTGAATATTTCCAAAGTCAACAAGGTAAATACAAGGCAAGTCCTGGTAATACAGTAGGCCAGGTTTAGAGGTTAAGTGCTCCATAGATCTTCAAGATTAACAACACTCAGTGCTTAAAATATCTATCCAAGCTGAAGCTTTCACTAAAATTACTTCCTTTTACACCTGCTTCCACTTCAAACTTCATTTAGTCAAGGCAGCCTCTACCGTTCCTCTCAAGTGCTCATCCTATTTCTGAGAATAGCTTTCAATACAAGAGAGAATGTTGAGAAATATTTGATTACAGAGATTCTCTACAGAAGGTTGAGTCTTCAAAATATAAGAATTTCTTATGGTTTAACCCCAGCGTGCAACTGAGTATCACACAGATATTCACTTACTCCACCCCACATCCCAAAGGAATTGGGAGGAGAATAAAAAAAAACCAAAATAATATCCGTGGGTTGAGATAAAAGCTTAGTTTTAATTAAGGGAAAAGTAAGAGAAATAGAAATCGTAAAGGTCTCTTTAAAGGAATTTTTTTCCCTTACTTTCTGCATGTCAGAATTCTGGCCATACTGGCAAAATAAAAATTATGAGTGTATACATAATACACACTCTATATAAGACAATATAATTGGATATATATATATGGATATATGGATATATATATATACATGGACGTATATCTATATATTTATAAAATTCTGTAAGATATGAAAAGAAAATATAAACTGTATTATAGATTGTGGTTAGTTGCAATATGCTATTAGTAGCATGTAATTTCACCTGCACATTTTACAAACCAGATCTCATTTTCACCTAACACCTTTGGATAAAGACATTATCAGAAATGGTTGCAGTAGCTAATAAGTGTGCTCTAGAAATTTCATCCACTAGCCTCTAAAGACTCTGCAGAACAAGGTAGATCATATTATGCAGTTCTATGGATGTAGTATAATATAGAGGAAGATAGTTTGCACAGTCAGTCTCTTTCTTGACTCCAGCAACATACTTTTCCCAACTGATCTCGGCCTAATGCATTGATAGGAATACTAGAAATTCAGATAGTGACTTAAAATAACTTACTGAGTATTTTTCCATTGCAATTTTAAGTTAGGATAGAAAAAAGTTTAAAATATCTTTGCATATGATTATCTAAACCTCCTGATTTTTCTAACTTACCATGGTGTAATTTTCCATTTTTTTCATTAATTTCAGCTATATATTTTAAATATATGTATTCCTATAAGAATTTAAACTTCATCGTTCATTTTCCTAAAACAGTTATTCAGTCACATTTGTCTTACCTCTCCTTCCCAAATAAAATGTGTTGACTTCTCAGCAATTTTAAACCAAAGAGTTGTTCACTTTGATGATTAAAATTCATCGCTGAAGTATTTTAAAGAAATTTTCAATGAAGTGGTATTTATCTTATGACTCTTGCTTTGAAGAAAAATTTTTAAATTGCATGTGATTAATAGAGATTCCAATTGTTACAATTACTATATCATAGAATAATAACTGGGATAGATTTTGTGCTTTCTTAAACATATAATGGCTGTCCTTCTTTCCTGTGATGAAATTTGACCAAGGAGATTATACGTTGCAGTATCATATCAGCAGTAGGGAGAAAATCTCCCTGGATATGACCCCAAAAGCAAAAACCCACCAGTGGTTTTATATAAAAATTCTTTTCATACAAGAAAAACAATTTATACAAACAAGCAAAATTCAGAATTTCATTTCCCCATGTAACTTTATTTTTGATTTGTTTGCTTGTGAAATGCTTTATGCTGAACAAGTCTAGGTTCTTTTGGAAAGGTGTATGGTACTTTGTGTTTTGTAAGGCAATATTCCAAGCTATTCAAATAAAGATCTTTTTTCGTTTTCTTTACTCTGAATTGTGATCTTAAATATTATAAATAATAATAATAAATTGTGATAAATAATTTTTAAAATAAAATTTAAAAGTTTTTCTTGTGCTTTAAGTTTGCTAGCTTTTCTTTTTCCCTGAGCTGAAGAGTCTTTGAAGAGTCCCCTCCATGACATTGTCAAAATTTGAACTCTCAGCCTCCAAGAAGCTATCTCTTGGTCTGTATCCCAAATATATAGAGAAAATTATTAAAAATACAACATGCCCATACATTTGGACTACTAGATACCATTGTCCCTCCTAGGACATGGTCTGTCACTACTCTGCAGAAGGAAATAATGAAATGACTCTTCCATTTTATATGCCACTTTCGTTGCTGGTAAAAGATCTATAGGTGGACTACCAGTTCTGTTCTTTCATCACTCATTTTAGCTCCCAGCATTTCAGGGTGGTGCAGGGTGTGTCCACTGCCCATGCTTTAGCAGCAATATAAGCCTGTGTTTAGACTGTTTGCCTTGTCATCCTTCCAAAATTTCCCCAAAGAGCATAAGTCAACTTTATAAAACAGTGACAGTTTGTACCCTGGGGAAAAAGGGAATGGAATTTTGTAGGCCAGTTAATTTAAGTGTTTTACAATACCATTCCCTCAGCTGAATCTCAAAGATTGATACAAGCAATACTACTGTGCAGTTCCTTGTAAACACAGAAAAGTATTTTAACTGGGAAGGGTCAGGAAACCAAAATGTAAGGATTTCAATATTCTGACCGGGACATTCAAAACAGCTATTCTAAACTCTTTTGCAATGATTTATATGCTATGAAAAACATGGCTTCATTTGATTTAGAATGGTTATAGAATTAGGTGTATTATCTCATTGCCACATGTCCATAAGGACTTGCATAGTCACAGATTTTTCAGGTCACCTTATAGAAAAAAACCCAGAAAGTAAGTTTTATATTTTAAACTGTGTCACTGGATTGGATAAGATACAGATGAATGCACGTTTGAAAAGTGAACTAACAGTCTTATTGTCTGGACGGTTCCAATGATTAAAGAAAATACCATTTTTTTATACAGTGTGCCAGCTGCAGATTACAGAAGTAATGCTGTCATGCTTAACTGCAATTATTAATCTGACGGAGACAGTAATTTGAATATCAACAAACTGGAAATGTTTGGTCAGTTGTTGAACTTGGTACACCAGTTTACTGCCAAATTTTACACAAACATGCTGTAAATTAATAGGGGCTTAAGATAAAAGTCAGAGTATGGACTTCAGAGCATGGAGAACTGAAATTTCAGATGTCAGTCTCTGCATTGCCAGTACTGGGATGTGGAAATGTCATTTATAAGGGGCATGTCAAGTGTTCAAAATCTAGCTCTGGAAGGGTGATTCTAGCTTAGACTAGCTTAAGCAAACACAAATTAGAGTTATGATTTTAAGGTATTATTCTTTATCTAGGAAAACTTACAGTCACAGAGAGAAGCCTCATGACTGAAGGTCAAAAGGGGCAAATATTGCAGAGGAACACAAGAGTAGAAATAAAGCAGTAAAAGCACACCTGATTGGAATGAAGGTTAGATTTCATCTTTCTCCCCAGATGAATGATGGTATGTCACTTTCTTTGAGTGATAAAAGTCACAAGAGTGACAATTTTTCTACTATTAATGCATTTTGCTAAAGAGTGTAGAAAAATACATCGCAGATAAGATTTCTGGTTTTGGGAACTTGCCTGTACACTTTCCACCAGGTTAAAGCATATTCTGTTTTACTTTTCTTCTACTGAGTGTTTTAGAAAAGAAAACAGAAAATAAATACTTTGGTTGAGAATTATGCACATATGAAATAAACCAGAAATAGAAAATAATTAAGTTAGGAGTGAGAAAAAATGTGGTAGTTTCGTAGATATAATATCATATGCATCTATAATGAAATTGATCAGTCAAATACTGAAGATCACTGTGAGGTTCATCTCTTCTAAACAGCTTTTAAAATACTTCTTTAGAATTTAATCAAATCTAAATCTTTTTCTGGCAACCACACAGTTTGTGAACCATGACCTACAATAACTGTTCTGGAAGCTGTGCCAAGACTTTCCATTTGCAGAATCTTGGATATATCAGGAAAATAAATAGCTGTTGGTTTATCTGACAGGTCTTTCCAGGTGACACAGTTCAATCTGAAAAAATAGGGTTTAAAAATGAATAATCAAAAAAAGAAAAAAGAATTGGCAGAATTGAAAAACAAGACCGTAAAGGCTGCATGGAGGTAAAAGCCTAGAACATACATGAATTTACCTGTCATATGAAATGATATTTTCTGTGATACTGTGCAAGATATACTGTAGATATATAGTTATAAGCATTCAATTAAAAATTGACTTAAAGGAAAGCCATAATTAAATCAATTTTTCACAGGGCTGCATTCAAGTTATTTGGTCCTGTATAGGAAAAAGAGGCTATTCCTCTATTTATTCAGCCTCTTTCTTTAAGCAAGTAATTATTTTAAATCATATATTTTAATAGTAAATTCATTGTCGTATAAATACAAGACCATGCTGAGCAGTGCTGCTTATAGTCTATTGTGAGTTAGACTAATGTAAACTAAAACCACTTCTATTAATTAAGGAGGCATAATTTAAAAATTGCAGGAGGCTGTCCGTGATTCATGGATAGAAATTATGAGTATTAACTTTTAAAAAATATTTCCAAGATCTTTGACATCTTGAAAGTCATTCTGAATAGTGTAGTTTTATACACACAATTATAATTCATGTTGCATAGCATTTCCTTATAGGATCTTTAATTCCAACACTATTCTTAAAAAAACTCCACAGCAGAGCACACCAACAAAAAAAAAAACTGTGTGGAGATTCTATTAGAAAGGCAAATTCAGTTTTTATTTTTCTATTCTCATTCAGCGATTTGCAACAGACACAGGTATAAAGACAGTATTAAATAGGTACATTCTCTGATTGTACTAAAGAACCTGTGTTTCAGCACATGACATCTGTGGCAGAATCTGCCATATCAGCATCTCATGCAAAAATAATAATGGATTTTTTTCCAGTTTTATTGATTATATTATTGTGATTGATTTATTGTTCACTTATGGGAGGGTATAGCATAATGATTTTTGGTCTTGCCTGAAAAGAATAGCTTTAGATAGCTCACTTTCCAGAAAATTCTTCATTTTCAGTTGGTGTGATTTCACACAGCCTATATTATGTGTCCTTAAGAAAGCCAGCATGAAGATTTATTTTCCATCATTTTTTTAATATTGACCACAGGCCATAGCTATGCTCATCATCAGTGCGTTTCACATTCACATCCCACAGGAGCTTCTTTCTCAAATGCACCAAGCCATTTGTCTTTATTCTGTGGGAAATCTAATGTGAATCTCTCATCTGCGTTCTTTAATGCAGCTTGACCAGGATGGCTGTGACATAACTAGTACATCAAATCAGGAAGATTTGGCATTTTATTAAAATACGTCTATATTGCATTTAGAATATGCAAAAAGAAGGGGAAAAAGTGGGGGAAAGTGGGGAGAAGGAGAAAAAGAGAAAGGGTTTTTTTTAAAAAAATGATTTATGGTGGGGTTTTAGTATTTTGAAAATGAAAATTACTATTTTCCAACTCTCAGATTGTCCTTAATGTTTCAACTGTTCAATTTTCCTTGATGTTTAAACCTGTTTAAGTCTGAAAGTAAAACTTACTGATTTTGCAAAATTCTCATGTCCATTTTGTCATTATCCCACTTATACAAATCCTCTATAGCACATTTGACTTCATTTAAGGTTAGCACATTTACACTTCTGTTACTGCCCACAGAATTTATGTTTCCATATTTCTTTTCAATTGCTTCCTACTGCTTCCACTTATTTCAAAGAATTAACATATTTTTTCCTGTCATAGAGGTAATTTGCACATTTGAATAAGGAAAATGGAAGAGGATGCTTTTCTCTAATTTCTTTCAGTTATTTTATTAGCTGTATATTACACTTGAAATATTTTCCTATCATATTACAGAAAATATTATTTGCTGTTTTTTCTTTATATTTCTTAGAAGACAAACCAGCTTATTACTCCTGTTCTGCTGTCTGACATCTGTATTAAGCTGACTTTTCTGAGTACAATCGCACAACAGGATAGTGATGTCCCACCGTGGGCCTAGACCCATGTTCACACTCCAATTATACAGTATCGTATCAAATGTCTTGACTGATCAAAACTCCAACAGATATTTTGAAATATTATCACACAGAATTTACTGTCCCATCAGAAATGGCATGGTGTAAATACCACAAATACTTTTTTTTTCATTATGTGGTAGAAGAGTTTCTACAGATTCAAACTCTTTCATCCTTATTTATACTGTGCATTTTAAGACCTGCACAATTTCCATGCCATTCTGCAAACACTCATTACTGTTTCTTTAAGTCTAAAATTTAATACCCTGGACTACCTTTATTTTTCAATTTCGTTTTTTTCGGATTTAATGATCACTAAATCCACTACAGTGCTTGAAACAGCCATGGTATTTTGGCAGATATATTTATTCAGAGTAGCCATATTCTCCCAAGCTTTAAGAACATAGTAAATTATGTACAACAGAAAGGTATTTATATACAATAAATGAAACATTTAACAAAAAAACCCACAACAAAACAAATTTTTAAAAAGCACTGAACCCATGCACAAAGGAAAGAGATATGGTCAAAGTCTATAAAAGGTAGGAAAAGCAAAGTTTTCCATCTACAGGTAGAAAAGTATTTATTCATAAAAATAACTTCAGTGAGGAAGTAGTCTACAACTTCTTATTACCCTCATGCCGTGTAGTAGAATACTAAACTACATTCAGCAACTGGAAACTACGTCAGGCAGAAAAGCCTGCCCTTGATGCCATAAAGGTGTGTCCCTGTCCCATTCCCTCCAGCAGGAAACCTGGGCACTTGCTGTAAAGGTTTGCTTTCTACGGCACTGACAATTTAGCTGACATGAAGTGCGTAGATTAGGCAGGTAAGATCCTATTCTGGTAGACTGAGCAGTCTGTGGTCTTTGCTAGGAAGTTGTAGACAGATGCTGACACTGTCAGGACTGAAAAACACTGTCCTGGTGTTGTACAGCAACACTAGGATCTATCCCTCTAGATGCTCCTCAGCCAGACTGGGAAAGCACCCTATCCCCCATGGTGATGCCCAACACCCCAGACAGGTGCTGAAACAAGAAAAATTGATTTATGTAATTTTGAGGCACTCAAGACTGGACCTATGATTCAAAAACTGCATTCAGAGGCTGCTCATAGGTTATATACTTAAAGCCTATTCACCATAACCACAAAGGTATGGAAAAGACAAGACAGAAGAAGAATGCTGATAACCTGAGTTGTGCAAACAGACCACCCTGACTTGGCCACTCCTGCAGTTGTCAAAGGGGGAACAACCAGTCCTGTGCCCACCTGTGAAATCTACTTGAAGGAGTCAGACAAATTCTCCCCAAAATCTCTTTCAGTCTTCAGACTATTGCCTTACAAGGTACAGGGCATGCTAGGGGAGGTTGAAAAAAAAGTATTTTGAGACTGTGCAAAACTTTTAATGGGATGTTTCTAGGGATATTATAGAATTGAATGCAGTAAAAGAAGGGATAACAGTGGGAAAACATGGGAAAACATGGGAAAACATGGGAAAGAGGATAAAGGGGCTGGTGAGATGTGAGCAGGGGACGGTCAGTCCTCATGCCCAGCCATGTCTGCACCAGCCAGTGCAACCTCTCTTTGCTTTTTTAAATAAGCTCCATCTGTGAGGGTCTCATGGGCAAGGGCTTCCCATTGCCCATGCCTATATGAGAGGGATGAGCACCCACTCTGCCACTGTGCTGAGTGCATCAGCTAGGAGCTGGGTGCTGACACTAGGAGACACTGGGCTGTGTGTATTTTTCCTTGGGTTACCTTAATTTTCTCTCCGTGTGTGTATGCACATGTCATTCATAAACAAACTTCAAGCAGTAGCAGCTAGCACAAGAGATCTGAATTCGAGCTACAGTGAAGACTAGAAGTCTGGAGGGAAATGATAGGGAGACAAAGGCTCTGCAAGTCAGATACAGCAGAGACCATAGAGCAGAGCTGCTGCCTGAGAAATTGCCAGCCTGAGTCTCAGTTTCTGGGGAGACTGTAGGTCTGGAGCAGCTCCTGGAGACAGTTGTTTCTGTTTGTAAATGTGTGTGACAAGAACAGCTGGGCTGGAGCTGCGGTCTCAGAGGTTCACATGTCCCTTGTGCCACCAATTGGGCACAGTAGGGGTAGGCGCTGGGGAGACCGGCTGCTGTGACCCTTCCCCACAAAGGCAAGAGTAACTCAGGTACTTGTCAATAGATCCCTTGGGGTGGATTACAGAGAAAATACTTTGAATGATCAATGTTTGTAAATATATATAGATATATAGCGTTTCTTTTAGAAAAATTTGGTTGTAATGGAAAACAGGTATGTAGCTGTTCTGGTTATTGTTATCTATAGTAATATAGCAATATGAAAGCATAAAAATATTACTTTAAAATGTTTAAGGAAAAGAAAGAAAGAGAAAAAAAGGATTAGAGTAGAAAGACACATAAATCACCACCCAAAGATCTGCAATGAGGCTGGACTGTTGCAGCTTAGATGTCAGTTGGCCAAAGTGATGGCCTTGATCCATCTTGATCTGTTGTGGGGGGAGGAACAGACCCATGAAACACAAAATCCAATGGGTTAAAATATGCTCAAGCTGGGTAGGAATGCCCAGGTGGCTTCCCTGTGTGAGAGGGAAGTTTTACACTATCTCTTGCAAGAGACTCTGGATCTCTTGCAATGCTTTTGGGTCGTGCAATCCTCTGGTGGAAGGGCCTAAGGAGCGGGTCTGGAGGGAGCTTCGGGTGTCTTTGAGGGTTTATGATCCCTTCTCAGCTGCCGCCCATTCAGCACAGTTAAGCCAGTAATGTCCCACTGGACCTTCCCCAGGGGGTAAGCGGGACTTTTACAACTGGGTGAATTGTATAAGGGCAATTAGCATTACAAGAAGCACCACCCCCCCTTGCAGGATTTGCCTCAAAGCCGGGTTTGTAGCACCCAGGTGATGACAGTTCATCCCCTCTGTCGCATGCAGACTAGACATTACCCTCCCAAAAACTCACCTCCCCCTCTGAGGGATGCAGACCTGGCCTCAGAAAAGCACCCTGGGACCTCCACAAATGGGAAATATTTTGAGTTGTTGATCATTAATAGTTAAGTCTCTCACACCAAGCATCCAAAGCTGAAGAATCCACATTATGTATAAATATGAGCATGTTCTAGCACAGGACTTCAGTCCTGATCAGATGAAAAGGAAGGAACAAGGTCAGGCTGTCAGTGGAATTCAGCTTTGTGAGAAGGCTGTGCCATCCATATGTGCCAATCCATGTGGCTCTGTGTGTGCATGTGTAGCTTTGAACATCTGTGTATATGCATGTGTGTGAGCACATTTACTGGAAACACTATCCCCAGTGTGCATTTTATTTACTGGAAGCTCATGGTCAGCCTCACTGCTGGTTGAACCTAGGGAGACAAAGCCAAACCAGCCTCAGAACTACACGAAAAAGCAGAAAAAGAGAATTCAGATGTTGTTCGTATTCTTTCCCTTAGCTCAAGCAAATTCAAAGATGCTTCCTTCCTTTTTTTAGGTGTGCTACTGTGACTGTTAGGTCTGTTGTAGTTGAGTACTTGTGGAGAAAAAAAAAATATTCTATGGATATCAAGTAGGCAATGCAAAGTATGTGTCTCTCTCCCAGGGATGTGATCTATTGGTAGAACAAACTAAAGAAAAAATGCGTTCTTTATATAAAATAATGAACTAAAATTTACAGGTTTGACTGTGAAAAATTTATTCCAGAACCTTAAAGAACTCATTTTGCATACGAGGTAAATCAGCAGCTCTTTGCTGTATATTCCTAATGGAGTTATTTAACAAGTGTACTAATGACTTAATGTAACTCAATTTGGAATTTTTTTCTATATTCTTAAAGAAATTTCTATCTGGCAATGTTTTAGACTTCTTATGTTCCTTAAGAAAATTTCAATTTAATGACAGTTTCCAACAAGGTACTGTCAAGGCCCCTAAAAACGAAATAAAGAATCCATTACCAATACACAGTACCATAGTAACTTCATCAGCTACTTAGGTCATTACATGGTAATAATGTGATTACTGGTATACATGAGTAATACTTCAGGTGGCTGACTGACTTACAAAGTGTTGTTGTTTCACCCCAGCCAGTAACCAAGCCCCAGTCTGCTGCTCGTTCACTCTGCTACCAGTAGGATGGGTGAGAGGATTGGAAGGGTAAAAGCTGGAAAACTCATGAATTGAGGTAAAGACACTTGATAGGAAATGCAAAGGCCACACACACAAGCAAAGGAAAACAAGAAATTAAGTCACTGCTTCCCATGGGCGGGCAGGTGTTCAACCATCTCCGGGAGAACAGGGCCCCATCACATGTAATGGTTGCTTGGGAAGACAAACTTCATAATTCCAAATATCCCCCACTTCCTCCTTCTTCTCCCCACCTTATACACTGAGCATGATGCCATATGATCTGGGATATCCCTTTGGTCAGTTGGGGTCACCTGTCCCAGCTATGACTCCTCTCAACCTCCCATGCACCAACAACTTCCTCACCAGTGTGGCATTACAAAAAGCAGACAAGACCTTGGCTCTGTGTAAGCCATGCTAAACAATAACAAAAATATCTTTATATTATCAACCCTGTGTTCAGCACAAATCCAAAACACAGCCCCATACCAGACACTGTAAAGAAAATTAACCCTACCCCAGCCAAAAACAGCACACAGAGCTAATGAAAGTATTTTCATTCTGTAGCTCAAATATGTACACATTAGAGTTATTTTTTCTTTCTAATTATCTCTTTGGAGCTGTGTGTCATAAATCTTATCTGATATGGTACAGTTTGCAAAATATAGCTACTTATTGTCTTCATAGGCAAATTAAATTAAAAAGTTTGTCTGCAATTCATAAAAATAAACAAGAAATGAAGAAAAGCAGAATTATGAAACTTAGCTAAATATTGCTTTCAACTCTCTGCCATAATCAGAAATATTTAAACAGAAAACAGAACTCTTTGAACAACTATTGTTATGAACAACTAAGATTGAGTCCTTCTTTTTAATTCCAGCCAAGTGCAAGCCAATAAAGAAATGTTCTGAAGACAGTATTGGACAAAATGATTAAATCTGTTTTCTCTCTGCAATGGTTGTCTAACCATTGAATATAAATCGAAATCAATGATTACTCCATGTAAACTACTTTGAGAGTGGGGCTTGAGCATCCAATCTTCTTTTTGAATAATGCCAAAACTTCCCAAAGTCATACCAGGTACTAGACTCACAGAGTATAATGTTGTCTCTCATATATAAAAACATATGCGAATATCAAGATTGAGTCCTTAATCCTGCAGATTTTTGACAAGTTTAGGGGAAATTCTCTCTGCTTGAAGATATTTAATATGTCACAGAATGCCACACTAGTTTTCTTCTGACTATAATAATGGTTTCTAATATTTTTTTTTATTTTCCTGAAACAGAGCAGGGGCTAATCTAGTCTAATCTATTGTTTCAGTCTACTCTGTAAAGTTAGATACTATGAAAATATTCTCTCCTGGAAATAATGTCTAGCAAGATATCCCTATTTATGACAATCATCACTGTAAAACAAAACAGAAAATTTGTGTTCATTTACTTAAAAACAAGCCATATATGTTGATAAATACATATTTTAAATCAATTAAATAATTCTCATTTTAATTGCACATTTTTGTTCTTGTAATTTAGGTAGATTTTGAATCTCATCCATCTATATTGATTATATATTTCTTTCACATAGATGCATAAATGTGTTTTGTACACTATGTTATTTTAAACAGTATCTCTGTAATAAATATTTAATTTTTACAAGACCACCAAACAAAATACTTCAGATTTTTCATATTTAGATGTAATCTAATCTTTTAGAAAAATGCCTATGGGTTATATGTAAAAAATGTGCCTGTTCCAAACCCAGTGAACAGCTGTAAAAAATTATCCATTCTTTCCAATGTTTCTCAGAAAAATAGCAACAAATGCAATTTATAAACATGAACTTTAAAATTTTACAGGTTTTTTGAAAGAAAAATAGCTTAACCACTTAAATGTGAGACTGGACCAGACTCAATTACATTAATTTTTTTTCTTGGTAAAATGCACAAAGATTTTCAAAATTATGAGGTAAAATTAAAAACCTTTAAGAATTAAATTCAGGAATGCAGTTTTCCAGTTCATGCAATTCAATAACTATGTGTGATGTTGGCATAATAAATCTAATAATATGGTAGCATGGTTCTTCTTATTGTTGTCATTAATAATGAATATATATCAAAAATATCATAAACAATTCTCTTTATAATCGTGTTGACAAGCAGCTGAAAAATAAGGAGTTTTCCTAAGCTGAAAAATCACCCATGCTTTAGACTGATACAGGATATTATCCTTAACCTAATATCCCAAATGATGGCATAATAATGCTACTGTTCATATGCATTAAGTCTGAGTACATATATGAGAGAAGCCTAATCATTTAAGAGACATGTATCAAATAAAGATTACAAAGACAGAGGTGTCTAAATGTGGTTTATAAATGTGACATACAAGCATTCCATTCATACATAACAGTAAGCAGAGCAAAATACCAGATCTTCCTTTTTTGATTGTGTGGGGTTTTGGGGGGGTTTTGTTTTGGGGTTTTATTGGTTTTTAAAAATAATTTCAGGAATTCTGGTGTAGCATACCATGATAGAATATTTTAACAAGTGTAAAGGGCGTGGTAAATACAAATGAAAATTTAACCCAAAGCAAACTCTATTGTATGTAAGATATAGGAATTATATGTAGCTTAGCACTTTGCAAATGATATACCCATAATTCTCATCCTTACTCTTCCTCAGTACTTCATTGAAAAATGCAGGTCTCCACTTTCATATAATATCTCAGTTTAATGGACTGAACACTGCAAGTACTCCTCTTGGAAAATGTAAGTATAATTGCTTGTTATTGTAATGTTTATGAGTTGATAATTCATCATGCACTGAAGGAGTTGATAGATGCTCTGCATAATATTTTTGGTTTTCTATGTGCTATTAGGAGTAAGAAATCCTCCTCTAAAATATGGCTTTCAAAAGGCTTGAAAGGAGTAATTTTTAGAAGTAACACAATCTATTTACTTGACGGACCTGAATGGCTGTTTTTACCAGTGTTTTTTCATGATTTAGCAGTGATAGCTACACTATGATTCAGCTGTAAGAATTTAACCATTCTTTGTAAATATTTCAGTCATATAGCAATATTTTATTTCTAGAATGCTCCATTAGGTTGATTATCTTCTGACAGCAGCAATCAGTAATACTCAGAATAATATTTCAGATTAATAAATGCCTGCATTTCTCTTGGTATTATAAAGGATCATTTAAGCCCTACATTTACATGTTTCTAAACAGATTTTGGCTGAATCATTTTCAATTCAATCACTGATGCTTCAAGCTAATCATATAAAACATTAAGAAAATCAGTCACTATGCTTCTATTTATGGTGGTATTGTATCCTAACAGATTTTCGTTAGTCTAAAAATATCCACAAAAATAAAATGAATTTTGGTCAGCTATTAAACTTTATTTTCTGGCTATTAAAGATCAGATTTCTGATATGTGGCCATAAACTTTACACCACCTGATTTTTTCAAAACCATTTTACTCCCCTTATTAAAGTCTTATGGAAACTAAGAAACAGTTTTCTGCATGTACATTCTAATTTTGGAAAAATACCTTTGAAAGTATTGATAGTCCTTGACTGAACAATTCTGACAAGTTTGGATTAGATTCTGTACTCCCTACATTCACAAATATTGATTAAGACACATTTGAAAAAATGCTGTATATTTGACAAGCTAGATATATGACAATGTTGAAAAATACTTTCTCTTTTGTTTCTAAAATGGGAATGAATAAGTGTGTAATGATACGTTGTAGGTGCTAGTGTTAATTCTCTGAGACTTTCATGGTTCAGAAACTGTGCTAACAAAAAACAGCATGTGATATTTCAATCTTTCATTCATTCAGAAAATTACCCAAAATTCTGAAAGGGAACCTATATTTTATGAAACTCTATTACTTAGTGCTTTTTTCTTTCCATTGTGTATGACCTGACAATGGGTATAAGAATACCGTAGGAAAATACTTGCTTTATTTTAGTCTTGTATAATACCAGGCTAATTAGCCATTAGGAAAAAAAAGTCCAGCTGCAACCAAGGCACTATTAGCACCATGCCCTCATCCACTGAGCTAATCTCAGTGGAAAATACCATACCTTAAAAAATAAAACCAACTGCAAGCAGAGCTGTCTTCTGATAACAGGGGCATTGATGTCCCCAGGCACAGCAAGTGATGATCCAGGGCCTGGGGCCAGCCAGGGGCAAGAGGAGATGGGACTAGAGACTGAGACCAACTTTCCTGAAATATTGCTGAGGGAAGGGATGGGTGGTTGGGCTGAAATGGAGTCTTGGGACATGAGCAGGGGTGGGGAGAACCTCTAGGTGAGCTGGACAGGGACAGTAAGGCCCAGCTGCTCTCTCAAAGCCCTGCACTCTTTTGGGGTATTTTGGCCCTACAAGAGCATTAGCCATTTACCAAGAATAAATTAAATACATCATTTATGACCTTGTGTGTGTTGGCAAGTGGATTAAGTTATTGATGAATGTATTTGAGAACAGTCTTGAAAAAAATATTATTTTTCATATGTTACTAGAATGATATATATGATAATAAGTAAAAAAATACTAAAATTCAGTATTTCAAGATATGCATAAATTAGAATTGTAGAGAAATACCACTTGTGCTGCTGCTTATGCTACCATGTGTTTAGAATATTAAGTCTTAATTACACGTATAACTAAAATATTTTTTAAATATAACTAAAACAATTTTAAAGTGATTAGTTATAAATAATAGAAAAAAATGGAAGAATTTCGAAGCTCTAGGTTTGCTGCTAATTTTGGGAAATCTCTACAGACACTTTTGATGGATTATAGCAGATACATGTGCTTACATTTCTTTATTTTTCTCTGTGAAAAATAAGCAAATTTTAAAAACCTAGGGAAATGCCCTTGTTTTCAAATAGAACAGACAGAATATTTGCAGGACAGAACAAACAATGTACCAAGTTCTTTTGTCCTCCTACAGCTCAATACATCTATGACTGAGAAACACCCCAAAACTTTGAGGAACAGGTTACCTTTGTCACTTCTACACTTTCCAGAAAATCTGCACTTGTCCAGGTGCTCTATGCAGACAGGCAAAACCAAAGTTTAATGTACATGTTAGCTTTATGTACATACACATTAGGTTTTCATAAACTGCTTTCTACAGTTTATAGAAGAAAATTTGAAGGAAAGGCCCATTAGGAAAGGAAAAATTATATTATTTATCTTTTATTCACAATTTCCCTTTAAGCAACCTCTGAAGAACACCGTTTTATAAAATAAATTTGTCAAATGCAAAACATAAAATTAAGTAATCTTGATTTCAATTTCCATAAGATGTAAAAATGAATATACTAGGTTAGATAAAAGATTAATCCGGCCGAACAATATCATTCCAACAACTTCGTCAAATATTTAAGGTCTAAGAAAGAATATTGGGAGGAGGAAAGCAAAAACAATTTTTTTTTTTTTTTAATGAGGATATTAACAAGTTCACAGTAAGGTCCTGCTCTGGAACCTCTTGAGCCAACAATATTTGTATTGATATTTCCATGCAATATCCCTGGCTGGATTGATATTCTATATTGTGTAGTTAGCAGGTTTTTCAACATGAAGAGTATGGATTCCGGAATTCTGTAATGACTTCATCATGCTACTCACATTTAACTCTGTGCTCTGTGGAGGGCTTCCTCTTTTGAATCTGCAGCTCGCCACTGTCTTTGAAGAATTCTGCATTTGAGGAGAAAGTGATCAATTGTAAGTGCTCAGTTTCTTAATGATATACATGATCTTATGCTTATCATATCTTCTCTCACTCTGAATGGAGAATGCTTTTAATTTAGCTATTCCCTTAAAGGGGCTCTACCTTTAATAGTTTTAGCTCTTCCTCCCTGTACCCGACCCAGATGTGTTATATACGTTGTGACTAACATATTCAAATTGAGGACACATAATATAGATTCTAAATCTTGTTTCTATATTTCTGCTAGTTTCTTAAATTTTTGTCATTCATTTCTTCCCTGTACCTCTTTTTTTGAACATTATATGACAAGTTGATATATTTTCATGTAATGCTCTTTGATAACTTGAGGCTATCATTCATGATTAATAATTGTCTGGTTAAAAACATTATCAGATGCATAAAAATAAGAATATTATATCTTCTGTATATTACTTTTACATTCTTTTTGTGCTTAATTTCGTCAACATTTCATTTCTGAGCTCTTCCACACTGCTAGGACTCTTCATTCTTTCATAGTCTACTTGGGTCCATACTTCCATTCATAATATTTTCATCAAACACTGTCTATAGAAAGAAATATGAATATCTATTTAAAATTACTTTCGTAGATTAAAAAACTCTATATATTTTCTGCATGACAGTCTTTGATGTCCAAGTAAGAGTTTTGCAGGTAAAAACTGAGATTAAGTGGAGTACAAAATTTCAGATTAAGGGAATGTTCCTTGGCTGAGTTTATTCTGTGAATCTAATCCATAATACTGTGTTTTGGAGTTTAAAATCAGATTTAAGCATTTGGGGGGATTTTGTTAAAAATTTAATTTTCTCAATGGTTCCTTTATTTATTTATTTATTTATTTATTTATTTATTTATTTTCTTGAAACATTTACATGGAGTTGAATTTTTAGTTCAATGCATTTTTCTTTTATTTTGTGAAAAAAAAATTTTAATCTCTGTGGAGGGAAGTAAGAGACACTAAAATACTCTAGTATACTTAGGTTACCTAAGAACCTGAAGAATTAAAATTCTTCATTAGTGTTTCAAGCTCAGGATACACTTCTGTCACTCATTTTTCATTTGAAGTAGAATACTCCAGTATGGGTGTTTGCACTGAGATATTAATGATACAAGTGCCTGTTATACCTTGCCTTGCAAGCTGCCTACTTGCACATGTTTGCATGTTAAGTAGTTAATTCTTATGGGAAATCCATCCCTTACTTACACAGACTAGATTATGAAGCCAAATGAAACTTACAAAGGAAAATTCTGATTATAATCACTGAACAACATTCAAAACAATCTTTACATAAAGCAAAACTCTGGGAACATATTCCCCTTTCCCTCTTCTGTCAGAAAATATATAGCCACGTGGGAGGGTGCACTCTCCAGAAAGGTAACCTGTGTGCCTGCAAAGTTGTACAGCAAGCTTATCTTTTCAGGGGCATCTCTGGTAAGTGTATTCCAACATTGTTGATGAGTACAAACTGTATGAATTAATATTAAAACATGAATTATTGCTTCACTGAATATGAATCAGCATATTTACAATTTGTTAAAAGAAGATTTGCTTGGATGAAGGTGTCTGATGAATTGAAAATGAAGCTTCTTCATTATAGCCTAGTGCATTGCAACTGGCTTATGCATCCCTGCAGAAATTCAGTTTATATTTCCCTATGCCATTGCAGAATGAGAAAAAAACTCTTTGACAAACTGTCATTTTATTAAAAGAATTATGCTTGAGACTCTCTAAGAAAAATATGATAACAATCTGCACTTTCTGTTCTCTGAAGTATTCAAGAGTCTTTGTCAAGGGAGCTAGCTTTCTCATTCACATGCTGCTGCAGCTTGTTTTCTGTTTATTTGAAATCTTGTAGTGTCTTGAGCATCACCTGGGAAATCAAGGTCCATGTCAGATGTGTTGAAGCCCTGATGATAAAAGCTGATGATTGGATGTGACTGAGCTTGAGTACAGTCAAAGGCTGTCTCAAGATAAGCATCTGATGCTAAAAGACTTGGAAGATGCAACTGGTGATGTCCTTACTCTAATTTTGGGAAAGATAAAGCAGAGAATACATTGCAAAAAAAAGTAATCTCTCAAAATCTCCATTACAGGGATGCAGAATTACCACAAGAGATATGTATGTTCTCAGGAAGATATGCATTAATATTCATTGCAAAATCTTACACATGTCAAAAGATGTCCCACCTTGGATAATAAAAAAGTAATTATTAAACCCTTTTAGCAAAAGAAATAGATCTAAGAGAAAAAAAAAAAAAAGAAAAAAGAAGAAAAATACTTTCAAATATAAATTTATGCTGTTTCCTTTTATAAAAAAGAAAATGAAAGAAAAATGCAAAGTTTACATTTTTTTGGCCTTTATCAAAGAAACAGGTAGAAGTTTCAATACCAGAAATCATTTGAATGATGTCAAAAATTTGTAAAAAAATCATCAGGGACATAACTAGAGCTTTGCAGTTTAATTGCCTGAGATCTTATCAGTTACCACTGCTACCAGCTCAAAATTGTGTTTGTTTTTTGCTAATTTTGACAAAATCTATGTTAATCAAGCTGGAGAGCTTGTCCAGTGTGAATGACTGTCCTTACAAGTTACAAAGAGCTGTATCAATGACCTTCTCATACACCTCCAGCACCTGACCCTATTCTAGAGGGTTTCATAGAATATTTTTTGGTGGTAATTACTTCCTTTTGAAACTCAGATATTTTTAAATGTTATCTGACTTCCAGAACACAATAGTGCAAAAATCTAACACTTGTTTTTGTTGTTGTTGTGCTGTCAGATTTTATTTGATAGTGTTCAGATATGTTAATATTTTCTCTAATTACCAACTGAAATTTAGGTAGTCTTTAAATTACAATGAATTTCTCTTTTTGTGAGAGAAACATATTTTCTGGCTTGCCATTTTCTTCCTGGTCTCTTTTAATATATTGTTATGAATGGATGATGTGGGTTTAAATAAGTCCCTGCCTATTGCCCAGGCCTCTGGCAGCAGGCAGTAGAGTTATTGAGGTGGCCAGCCCCCCAAAACCCACTCTCATTCGCAAGTTCTTTAATAACGGCTGATTTTGTCTATTATGGAAGAAATTATTTATTTAATAGACACAAAACTAACAGACAAGACTTAAAACAGATTGCTACTAAACAGGAATAAGGACAAAAAGAGACAACTAGTATTACACATGGGGTTAAAGACACCATTAGTTTTACAGCTAGTGAAGGAATAATATAACTTAGGATCCAATGTTTCTTACCATCCAATTCCTGATGACACATCAAAATCCTTTCCCTCAATTCCCAGGAAAGTAACCTGGACAGAATCTGTGTCCAAACTCCAGGGAAGAAATCTCACACACATTCATGGCATGTGGGTAGAAGGCTTCTTCCTCTATGATAAATTGTGTGGGCTTTTATAGACATAGGAACCGTGTCTTTCGGTCAAGAGTATTTCTTTTTCTTTTGTCTCTTGCCATTTGCTTTCCAGACTAAGATGTTGATTCTTAGGTGAGGGCCTGAGCCTTTCTGGCTCCAGAGATGACCCCATGCTGGGCCTGTGACCCGCCTGGGTTATCTCTTGCGTATGCACCAACCATCTGTGGTAGAGAGGAGGTAGACACATAGTGCTGCATATATGATGAAAAGATATAAAGTAAAAAACTTCAGGTAACATAAAGTCCTGTGGCAAAAAGAAAGGAAAAAACCTCTGTGAGTTTGATGTAAAAATATCAGATAGCCTTTTCTTCCATGTATATCTTTTGAATTATGTGCAGGTTTGAAAGCAAA
>VZTH01005557.1:0-83876 GCA_013397815.1 Aleadryas rufinucha
GGTCCGGGTCGCCCCCGGGGGTGGCGGGCAGCGGACGCGGGGCGGGGGGAGGAAGCGCTTTGTGCCCGGCGGGGGAGGGGGTGAAAGGGCTTTTGATAAAGGCTCTGCTGCAGCACCCTGCCGGGGGAAGGGGAGTGCGGGTAAAATAAATGAATAGATTTAATGTTTTTAGAAATTAAAATGTTAAGCCCTTTTTGGGGAAAAAAAAAAGAGATAGGAAAAGAATTGGGATAGGAAAATGATTGGAGAACCTGGAGACGAAGACTTGGAAAAGGAAAAAGACTTGGAAGAGGAATAAGATTTGGAAAAGGAAAAAGACTTGGAAGAGGAATAAGACTTGGAAAAGGAAAAAGAATTGGAAGGAATTCAGAAAAAAGTTTTAAAGATTAAAAGGAACCCCCCCCCAATTTGGAAAATAAAAATAAAGAATGAAAGGGAAAAAGAAAGTTACAAAAGAGCAATAATAAAGATAAAAATAAAATGCAATTAAAGCAGACAAGAGGAGGCGGAGGCTGGGGCAGGAAGGAAGAGCCCCGGCGCGCCCCAGCACCCTCCTGCCCCCTGCCCTGGGGCTGCAGCCCCGCAGGACAGAAGCCCCTTTGTGGGTGCAGGCCGGGGTGGGGGTCTCGGGCTTCACATCCGTCAGCAGCTCCCAGGGGACGCCTCCGGAGGAGGACGGGGACAGGCAGCCTGCAGGCAGCCTGGCCCCCTGCCAGCTGCCTTGTCCCTGGAGTCAGGGCATCCGGCAGCAGCCCCCCGAGATCACCGGCTCCCCCACCTTGCAGGGCAGGGCAGGCACCCTGTGCCCTGCTGCCCCGCTGCTGCCTGCTGGGGGGTGGCATTTGCGGCTGGCAGCTGGCACTGACCCTGTGAAGGGACACGGGGCCGGGGTACGGTCGGGCAGGGGGACGGATCCTTCCCCCCGGTGCTGGGGAGCTGCAGGTCCCGCCGTGGGGCTGTTCCCTGCCGGGGCTGACGCTCGGCTCTCCGGCGCAGGCATGGCTGCGGCTCTATGGATACCTACCGCAGCCCAGCCGCCGGATGTCCACCATGCGCTCGGCCCAGACCTTCTCCGCGGCGCTTGCCGAGATGCAGAAGTTCTACGGCATCACCGTCACCGGTGTCCTGGATGAGGAGACCAAGGCGTGAGTTTCTCCATTGTCTCCTTGCTTGAGCAGATGGCAGCTGCACTCCCGGGCTCTGTGGTTTTCTCTGACAGCCCCAGGGCTCTGCTTGCACCTGGAAAAGTGGCTGCTGTCCCCCTTGGGAGCTGCTTCTCACCTTTTGGGGGCTGCACCTCTGCAGCCAGGACACTGTCCCTGCTGTCTGGGTACTGTAAGCCCTCGGGGACCTTGGCTGTGGTGGACTGAGCCCTGGCTCGGTGTCCTGGCAGGTGGATGAAACGTCCCCGCTGTGGGGTCCCAGACCAGTTTGGGGCACGGATGAAGTCCAACATGCGTCGGAAGCGGTACGCGCTGACAGGGCGGCGCTGGAGCCAGAGCCACCTCACCTTCAGGTACCCAACACTGCCAGGGATTCCCTTCCCCCAGCCCATGGAGAGCCATGGATCCCCTCAGGGAGTGAGTGCTGCTCCAGGCTTTCCCTAGTGAGTTCTGTATCCCCAGCATCCAGAACTACACGGAGAAGCTGGGTCGGTACCACTCGTACGAGGCTGTCCGACGAGCGTTCCGGGTGTGGGAGCAAGCCACGCCACTGGTTTTCCGGGAGGTGGCCTACGAGGACATCCGGCAGAAGAGGAAGAAGGAGGCTGACATCATGGTGCTCTTTGCCTCTGGATTCCATGGAGACAGCTCTCCCTTTGATGGCCTTGGGGGATTTTTGGCTCATGCCTATTTTCCCGGCCCTGGCATGGGGGGGGACACGCATTTTGACTTGGATGAGCCCTGGACGCTGGAGAACGCAGATGTGTCTGGTGAGTTGAGGGCCAGGGAGGTGGTAAAGGTGACCAGAGGAGCCTGGTGGTATTCTGGGCTGGAGGGGGTGCTGGGGAGGCTGTGCTGGTGTGGCAAGGAAAGCAGGTCTGCCATGGGTGATGCAGGCAGATCCCACTGGAGCACCCATGTTGCAGGGTGCTGGGTCCAGGGGTCCACCTTGTGTGTTATGTCCTACACCCCTTCTTGCTGATGGTGCCTCTCCATGCAGGGAACAACCTTTTCCTGGTGGCCGTGCACGAGCTGGGGCACTCGCTGGGCTTGGAGCACTCCAGCAACCCCAGTGCTATCATGGCTCCCTTCTACCAGTGGATGGACACGGAGAACTTCCAGCTGCCTGAGGATGATCTCAAGGGCATTCAGCAGCTCTACGGTGAGGAGCTGGTTGGGGGATCAGCCCAGAGGTGGGATTCTGGACATGCGTCTGGGGAAACTGAGGTACAGGTGCTGCTGTTCTGCATCACCACATCCCTTCTCTCGCCTGCCCAATCCAGGTACCGCAGATGGGCACCCTCAGCCCACCAAGCCTTTGCCCACTGTGACACCCCGGAGACCTGGCAGGCCAGACCAGAGACCCCCTAAACCTCCCTCTCCGGGGAAACCAGAGCGACCACCCAAACCTGGCAGCCCAGACCGACCTGACCAGTATGGCCCTGACATCTGCGATGGGGACTTTGACACGGTGGCGGTGCTGCGTGGGGAGATGTTTGTGTTCAAGGTATCTGCCAGGTCTCCCTCCTGCCCCTTCCTTGGGGATGTAGTGGGTCCGTGGGTGGGAGGACCCCTCAGCAAGGTGACTGTGTCCCTGTGTCCTCCCCATCCTCTGCCAATACCCTGTTTCTCTCCAGGGCCGGTGGTTCTGGAGGGTCCGGCACAACCGGGTGCTGGACAATTACCCCATGCCCATCGGACACTTCTGGCGGGGCCTCCCTGGGGACATCGATGCTGCCTACGAGAGGCATGACGGGAAGTTCGTCTTCTTTAAAGGTGAGTAGGGAAGCTGCATGGGAGGGCTGAGGTGAAAGCAAGACCCCAGTGCCCCCCACAGAGCTGCTGAGAGCTGGTTGGCTTCATCCCATCCTGACGCACCTCCCCAGCCAGAGCTGCTGTGTGATCCCAAGGGGTTGGGGTGGCCACAGGCATCTATCACTATCCCTATCCATTGGTGCACCTGCCACAGCATCTGGGCAGGACCTTCTCATCCCCATTCTTCAACTCTTTCCCTTCTAGGTGACCGGTACTGGCTCTTCCGAGAAGCCAACCTGGAGCCAGGGTACCCACAGCCCCTGGTCACCTATGGGCAGGGCATCCCCTACGACAGCATTGACACAGCAGTCTGGTGGGAACCCACGGGACACACCTTCTTCTTCCGTGGGGACAGGTGAGTGTCTGTGGGGTTCTCCCTGCTCTGCTGCCTCCTGGTCCCTGTCAGGGGGAGAATGTTGGGCAGTGAGGACCCCTGTGCTCCTCACCTACTCCCCACCTCCCTCCCCAGATACTGGCGCTTTAATGAGGACACGCGCTCGGTGGACCCCGGGTACCCGAAGCCCATCTCTGTCTGGGTGGGCATCCCTCCCTCACCCAAGGGAGCCTTCCTCAGCCCGGATGCCGGTAAGTAGAGGAGGAGAGGGGTGGGGGGGTGGTGGTGGTGGTGGTGGGGGTCTCGGGGATGGGATTATCCCTCTCTGATGGCCTGGCCACATGGGATGGACTTGGGAAGAGTGTCTGGGAGTCAGCAGTGAATCTCTTTCTGAAGGGTTTCACCAGTCCTGGAGCAAAACCTGCTGTCTTGGGCATCTGCATGGGTGCACAGGTTCTGCAGTGTCCTGTGCCCACCTGCTTACTCCTTGTCTCCATCTTCTCTCCCCCAGCCTCCACCTACTTCTACAGAGGCACAAAGTACTGGAAATTTGACAATGAGCGTCTCAAGACAGAGCCAGGCTATCCCAAATCCATCCTACGGGACTTCATGGGCTGTCACACGGAGCTGGTCCCAGACCCCAATCCCCACTGGCCCAATGTGGACCGACCCCCTTTCAACCCCGATGGGGATGGGGGGACTGGAGGTGAGGAGGAGGAGGAGGAAGAGGAAGATGAGGATTACAACGAGGGAGATGGCCAGCCAGGCAGGGACGTGGACGTGGTGGTGCAGATCGATGAGTACACGCGCACCATGAGTGTGGTCATGGTGCTGGTGCTGCTGGTGCTGCTGCTCTGCATCCTGGGCCTCATCTACGTCATCGTCCAGATGCAGAGGAAGGGCGCACCCCGAATGCTCTTGTACTGCAAGCGCTCCTTGCAGGAGTGGGTCTGACCCTGGCTCCCTCCCCCAACCGCCCCCACCACCATGGTGCTAAGATGGACCTGACACCCCCTCCCCTTGTCCCTCACCACGGCCTCGGCCCCTCTACCCCATTGTTGCTTGATGGCTCCAGCCTCAGAAAAGGGGGGATGCCCAACCCCCCCAGCCCCTCCAGAGCAGCCGGGCTGGGACCGGGGATGGTCATGGGGGGGCTGGAGGGCATCCAGGCCCCGCCTTGTCCCCAGTGCCTGTGTGTCCCCCCAGCCGTGACCCTCAGGCTGCCACCCATCACGTGCCTGCCTTTGCCACGGGGTCCCTGCAGGGTCCCTTCCTCCTGTGTGAGCCCGCTGCAGCTGGGGTGGTGAGCGGGCTGGGGGCTGCTCACAAGTGCTGCGGGCTGGCAGGTCTCAGCCGCTGGCACCTGCAGTGGCGGGGAAGGGAGGGCTGAGCTCATGGCTGCGTTTCCTGTTGAACCACGGGGATACAGGGATGTGGTGCCTAAAGACAGCGTGAGCTGGGAGATGCCACCTTTGCAACCCTGCTGGTGCTCAGCTCAGTCCAGGCCCTGCTCCTGCCACTGTGGGACGAAGCCCTGGGGCACGTGGCCCTGTGGGCAGGGCAATGGGCACGGCCACCTTGTATGTCCATTAAACGGGTCGGGTGTGTGGAGAGCTGTGGTGCCGTCATCCTTCCTGCCGTGGGGGTGTCCTGGGAGAGATTGGGTAGATTTCGTGGTAATGGGGTTTGTCTGGGGGGTCACTATGCCTGGCACCCCCAGGGGCCCGGGTGCTATGCTGGGGGATGTAGGAAAGGGGCCAGCATGGCCGGTGATGTTCCTGTAGCAGTCCCTGCCCTGGGGCTGCTACTTTGGGGGGGGTCAGCTAAAGCAACCGCCCCCACCCCCGCCAGTGGACAGAGCGGCCTTTCAGCAGCTCCCATGGCAGTGACAAGGTCCTCGCTGGGAACACAGGGTGCCTTGTTCTCCCCCAGCCAGCACCACGCTTCAGCCCCAGGCGGCCGCCTCCCTTCCCCGGGCAGGGGCCAGCAGCAGCTGGGGGACCCTCCTGGAGCCTCTTCGCAGGGTGCTTCAGCTCCCTGTCCCCATGCGGCCCTGGCGAGCTTCCTGGGGGGAAGGGGTGACCATATCCTGTCTCACCACTGCTGTCTCGGCAGAGGAAGGCAGGAGGAGTCACGACCGCTGCAGAGATCAGGGAAATAATCATGGGAGTGGGAAAGATTAGACTTCGGGGGTAGGAAACTGGCTTATCTGGGGAAAAATGTTGCTCAGCCCTCAATGGGAAGAAAAACCAAGCCACAGAGGCAGTGATGGAGGTAGCGGTGTCCTTGCCTCTGCTGGTGCCGTGATGATCACAGGGGGTGGTAGCCAAAGCCAAGTTTGCTCTGCAGCTGCAGGTGCAGCCTTGGGGTGGGCAGCAGAGGGCTGGCACAGTTGCTGCACTGGTGGGGAGGCTGGTTGTGCTGTGCTGGGGCAAGGGGGTTGTGTGAGCCTGACCCATCCCTGTGCGGACAATCCTGTGGTACTGGGGAGTGTCCCCATGTAGGAATTGACTCCAGCCATCATCTTTGCTTCCTCCAGCCTCCCCTGCAGCAGGACCAGGGCCAGCACTGTGCCAGCACCTGTGCCCTGCCTCTTTCTCCCAGGCATCCCTGTCTTGGTGCACCCCTGACCTGTTCCCCTTGCCCTGGTGCTCTAGCTACTCCTTTGCCCCCATCTCCTCCTGCCAGCCCTGCTGGGAGGGTTTCCCCACTTCATGGATGAGGATATGAAGCCTTTGTGCTTCCCCCATCCTTCCCCCTCCGCAGGGCGCAGAGCTGCTGGCTCAGTTCCCAACTGCTACAACCACTTCCCAGCACTGAATTACCCTGAGCTGCCCGGCCACTCGTCAGGCACTAATTACTGTAAAAGGGAAGGACTGATGCTGGCTCTCGCCCCACTTTCCTGGTGCTGGGGGGGAACCCTGTGGCCTGAGTCACCCATCCCCTGCCCCAGCCTCCATCCCTGCCCACACTGGGCAGTGATTTCCAGCCATGAGCCGATTCCCTGGAAAACACGCTTGGCTCACTCAGCACATCGCTGCAGCCAAATGAGAAGTCAAAATCAGGAACAGAAAACCCCTGAGGAATTGGGGGGAGTGGGTGGAAAAAGGTCTCCAAGTGGCTCAGGGCTGTTGTATTCCATGAGCCAGGCCTTGCTGGGTCACATTCCTTGGCTTTTAACTTCCTTCAGTTCGATTTTGACCATTTTGCCCAGATTTGTGCTCTTCCCCAGAGCTGAGGGAGGACCCACAGCTCTGCTGGGCGGGGAGCCCTGCCATGGGGCAACCCGACACTCCAGCCTGCCCTGAACTGGCACCAGACTGGCACCAGGAGCTGCCAAAAGCCATGAACCTGGCCAAAAGGCGAGGCAGGAGGAAAGCACGGCTGGGGTTCACTCTCCCCACCCCCGCAGAGACTGCTCCAGAGGCCAGCGCAGATGCATTTCCCACACTGCATGCACTTCCCGGGGCAGATGCACTTCCGACAACAGATGTATTTCCCACGGCAGCAGTGTTTCCCTTCTCTCCTGGGGGTACAGAGGACTCGATGGGGTGCAGGGCTGGGACCCCAAAGCCTGGTACCTGGAAAGACGCCTGGCTCACAGGGAAAGGCAGAGCTGGACAAGGATGCCCAGGGCCAGCTGCTCATGGTGTCCCTGCCGTGGCAGGGGAGGGGCCTCCTTGCTGATTCAGGGTGGGACAGGGGCTGGGAGCAATTCTCCAGTGGGAATTAGGGATGCTGGGAGCAGAGGCCCAGGCCGCCACGCTTGGTGAGCTGGGACACCGCTTCCCACCCCCTCCCGCTTTTCCCCGGATGCTGCAGCAGGGCTGGTGCCAGGAGCCCAGGGCCATCTGGAAACGCTCATGGACAGCAGTAAGGGACCCCGCTGGAGACAAAGCCCAGCATTTCAGCAGCGCCCAGGCTCTGCTGGAGGCTCCCGCGCTGCCCTGCACGCCCACAGTGGGGTCAGCTCACCTCTGGCCACCCAAGGGTGTGAGACCCC
Organism: Aleadryas rufinucha; assembly: GCA_013397815.1. NCBI lineage: Eukaryota > Metazoa > Chordata > Aves > Passeriformes > Aleadryas > Aleadryas rufinucha. The sequence goes on from VZTH01005557.1 coordinate 7,316, forward strand.
AGGGAGGGCAGGCAGGCACCTGCTCTAAGGGCCAGGGCTGTTGGCAGCATGGGGGAGTGTGAGTGTGGCTGAGCCTGGCCCCGGCAGGCACCGGACTGCCCTGCCAGGATCCACTCCCACCAGGCAGCTCCCTGCTTCCCAAAAATAGGCTGGAGAAGCCTGACCTGGAAAAGACCCTGGGAGCTCAGTGTCCTCCAGGCCCTGCTGTGCTGGGGTGTGGGTGAGGGGGTGACCAGGGCTGGCAGGGGCTCTCTGCCCGACTGGCACCATCTCAGGAGAATCCTCCTCTTCCTCTGCACGCCAGGGCACGATCCCCTGTGCAGCGCTGAGGAAAGGACCCGGAAAACACAGAGGAAGCCGGGCTCAGTGCAGAGGAAGAACTGGGGCTGAGATACAGCAAGCAGCGACCGGCCAGCTCAAGGTCGGAGGAAACAATGCTGGAGATGGAGGGAAGGGCCGCGGGGCCCTGGGAGGGGCTGAACCTGCTGCCTGGGCACGCTGCAGGCAGGGCGGAGGCTCCAGGTGCTGCCCGGAGAGGGGTCGGTGCCAGCACAGCCCTGCTGCGAGTGGGATGCACCCACCAACCACACTGAGCTCGGCACGTGTGTGTGGGGCTCGTATCCCTCACCTCCCCTCACACCCAGCGGGCAGCCCCCAGCCTGCTCCTTGGGGTGCTGGGACCCCTCATCTCACAGAAAGTCATTTCTGGGGCTGCAGGGGCAACACATGAAGTGATGGTGAAGCAGATGGGCTGCAGCTCTGCTTCAGCACAACTTGGCATCCATCATCTTCTCACCTCTAGCAGCTCTGAGGCTTTCCCCACTGCATCCCGGGGTAGCTCTCAGGGTGCACAACTGCTCCCGTATCCAAATAAAATTGTGCTTGGGTGGTCTCATTTTGCAGGCTACCAGGGGAAGCTCTCACCCCTGTCCTGCAGGCGCCAGCAGGGCAGGAACATCAGCTCTCTCTGCATGCAAAGTGGCCAAAGTCCCCAGTACCGTCACTCGGTTTTCCTGGGCGGTGGCCAGTGGTAAAACTCAAAATAAATATTTCCCTTGCCTCCAGCACTGCCTGCCCCACATTAGACAACAGCTGCAGAGGATTAACGTCGCCCTGGAGGTGTAATCCCTCTATAAAGATGACAACATTTGGCCCAAGACATCCAGGGAGATGCAGAATGGACGAGAAGCAGAGCTTGGCCCAGTGTTTTTTGATTCCTGTTTATCACCTCCGTGATCACAGCTCTGTGCTTCTGTGTCAGGACCCACTTGATAGCAAGGTGACAAAGTGCAAGGGGACAAGCACAGGCAGGGACAGAAGCCTGTACCAGTGTCCTGCCACTCTGCTGGGCTGGACACTCACACAGGATTCTTCTGCTCCAGCAGCAGAGCAGAGAAAGCTTTCCAGAAAACCCCGTTGCCTGCTTGCCCGGCCAGCAGCTGCCACCTGCCCAGGCAGAGCCACTGGAGCCATGGGATGTCCCAGCCTTGACATACACCACAGCGACTGCCAGCTGCTCTAGCCCCAGCCTGCTGCTGCCTGGCCCAGCCCAGGGAGGGTCCCTTGCTCCGAGGAGCTGCAGCCTGTGCACTCACCGTATTTCAGCACCCAAGCTTTCAAAGGGAAGCTTTGCCTTTCATGTAGAAAGCAGCTCCCAGCACTGAGGTCCTGATCAAAGTGCCCAAGTGCAGAACCTTGCCCCAGCCAATGGAAAACAAAGGTGAAAAGCTGGTGCGGGGAAGGAAAACTGCCCTGGGTTGAAACCAGGGCTCCCCACAAAGATTCTTTTCTCTCCCACTAGACATGAACTGCAGCAAGGACTTACGCAGGAAGGAAGAAGCAGGCCACCCACAGAAAGGTGAATGAGATATTTTAAGATCTTTTGTCCACAGGCTGCCTGCACTGGACTGGGACTCCCCTGTGCCCACCCCTCATACCCAGCTGGGGCTGCCCCGGGAGCAGGCAGGCAGCAGCCATCCATGACTCCCATCTCTGCACCCACCTCCTCCCTGCATTCCTCCACTCTTTCCATGTAGGAGGATGTTTCATCCCAGCCACATCAAAAGCCATAACCAAAGCAGTAAGAAGCTGGGTGCTCCACCACAGGAGTTTTGCTTGTGCACATTTAGGAAATGGCCTCTGACATTCTGGCCCATTTGCCACCAGCATCCTCTTCTCCCACAGGGGGAGCATCGAACTTCATCCACCTTCAGTGAGATGGTTAAAATTTTGATGGGAGAGGATTAGAAGAGAAAGATTTTGGAAGAACACTGTAAATCACCAAGCATCTGGCCCTAAAGGAAAGAGCCAGCATCTGATGATGCTCCACTTTGTGCCGCAAGTAAACAGGAAGATTCAGTATTTTGTTTCGTATTAAAAAATACACAGAAGGTCCACATGGATGTAAGGGTTTGTGGCTGGGAGTTTATTCCAGCAAATCCGCTGGCACAGCTCCTAGAGGTCGGGCAGGAATTGGCAGCAGGGCCCATCTGATCTCTGCAGAGGCAGATAGCTCGGGGCCCAGGGGAGCCCAGCCCCTCTTAATGCATTAAGACCAGTCACTCAGGGTGAGCTCAACTCCTCAAGGACAAGGGGCAACTCCAGCACAGGCCCCAGAAGGGCAGGGAAAGGCAGCAGCAGCTCCTGCTGAATGTTCAGCTGCCAAAGACTGCCAAAAACACATGGTGTTGAGCAAGGGCTTGCGGGAAAGGATGCACATCTTACCCGGCTGGGGTCTGATGGATCCGCTCAGCAGCTCCCCCAGCTCTAGCAAGCTTTGCAAACATGGAGAAAGCCTCGCCATGGACTTCATTAAGGCCAACCCTTGGCACATGATCCAGTGCGATTCCACTTAACAAATCAAGTCCAGCCAAGCCTTGACATGTCAATGCAAGATGCATGGTGCTTTCTCATGTGGGCTTCCTTGGCTGGGCTCCTTAGAGCTACCAAGCTGTTCAGCTGCTAGAAGAATTGCAGAGGTCTTCTCCAGAAAGACTTCTGCACGTGCATTCCAGCCCCACGTGGCAGCACCTCCAGTTCAAAGCCCAGCAGCTCTAAAGGTGCAGGTGAGGCAGCTCCGTTACAGGTGTCCCGAGAGCTTTGCCACAGAGGTGCAGAGAGAGGGTGCACAGGCATGGCAAGCCTTTAAACCAGGTGGGGACTCAGTGGTCAGGATTAAACCCAGAATCTAAGGCACATGTCTCCCAGCAGGCTCTCCTCCTCCTGGGAGGGACCAGCTCTGTTCTACAGAGCAGTAACAGAAGTGAAGTCTTCCCCAATCACTGCACAGCCCAGGGAGGGATCAGTCCCAGCCTTTGGTACCTGCCCTCCAGAGTATCCATGGGGGGCTTGGCCCTGGGGAGGAAAGGCATCAGGTACTCCCAGACTCACCCCATTACTGATGGAGTCTCCAGCCTGCCTTTCACAAGCCTTTCTACAACAAAGGCAGATTGGTTTGAGGCAGGGAAAGGCAGCTCCAGCACAGGAAAAGACTTCCGCTCCTGTTATGCTGCTTTGCTAAACCTCCCCTTTGATCCCTGGGGAAAGGGACAGTTTGGCAGCTGGAAGGCTATTGTGTGCCTCGTGCTGAGGGGAGCTGCTAAAGGCTTGGCTGAGAGCTGGGGTGAGTTGGTAACTACACAGCCAACAAAACTGTGCCCTAACAGGCAGGTAAGCCTAATTCGTCACCGCTGGGGAAAATGGCTTCAAGGAAAAAGGGAATGAAAAACCCATTTCCATGAACAGCATGAGTTTTTGTCATAGTACTACCAACTTCATGGATTGGAGACAGATTCTGTCTTCTCTGTGGAAACCTCACTAATTTTCCTCTCACCAGATTGCTCCTGTTCATGTCTGTGCTCTCCCTTAAACAGTGAGGGTGCTGATCAAAGTCAAGTTCAGAGGCAAATTCTAACATCTGGGTTCTCAAAGAAATTCTCAGGCACTGTCTGAAGCACTAAAATGTGCAAGTTAAGGATCCATCAAAGGAGGAAGAGGACAGAAGCCGATTTACAGAGCCAAATGTTTAATAACTTTTCAAGAACAAGTATTACATCCATATTTAGAGCATATATAAGAGATGGAAAACAAGGAAATAAAAAATAAAATTGCTAATTTCAAGAGGATACACTTAACTCCACAATTCCTGCTGAATCCCTTCTTTGGAGGCACAGTGGCCACTTTCAGCGAGACAAGACTGGGTACCAGGCCACCTGCAGTGTTTAGGCTCAGCACTTTAGGAACAGCCAGGAAAACTCTGACTCTGTACAATGTGCACGCCAACAACATCTCTTCCCAACGTGGTGTTATTGCTGGACAGAGCAGGGAGAAGAAAGGAGACGCTTACAAGACTTGGCAGAACAAGACAACGGTACTGGGAGGGCTCCAAGCACTCCCCAGACACCTCTGCTACAGCCCAGAAGGCAGTGACCGATTCCTCAGAGGTGTTACCTACAGTTAACACTGCCTTCCACTGCAATCAGCCCCCCACATCCTCCCTCTGCAGTTTGAAATTTTGCCCAGGAATCTTCTCTGCTAAAAGAAGTGTCTGCATTGGGACAGGCTGGCCCTGGCAAAGAAGGTGCTTCCTCACAAGCCTCAAAATTGCTGCATGCTGCTCAAGATTTCTCAGTATGCCAGCATGTTCACTCCTCTCCCATCACTGCAGGAGCAGAGCTTGGCATCTCCTGTGGGCAGCCATGGTGTCTCCTTCCCCCCTCATGGCACCACCATCTGCACTGGGCGGGGAAAAGATCAGAGGGGACTCATTTTGGACTGGAGAGACATAAACAGCATCTCTCCTGGAAGACAAATGTGGAGCTGCAGCTGCTCTGAAGAGCAAAGTTGCTGAGCTGAGTCATGGATGAAAGCTCTGGAGAGATGCTGGGAGGCTGCAACTGCCCAGAGTCCTTCAACACGAACAGGGAGGACATGGGGAGCAGCTGAACAGCTCACCCTGCTCCTAGATGGGAATGACAATTTCCATGTGTTTTGGCAGGAAAGCTACCCAACAAGGCACCCCAGACAGACTGCTCACCCTGGCAACAGAGAGGGTGCTCCCTGGCTGGCAGCCAAAGCTGGCAAGAGCTCTGCTGCCAGAAGAGACTCCGGGTTGCGAAGGCAGCAGGAGGAGGAAGAGGAATGCTAGCCTGGCTCACTGTTCTCCCACCCTCCTTTCCATATCTAGCTCACCTTGGCCTTGTTCTGGACAGGCAGATACAGCTTGAACTCGGCTGGGAGCTCATCCTCTGAGTACAGCCGGTCAGAGAAATACACCCGTCGGATGCGACAGTTGGCGTGGATCTGAGAGTCAAAACAAAGAGTCAGTCCATTTTCCACATGCAGCTCTGGTGTCGTGCTGCAACATGGATTCTTTGGCTCAGCAGCTGGAGATCTACCTCACTGTCCTGCTTTGTCTTTCTCTGACAGGGCATCAGAGAAATGCTGGTCTGTGCCCTCTGCTTTGTGTTAAATGCTCTCTCCAGTGATGAACACTCAAAGATTTGGCCAAGCTCTGGCATCTCTGCCAACTGAGATTTGTCTTAGCAACAATGGGATTCTCTGCTATGAACCCCATATTCTCTGCTTTGCTGGTATCAGCATTTGCCAGAACACCCACAGCCTCAGCCTGCTGCATTTTTAACACGCCCACTTCAGGGCCTCCCTGAGGTCAGGAATGAGCCTGTCCAATCTGTGCTGCCTCCACTATCAGCTGGCAGCAAAGGAGTTGCTCTGGTCCCCCTCGTGAGTATGTGAGAAGGCAGACAACTCTCAGCTGACTGACTCAGGGCAATCCTGCAAGGAACTGCAACACTCCCCTTACATTAAGGAACAGGCACGCTGCACGCACAGACATTCCTCAAAATAACACACACACTGGACACTGGGAACATGACTCCCTAGCATATGAAACAAGTTCCATGTCCTCAGCAAGAACATCAGCTCTCTTATAAGGGACTCAATGAGGACAGGGTCACTCCACTACCACTAGAAAACAAGCTTGACCAGGGATATGAATGGGCTGTACACCTTGGGTCTTTCCCAACCAGGCTCCCATTCAGTCAATCACTGTCTGGCCTATCTGGACAGTAAGACAGCACACAGCTAATTCCCAGCAGAGCTCCACCTTCATGGCATGCCACAAGGAACTGCAACTCTCACCCTAACCAACAGCCAGGCAGAGAAACAAGACAGAAATGGGTTCCTTCATCTCAGTCTAGTCAAGTAAAGTGAGCCCTCAGTCGGGCCTTTGCTCCCCTTCCACAGCGCTCTGCAAAGAGCAGGGCTGGCAGAGAAACCACACAGGGCTAAACCCAGATTCCCATCCTGCTGTCCCAGCCAGCAGGAACATCACCAGCCGTTGGTTTCCCAGGGCAGGTCATGCCTGCCTCTCACCTGCACTCTCAGGGTCTCGATGTAGTTGGTGCCGTACGCGCGGCGCGTGAAGTCGGACAGGTTGAACTGGATCTGGTTCCAGCCGTCGTCCAGCCGCATGGGCATGGTGCAGATGAAGGGCTTCACCCGAGTCGTGCTCTGGTAGTTGCTGGCCCGGAAACGCCGACGGACGTTCTTATCATCGAGCACCTGGGCAAGGAAGGCAGGCTGCTCACCCAGGCGCCAGGGCCCCGACTCCCCAGGACAGCGCTACCCATCTCCAAGAGGGCTCTCTACTCCCAGCCCTCCGTTCCACAGCAGAAGTAATTTTAACACAGGAAACAGACCCATTTTCAGGAATAGCAATGATGTATTTGTGAGCTGACTGATGCCCCCATACCAGAAGACCTGACACACCACATGGCCAAGAAAGCAAAACTGTTTTGGGGATCACTCACTGCCTGGGACAAGTTCCAACACAAGACTGCAGGCTCTCTGGCGCCTTCCTCAGTGGTCCCTGGAGGGGCCTCCCCACTGCACACTCCTCACCTGCACTTCAAAAGTGAAGTATTTTTTCAGGTTCTTGATGATCATCACTAGGAAAGGTAGTTTGATGCCCAGAGTCTTCTTTGGGTCAGCAGGGCACGTGATGTACGTGGTACTGAGAGGTGAGAGAAAAACACTTTAGGATCTCACACAGCACAAAGTGCACAGCCCGAGGCAACCCAAGTCTCTCCCTTGGCCCAATACAGGCTTGGAGGACAGGCAGAAATGGGTAACTATGATCGTAAAATCTCAGCAACAACCAAGGCTTCCTGTAACAGGAGGGAGAGTTTCAGAGGTAGCTGCAGGCAGAAAAAGGTAAAAGGCACAAAGAATGCATCTCAAATCCCACTTTTCTCACCCAGGGCATGAAACACCTTCCTGGACAGTTTCACCTCCCCAGTTTCAAGGCCATGTCAGTGCTGTTTCTCAACACAACCTCCTCCTACCCTTGACTGAACAGGTAGAGCCCTCCAGAGCACAGCAGAGGCCCTGTGTGCTCTATATGGCTGGGAAAAGAGAGGTCACGAGCCCTAGAAGCACACGTCACGCTTGGCAAGTTCTGTATCAACACTTCTTGGAGGAAGAGAAGAGTTGGCTCTGTCTGCAGGAGAGGACTCTCCGCTGCCCTTATAAGGAGCGGCCTGCTCTGAATCACCCCTGGAGAAGCCTTGGAGACTCTGAGCCCGCTCACGGAGCTGGCGTCTGTCTCCCGGGGTGATGGAGACGAGGTTGCTAAGAGAAGCTCCATAAGCAACTCCCCTCATAAATCTCCCTTTGATCTTCCTGCTGTAGGGAGAGCAGCCATCACGTGAGGAGAACAGGCCTAAGACAATAGAAGAAGCAGCAGACAGTGCTGCTTTTTCAGTAACTGGTGGTGCTGACTGAGGCTGGGTATTAAATATCACTTTTCTTCCCTTCAAGCGACGGAAAAATAATGGGAATTTATTTTTTATCCCTTAGCCCCACTGAGGAAGAGAGAGACAGTTCTACGAGCACATCCAGGGAAAGGCACAGTACACTGCCACAGAGCAGTATCAGTGATCTGACCCAGATTCTTCAATTTATTGACAAAGACATTGCTATCACACTGCAGTAGAGTTTGAAGATGATGTCTGCTGGGCTCTGACATCTTTCCCTCTGCTCCAGGGCAGAGCCCTGTCCCCCCAGAGCAGCAGAAGAGCCCTTCTCCTACCTGACATTTGTTCCTTCAATCTCCAGCACCAGTGACTGAATGTCATTGTCCGTGATTCGCTTGATGTGGCCATTGCGCACCTGGAACAAAAGTGGGGCAGACAGCACAGACTTTACTTGAGAGTGAAAAAAGAGACACATGCTCTCCATTAAGAGAAGGAAAAAGACCCCAGGAGGACCCATCTACATTCACTTGGCTCCTACTCTCCCAGACCTCGCTGCTTCCAAGGCTTTGATCACTGCCCCAGAGTGCCAGGACTCCAAGCAAGAGTTTATGGCCCAGCATGCTGCATGTACAGCGAGTGCAAGACTTCCATCTATCAAAATACACTACAGTGAACACAAGGGACTCAAGCCTCATGTCAGATGCCCAAATAAACAAACATAAAAGAGCAAGAATCAAACTTGAGTGGAATAAGGGGTAAAAACAAGGACAAGCAATACAGGGGAGCCACCAGCCAGCCACTGGTCACCAAGGGGACTTGGTCTGTACTGCTGGGCATGGCTGACTGCCTCTGGGGAAAGGCTGGACACTCAACACACTCAGACACAGACACACTCATGAACACTCTTGCACACCCTTACACATTCTCCACCAGCACAAGCACTGAACATCCTACTAAGGCTGAAAAATGGTTTTCCCCATGTAACGAAAACTTGAGATATTTCTTAAAATCTAAAAAAAGAAAAAATAGAAATCACAGCCTGCTGGTTCTTTTTACAAAGATATGAAAGTCTACATTAGGACAGCTATGAACCCAGTAATCCAGGGCATGCACCTAGGACACGGGAGAATGTCAAATACTGTTTCCAGTTCTCACCAAAATGGCAGGGGCATTTCATGCTCTGCTGAAGACAGCAGGGCAATCCTCACAACGAGCACACCCACGTCGGCCGTACTTCTTCAGGACAGGCCGAGAGGCTATTGCAAGACTATTGCAGCTGAAAGGACCACTGCTGACATCCACCCTGCGAGCAGAGCTCCTGCTGGCCACTCATGGGCCACACAATCATAATAGCATCACCCCGCACAGGACAATTCACGTGGGAAGGTGCCTCAAGAGGTCTCCAGTCCAACCTCCGCCTCCAAGCAGTGTCAGCCCAGCCTGCTCATGGCTTATCCAGTCTGGCAGCGCGCTACATCCCTTTGTCTAAGAGTCTTTAATGCGTCCTGTCCTCGCACCATCCAAATAAGCCGCTGATCCTTTTTTAAAGCCATGAATATTTGTGCAAAACACAGACACACACACACACACGGGCAGTGTGAGGCATTCAAGTTCTTCACAGAGGTACATGGGTACCCCACTGATGGGAAACAGGTTGGGTCTGTGCTTCCTGTCCCCCATCTCACAACTTGTACATGCTCACACAAACCCACTCGAGTCAAACATCTTTGCTGTCTGAACTGCCTTGAAGGCTTTTGTTTCTGCTGAAACCACAAGAAATTCAGCTAAGACTCATGCACAAGCAACCAAATACAGGTTGTAACCTTGGTCTCAGAGGGTATAACAAGCATTTTGCAGAATCACTAAACCACGGGTGGTTTGTGATGCGGGGAAGCAGCACAGCTCAACACCTCTAAACATCCTGAGGAGGGCTCCTTGATGCAAGATACCCGGGAGAAGGCACGGGGCTCTGAGCAGAACCNCGCGCCGCCCCCGGGCCCGCCGCCTCACCTTCTTGTCCCAGATCTGGAGCGGTTTGCTGCCGATGCTGTAGAGCACCGAGAGGAAGCCGCTCTGGAAGGTGTTCTTGAACATGCCGGCGCCGGGCGGGCCGGGCCGGGCCGCGGCCGCCGCTCTGCCAGGACACGGCGGATCCCTCCGCGCCGCGCCGCCGCCGTCACCGAGGAACTACTTTGGGCGGCCCCGGATCCACTTCCCGGGTGACGGTGTTGTGGGAGCGCTGCCGTGGCAACCGCGGCGCCGGCTGCGGCCTCTTCCCTCCCTCGCTCAGCNGCAGTGTGAGGCATTCAAGTTCTTCACAGAGGTACATGGGTACCCCACTGATGGGAAACAGGTTGGGTCTGTGCTTCCTGTCCCCCATCTCACAACTTGTACATGCTCACACAAACCCACTCGGGTCAAACATCTTTGCTGTCTGAACTGCCTTGAAGGCTTTTGTTTCTGCTGAAACCACAAGAAATTCAGCTAAGACTCATGCACAAGCAACCAAATACAGGTTGTAACCTTGGTCTCAGAGGGTATAACAAGCATTTTGCAGAATCACTAAACCACGGGTGGTTTGTGATGCGGGGAAGCAGCACAGCTCAACACCTCTAAACATCCTGAGGAGGGCTCCTTGATGCAAGATACCCGGGAGAAGGCACGGGGCTCTGAGCAGAACCACTCTAAAAACTGACAGGAGGGACAAACAAAGTGATAAGACATTCACGACTTCTCCTACACCCTGCAAGCCGCCACACGGCCCACCTTCGCATGCCTCTGGCAGGCCTGTTTGAAAGGTGGGTCACGCACCAGAGCAGACCCCCACCTCAGCCCCAGCAGTGGCCACGGGGCCTTGGGCATCCCGCTGCCTACGGCCAGTGCTGGACACTTGCGCAGCTTTCCCACAGCGCTGCAGCTTCTGATGCCGGGCGGGCTTCTCTGCCCAGCAAAGGCAGAAAATACTCATAATAACATTCGCCTCAGAAACACCCCGGGGGCCCCAGTACACCGGCCCCGGGGGCTCCCGGAAACCAGTTCCCGAGAGATGCCGGTATCCCGTTCCCGGCGGTCCCGGCATCCCGACCGCCGCAGCTCCGGCCCCGGCGGGCGGCCGAGAGCGGCCCCACAGGTGTCCCGAGTGCTCCGGAGGTTCCCGGCGGCCCCGGGCCTGCCCCGGGAGGCTGAGCCGAGCGGNCCCGGTGCCCTGTGGTTGGTATCACATTCCCTGAACGCCTGGGCTGTAGGTAGGGACACCTCTAAAACATCTCAGTTCTCCCCTTGCCATTCACGACCTTCGGTCCGAAGGCGACGCCGTGGTTTGCTTTTCCCAAGGATGCTTTTTGCCCGTGGAGTGTTTCTCAGCCTGGGGTCTGCTCTTTCCTCCCTGTGCTGGTTTTACAGAACTGGAGCATTCGAAGGGTGTTTGCTCCACTTCGTTGTTTCCTTTAGCCCCACTCGTTCCTAGGTGCCCTGGGAACTTCCTCTGTCCTCTTGCTGCTCTAAGCCAGGCAGGGATAAGATACAGAACCCCGACAATATTGGGGGGGTTGAAGTACAGCCTTACGGGTGTGAGAATGTCTTTGAGTACAGACAAGGCCTTGGCACAGCTGAAGAGGCTTAACAGGAACAGCTTGGGCTAGAAATTACATTTCTAAACTGAGATATATTACATTTCTTCTGGCTGTAATCACACCTGTTTACATCATCTATTTTCAATGTACAGACACTAAACAGCATAAAAATTACCATTCTGCACCAGCTTTATGGTTCTTCAGGTTAACTCCAGGCATCCGTTGCTAACTAATGCCCCATCCAAATCCTAACAATGTTGTCTGCTAGGTGTGCTTGTCTCTCCCATAGGCTACAAACGCTCCCTCACAGCACCTGGGTCAGCAGCACTTTCTCTTTCCTTCACAATTCCTTGCACAAACAAGTAGAGCACACAAAAAGCAAGGCATTAGTTAGAAATGATCAACTATATTTAGTCAGTGGGTTAGAGTACACTTTATATGGCACGATGAAATAACTTGTTCCCTTAATCTGATGGTAGGAGACAACTGGGACAAATATCCAGCTGCCATTCCTGAACAGCTGGCTCATTCACACGCTCTCCACTTACCACTTTAATACCATGTTTTGCTGCACACAGAAATAGGTTGTGGTTTCAAATTGTCCCTATTTCTCAATTAATTTTAACAAAATGTAGTTGCCCCTCCTCCTTCCCCAGGCATGTGTGGGCTAGAGGAGAGGGCAGAGACAGAGCGCCCTGTAAATCATTAACCCATGTTAATAATCGAGGCTGGCATTTTGGAAGAGGTCTCTGAGAGATGTGTTTCAGAGACTCAAAGACTGATGTTAGCCACCTGGAATATTGGTAGGAAGATGCTGGCATGTTACCTTACCCCTGCTTCCAATTCTCAGGGTGTACAGGGATTGAATTTGGGGGAGCAGATGGAGGAAAAGGCCCATCCTAAGAAAACAATCTGGTCCAAGTGGTGAGCAAAGGTTGCCTGCTCCAGAAATAACTGCCCACTAAAGCATTTCCTTCCCTTCAGAATTCTCAGCAATCTGATGCCTTCAGAGGAATGAGATTTTCAGGAAGCTTCTGAAATGCTGCTCCTCTGAAGTGTCACATTGCTGGGTGCAGTTGCGAGAGCAAAATGTAGCAGGTCACTCCAGTGTCACCAAGCCTGTGCTTGCCTTGGAGCACATGGTCCAGGTTCATGGCCTGGGAAATCCTAACTCAGGCCATTGCCCTCTTGACTGAGGCTGGAGAGCAGATGCCCAGGGCTGGGCCAGCTCCAAGGACAGCGCTTGGACCAATAAAACCAGCACCAGATTCAGTCAGTTCTTCTGTGGGTCAAAAGCGTTCACTACATGGCAAAACCAAGAACAGAGCAATGACTCCTGCAAGGAGTGTGAGATCCTGGGATTTGTCCGGATGACTCCAGCCAACTCTTCCAGCCTGGATTTTCCTACAGGAGCAGTACTGGATGAAGGACAGCTCTAATGGGAAAACCAAAAAGAAAATTGGGCAGGAGATCCATAACCACCAAATGTAAGGGGAGGCAAGGCTCAAAAGTGGCTTTGGGTGCTGAGGCAACCCAAAGGCTTTGGACCTCAGGCTGTCTGAACTCTGAGCAGTGCAGAAGGAGGAGGAGGAAGAGGAGGAAGCTGGGCTGCTGCTGGGCAAGGGATCAGAAGAGAACAAGGATGTAAACATCAGTGGGTGCAGAAGGAGGCAGTGCCAGCATGTACTGGAGCAAGTTGGCAGAGAAAATCAAGGAAGGAGGACACAAATGCCTTGGTGGGACACCTGTGCAATGGATGGAGCAAGGGGCCAGAATGAGCAAAACCTTTTTTACTCCAGACAAACTGGAGACAAAAAAGGGTAGGCAAAGAAGAGTTTGTTTCTGACGAACAACAGTTAAAAGAGTCACTGAGAGCATTCTCTGGAGACAAGCTGTTGACTTGGAGAGGACATGGGCTGCAGCAGGCAGCAGGTGGCAATGGGGAACATGATCCAACCACATCAGGAGATGGATGGATCCAAGCAGCAACACTGCTTGGATGTGCCATTATGCTGCAGGGACCTCAGCTCAGCGTCTGCTCACAGCGCTGCTTCTGCCCAGTGTGGGCCTTGGGTGGGCTCTGCCATGGGCTCTTCCCTGCTCTCACTGCTGGCCAGAGCTACACCTGCCAAAAACAGTCCTGATGAATGTAGATGCCAGAGATCAGCCCAGTCCTGGATACTACAGAGCTGTCATTAAACTGTTCCTTGGCAATGCACCAAGCCCTGCCTTACAGCACCAGTAGGTCAAACTTACCTGATGCCCATGTCCACATCTGGGCCCACATCAACAAATCTCCATGTGTGACACACCAGGACAGTGTTGGCTTTCACCTGTACCCCTTACAGGCTTTGTGCAAGGACTCACTCCTGCAATTCCACTTTGGCCACTGCCCAGGTCTGGATGAGAGCAGTGCTGAGTGGTTCTGTGCTGGCAGGAGCCCATGGCTGAGCTCCCCTCCTCGGGAACCACCAACAGGTCTCTCTTTCTCAGGCAAGACCCTTGTCTCAGAGGTACCCTTTCCCCTGGGCAGCTTCAGTACATGGAAAAACATATAGGCAATGAAGGAATGGGACAGCACAAGAGACATGACCATGTACAGTCATACAGAGTCCAGTTGGGGGTTTTTAGACAGAATTTCAAGTGGTTCATTAACACCTAAGACCAGAGCCCAGCTTGGCCAACAAACATCATTGCAGCCTGACTCTCCTGAGCACTGCTAGTGAAGGACCATGTCTGAGAGGAACTCCTGCAATGCAATGGCCCTCGGGCAGGAGCTCCAAGCTCAGGGCTTTGCAGTCATGGTGCTGGGGAGGAGGAGGAGGAGAGCCTGAGCCCGAGAAAGAGGAAGAGATGGGAGCTTCAGTGTATAGAAATAGAGCCATGCCCAAGCCCCCCTGGGCTGGGAAAAGCAGGTACCAGCATTAGCACTCAGGCCACCACCCATGTAGGCACCTTCAGAAGAGTGTGAGGGCCTAAGGAGGGAAAGGAGAAACACCCCCAAAGGTGGCAAGTGGCTCCTTTGCCTCTGCCCACATTGATTTTGTACGATTTCCTCCTGCTTTCCTCACCCAGCCTGTCCTAGCAGGGCACAGGGAAGAGCTCACTCTGCCAGCACTCTCCAGCTCCCTCCCCACCCAATACTCCTCCTTGCATGCTTCTTTTAAAACTTTTATTCAACAATATAGAATTCTTTTAATTATAGTATAGAACTGTCCATCATGATACTACATCCCCTGCAACCCCCATGTCCTGGAAGAGACAGGCACAAGCTGGCTAACCATGGTCCATCAGAGGTTGGGGGGGAACAGCCAGAACAGAGGAAGGAACGACTAACCAACGACTGCTTTGCACACCCTTCGCATTTCCACGCTTTCTGGGTCAGGAAGAGCTCAACAAGGAAACAGAGGCAGAAGAACCTTTAACACTCGGAGGGAAGGGCTGCGGTCATAGCGAGGCGAGTGCCGTCCAGCCAGGCGTGTGCCCCGCTCTGAGCCCTGCCCGCGCCGCGCAGTCCGCCCGCCGTCGCTCTACCGCGCCGATGGGACGTTTGATTTGGTTCTCATTCTGCTTATGGAAAATTGGGAGCAACAGCATCGGACCTGAGGAGAGACGGGAGGAGGGAAGTGAGCGTCGCGGGGCACTGCCAGCTCAACGCAGAGCTCCTCCAGTGCCGTGATGGAGCGATGGCTGGGCACGCTGCCCCATATCTGCCACCCCACCCCCAGCCAGGCCCAGGCGCACCCTCCATGGCCCTCTGGATATGGGGACAGCAGGGGAATCTCAGCCTGCTTTGGAAGGGTCAAGAAAGAAAGGCAGGGCCGACCAGGGCAAGGGAGAGACGCAATCCAGCAAAGCAGAACTTTCCAGAGAGCCAAACACAAGTTTGGACTTTTTTTTCCATGACCTACTGTTTTGAGTTTCCCTCCACTACCACAAACACCTCCCATAATTCCACTAAAAGCTCCCATCGTGCCCAGCACACTTGCAACAGCCACAGACAAGCTGGCAAAGCTGCTTACTGCATCTGTTTCCTCCTGCATCCCTTGGTGGCTGATGGGGCTAGAAAGTTTTGTCTTTCCTCTTACAAGGCATTCAGCCAAACCCATGCTCCACTAGAAAACTGGAGCCAGAGCAGCTGAAAGGCCAGGAACATGCACTAAGACTCTCCTAAATTTCTCCAGAAGAAGGCAGATGAAGATGCATGTTCTCCAGCCCTCTTAACTTCCTAGGGACAAAACACTCTTCCCCAGCTCCTGGCTGGCCCTACAGGCAGGAGAACATTTTGCTAAGGTCCAGAGGAAAGAAGGGTTTCCTGATCTGAGTGCTGGAAGAGCCACTGGCTGCAGAGATAAACTGGTGCAAGCTGCAGTCAAACATCCCCACTGCCCTGGGATCAGGAGACTCCACACCCTCCCTTTTCCCAAACTACCTTTGTTCAGCTGCTGTTTCCCTCCAAGATCAATCTGTCACTGCTCATCTTACCCTAGAGCTGGGGTAGCGATGTGGGGAGATAAGAGGCAGGTTGTTCCAGCCTCTGCTTACTGCAACCAGGGAAAGCCGTTTCAGTCACTGGAAGAGCAACTCTCTTCTTCTGCTTGAGGGTACCAGGAAAGAATTCCTGACTCAGGTTTACAGAACTGCTAATTCCCCAAGCACCACCTTGAAATTCCACCATCAGGTTCGGACACTGCCATGCACTCATATGCAGCACACTCATATACAGTGATCAACAGTGTTCACCTATCAAAGTTCCCCCATTCAACCCATTTTTCGTCCCCCCACCTCTTCTGCCTTACCCCTCCAAAAGCTGGGAATGCCAATGCACAAGAGCTGGAAAACAGACAAGCTTCTCCCATAGCAACTTGGACAGGCCATGAGAAACATCCACTTCTCAATGGAGCAATTCAATAGATATTTAAAATCAGTTCAAAACTCGATATTAAGACCCCAAACCAACCCTGCTGGTATTGGCACAGCTTAAGAGCATGTGAGACTCTGCTGCCCCTCAGGCCAGGCAGCCAGGAGGGTGGGCAGATGGAAGAAGAGGGCTGGGAACACTTGCCAATGCCTTCAGCAGCCTCTGCAGGAGAGCAAATGTTAGCGAGGCCCTGCAGGATGGCAGCAACCACAGGCTGCTCCTCACCCCGGACACCCAGAACTGCCCCCATGTCCCCGGGTGCGAGGAAAGAGCTACTCCCTGCACAGCACATCTTTAGACAAAGCCATCCACCCAGGCTGAGAGCAGACAAGCATGGGGGTACACACGTGGAGAACCCTGATTTCCAGCTACGCGTTGGTGACCTGGTCTGACACAGCAGGTAACGGCAGAGCGAGGTCAGTCCCTCAGGCAGCGCCTGTTTGAGGCCAGTGGAGCACAAGAGCTGACCCCCACGTGTGCCCAAACCCTCGCACCTCCTCTGCGGTCCCGTGGCAGCAGAGAATGTGCCACACCGAAATTCTCAGGGCTGACAGCAGGAAGAACTGCAACCAAAGACTGAGTGAGAGGTCCCAAAAAAACACAGACAAGAGGGGCTGGAAGAGCCAACCTGCCCTCCTGGAGGAGACAAGGCCTCCAGCTCTCAGGCCTCCTGGCTATCCCATAGATTTGAGACGGCAGACGTTCAGACGTATAGATATTTATTGGTTTCAGTGAATTATACAAATGGATTGACCTGCTGTCGATGCCAATAGAACTTTATTGGAATATGGAATGTAAACAGATGTTTCAAATAGAAACATTGCAACCTTATAAAAAATTAACTATTTCAACAATGCCGCAGAAGGAAATTCTGTGTTTAGGTGCTGGTGGGAAAACACTATCTCCAGCATCTAGGTTTGAGTGTCACCAGAACCACTTGATGAAGTTACACACAGAACAAGTAGAGGAGGCAACTGTGAATTGTGGGGCTATAAAGCCATCGAGGGATCTGATGAAAGAACCCAGAAGACGAACCCCCCACCCCCCAACAGGATCGGCACCCCAGAATTCAACAAATGGCTGAGTTTGTTAAAACACTGTGTGGGATCCCAAGGCCTGGATCAGTAGCTGCACAGCCCCTGCCCCGACGCCGCTGTTTGTTGATCCTCCCCCCTCCCTGTGCTCTCCTCCCCGGCCTCCTCTCCACTCCTCCATCCTGCGGTGCTGGATTGAACCGCTCCAGAGCTGTGCTCTGGCACAAGTCTGCGTCTGGCACGAATTCTCATGGGAGCCACGTCATGAGGTACGTGGTTGCACACCTATCACAAGAAATCTTGCAACACTGACTTTCCTGAGCTCGGTGGGAAAGTCTGGATAGTCCCTCCCCTCTCCTGCCACAAGAGCAGCCCTCACATTCACAAGTTTCCAAAGCAGGTCTATTGAGTTTCTTCTCAGAGCGAGCCTTTGTCAAACACACTGGAGGGGGGGGATCTCCTCTCCCCAGCAACTCGGATCAGTGCCTTCGTTTTAATGCTCCAAACCAATCCCGAGATGCTGCTGGGTTTGTGGGTTGTTTTTTGTCGAACTCCCCCTCCCTCCCCCCCAACCACCCCGGCATTCACAATTGAAACTGGAATTCAAGGGCCAAATTCAAGCCCAGAGTGAGCAGTAAAGACTTGGACCTCAAAACAGAGTTGCACCTGCTGACCCCCAGCCTGAATTTGGTTCATTCAGTCTACAAGTCAGAAAGGCAAGTTTAGAAAGAGGCATGCTAAGGGCTGATGGTGGAACGACCAATTTGTCCCCACCAGCGTGGTGGGGAAGGCTGGACTGAGAAGGAAGAGAAGGATCCATAGAGATGTGAACCAGAATCAGTTGTGTGGAGCCCTGGGGATATCACTACATATTTAGCTCTTGCAAGACCATTTGCCCAGGGCTTTGGTACCACAGGGTTAGAGTTACATTAACCACAACCACCAGAGAGGAACTGAGGTTTAAGACCCCCCCCAAGGTTAGATTTCTGCCGAGTATAAAGGGGAGGGGAAGGAGGGGGGGGTCCTTGGTTCTTTTCCCTTCACTGTGTGACCGAAGGTTTTGCTTTTATTTGTAAACATCTTGAATTACCCGTCGTTTTCCAGTCCTCATCGTGCTGTTGTCATGCCACTGGAGAGCACAGCATTTTCTGAGCTGGGCTGGGACTGCTCCTTCACCACTGGATCTGCAGGAGACAGACCAGGCAGGAAGAGGAAACAGTATTTAATAAAGCGGAAGCTCCACCCAGGCAAATCCTTCCAGAGAAACTGCCCTCAAAACCCACGGAGCTGCTAAGGCTTTTGCAGAGTGGGGAGCCAAAATTTGCCCCCACAACCCACAGCTCTATCCCTGCTGGCCCCAGCTACTCCACAGACTCACAGAAATAAGGGTGATCCATCGCCTCCTTGGCAGTCAGCCTCTGTTGATGGTCATATCGCAGCAGCTTGTCCAGGAGGTCAAGGACTTCAGGACTGACCAGGTGTCTGTTCTCACTGTGGATGAAATTCTCCCAGCGCTTCCGGGAGTGCCTGCAAAGGGACCAGCTGTCACTGCACAGCAATACCCCGATGTCCCATGGGAATCACCTGCTGCCAGCTGCTTCTGAGCATAGGTGACTGTGATAAACAGCCCACAGCTCTTCCTTGCACAAGCCACTGCTCAGCAAACACCTGCCAAAGCTGGAAAATCCTCTTCTTTATGTACACAATTGTATGGATCTCCTGTGCCAGGAAAGGCACAATATTGCACATTCCGTTCTGTCTACAGGGACTAGACAACAGCATGTGGCAGGCAGGGTGACACTCTTGGGACCAGAACTGCTCTGGCTTGCCAGCCAGCCTCATAGAAGCTGTCCTCACTATTCCATCTATCCCTCTTGTCCTTTTCAGAAATCTCAACTGGAAAACTCTGAGCACTCAGCCCACACTGTGTGCAGTGTCCACACCTCCACTTTTAGGGCGTGAACAAGCAGGAGAAAGAAGAAATAGGGGATGGCTCATGGATCATGGGAGAGACAAAAGGAAAGAGCCTGCATTTCAGTGACTTCCTGAGATGACATGAGCAGCTAGATGTGAAGCCTGTAAACAGCACTGTTATCCAGAAGATCAAGCAGGCCTTTGCTGAGAGTGCCTCAAGGGTGTAGATATCAGTTTATCTCCCTCTCTGTGCTTGCAAGGAAAAAAAGGCAGCATTTCACTTCTCCACTTACTGGCCTAGGATGTCGTTGAAGTGCGGGTCCAGTTCTATGTGGTACTTCTTGAGATACCCATACAGCTCATCTGTGCCCAGGACCTTTGCAATGCGAACCAGCTGGAACAAAAGGCATGTTCAGAGAGCAGAAGGGCAGCCTACCATTCTTTTGCAGAGGCAGAGCTGCCCAAATCCAAGATCCCTCCTTCTGGAAACATCCCAGATGGAAGGAGCATCTCCCTTGAAACTCGTTTTTGCAACATGTGCAGAAAACAAGTTTCCTATACAAGGCAGCAAAATCACAGATGGCTTAACCAAGCATGTAGCAGCATCCTCCCAGCCTGGCAGTCCCATCCCCAGAGCCTCCCCACTCTCACACAGAGATGAACTGGGGACAAACTTTTCACAAAATAAGCCAGGTAGCAATGTCTTTACTTGGTCATAATTGTCCTGGCCGTGGAAGAAGGGCTCCTTTCGGAAGATCATGCTTGCCAGCATACAGCCTAAACTCCACATGTCTAAGCTGTAGTCATACATCTGAGGGAGAAAAGGAGAAGCTGTCAGAAAAGGCACACTCACCACAGCCTGGTTCCCCACCAGCACAGGCAGCCTCAGCCTTTGCACTTCACAGCCAGCCTCTCTCCAACCCAAGCAATGCCCTGACAGGCAAAACCAGACAACCCAAAGGTGGCTAAAGTGCAGCCACAAAGTGTTATCACTGGATAGCAAGGAGGAGACAGACTCTTACTTGGTAGTCCACAAGGAGCTCTGGTCCTTTGAAGTACCTAGAGGCCACGCGGACATTGTATTCCTGAGCTGGATGGTAGAATTCGGCCAGACCCCAGTCTATGAGCCGCAGCTGAACGTGCAATAGAGACACAGAGTCATCAGCCAGGTAGGTGAAGCCACATTGGCCAAACCTCAATCCCTTGGTGCAAGCGTGGAGCCCAGGGTGGAGGGAGGCCCTCCGTGGACAGGAGATGCTCTCAACAGTTCTCTGATCAGGTTCTTCCCTTCTCTTTCCCCTAACACCAGCTGGTGGGGCAAAGCCCAGCTTAGAGAGCTCCTCTGCCTTCTGAGTCCAAGCACAGTTACTGCTGGCTCCTTACCAGCACCACCTTGAGTAGTAGGGAACAGGCAAAAGTCTTATCCCACTGTTTAGAAGGGCTGGGCTGAAGGCAGTGTTGATTTTACCCAGGGACTGAGAGCAGAAAATGGGATAGGAGGGGCTCAGCACACCCTGCAAGGCAGACCATCTCCACAGGTGCAGGGATGGACAACCTGCTTACTAGGGAAGGACTCCAGTTAGAGATTCCCTTCCTTATACACCTTGCCTTGCCTGTACAGCCACTGCTGATTGACAGAGAGGAACCTGTGGACCAGCAACTAATTCCTTGACACAAATTCCAGGTCCCTGGGGCAGGCACACATAGCACCTGATAGGATACAAGTACCATGATGGGGTGGGGTAGGTCCCCGAGCTGCCCATTTCCATGGCAGTGAGCTGGGAACAAACATTTCCTGTGGTCTAACAAGCACACCCCAGCAGTGAGGAAGCCCTGGACTCCCTCTGCCGTGCTCCCTTTGGGACTTTGACCATCTCCTGGTGCTGGCACAGCTGGAGGGGAGCCAGTAAAGAAAGGTTAGAGGGGTATGTGCAACTGCCATGGCTATGGGTACAGAGGCAGCAGAATTCCAAGTTTCCCTGGAAAAACCCTGCTTGTAAGCCCTGGTGTCACAGTACCTTTTTCTGTTGGTGGTCTATCATGACGTTGTGGGGTTTGACATCCCTGTGCATGATTCCCATGCTGTGACAGTAATCCAGGGCCTGGCAGACACACACACACACACATTAAACATGGCTGTAACCACAGGCACAGCATTACCAATATAACAGACAGTTCTCAGCCAGAAGCAAGAGTTCACAAGAAGTGCCATAACCCCGGCACATGAAACTGGCAGTTTCAGCTCTTAAGCTGAAACAAGACTGTATGGACCTTGTGCCCTACTGCACTCACAGGTCCTGGAACTGTGTTCCCTGTACTGTTGTTGAAGAACACGATGCAGAGAGGTGTCCCACCTGGTGACAAGCCCAGTGCTCCAACCTGGGTAGCCCTGTGCTTCCTAGGTCACGCTCTCTCCCCTAAAAGGAATGATTCCTACATGCATGCAGTTTTATGGCCTTCCAATGCGACTTTCCACTTGTGTCCCAAAACACACTCAAGCTAGAAAGTCACCTCTGCCCTGCTGATTTAAGCCAAATTGCACTTAAAAAAGGCAGGTGATAGCACACGAGGGAGAGCAAAGCTGCTTCAAGCTTGTAGGCAGGAGCACACATAAACTCCCCAGCTCCATGACCTTGCACCACTTGCCCCCCCAACGCAGCTGTTCCCTCGAGCAAGAGTGTGAGAATGTTGTTTTCTCATCTCCAAGGGGAAGGAGATCCATCCATCAACATCTATCAGATGCTATGAGATCTCCAGCAGCATAGAAAGAGGGTACAGCCTGTAGTCATTCAATATCCAAGACATCAGTGCCAGGGAAGCAACGCTGTCCTTGGGCCTGTGCCACAGTGGGAAGCAAGGAGGCAACAGCCTCAATCACAGCAAGGCCTCAGAGAACACCCCTGCAGTGACATGTGGCCTCACAGCCCACAGGACTCACAGCAAACGCTGGTTCTGGATCTCCAGTCCAGGAGATCTGTAACAGGTTACACAAACTGCTTCCAGGGATGAAGCTCTTCTAGTGTCTTGTGTTGCCAAGGCTCAAGGATCATCTAAACTTCATCACCCCTCCCATCCTAATACCAGGCTGCCTCAGGCTCACTCCAACATCCAGTAGGAAGGTCCTTCCCTTGCAGACAGGTGGGCAAGCTTGAGAGTGCAAAGAATGTCTCCCTTGAGCCCACTAGATCTGTTTCAGGAAGTCTCCTGCAGTCATCATGTCCTGGAGCACAAAGGCCTTTCCTAGCCTGTCCCACTCATTTCCAGAAGCACGAGAACTCCAAAGTGACAGCCCAGAAGTGCCAAGGCCCTGCTAGGACCTGACACAGCCAAGCTGCTGCTCCAGCAGGTCAGCACAGAACAGCCCTGGGATCGGCCAAACCTGTCAGCTCTCCCTTGTGCCCTGCTGCTTCCCCTGTCCTGCAGCTGGAGAGCCCCAAGAGCCAGTGCAGCACATCCCACAGACCTGCCATGGCTCCTTGAGGGAATTTCCATGAGGAAGTGCAAGCTGGGCTAGTTAAGACAAGGTATTTAGGGCACTCCTCACCATCAGAGGGGCAAGGAAAGCTTTGGCTGGGAGGTGTCAAAGGAAAATACTGATGTTACATGTAACAGCTGGCATAACTAGTGGGCAGAATTCACCTTCTGGGGCTGCATTTGAATACTGCAGCACAGGAAAGCCTGGAGCTGGCAATCCCTCTCTTCCACTCTCCCTAGCATCATAGTTTTCCAGCCCTGCCTCAAGGGCCTTGTCCTGGGTCTGGCTGTTTTTCTTGGAGTTGATTTTCCTCACAGCAGCCCAATGGTGCAAGAGACACAGGGAGACCAAGCACAGCTTTACCTAGTGAGTAACAATCACAAACACTTCAGACCCCAGAGGATCACAGACTCTTTGGAGGTGACCAAAGGCCCCCAGTTTGGCTGCAATACCTCACAGCAACAAGCCAGGTAACCTGATCTCTTCCCAGACCTTCCCAGGTTATGAGACTTGGATTCTGCACTGAACACAAGAGAAGTAAGTAATCTCTTAGCAACACAGTGCCCCATGAGCCCCACTATTGCCACTCTCATTCCTGGTCTCCCCAACCAGACTGTCATGTGCAATGCCACTCACCTTAAGCAGCTCATACATATAAAACCGAATATCAAAGTCTGTCAGGATCTGGTACAGTTGCTGAAACAGATTTGGGTAGGGAGGGGAAAAAAAAAAGAGAGAAAAAATAAATACTCCAGATTTGGATTAGTTTCATTTCCTGCACCCCACTTGCCTCCAGTCATTGACCCCATTCCAGATTCCCTATGAATGCTACCATTCCCAAGGGTTCTCCTGGTCTCAGACCTGCCAGGAAATCCAGAAAGGATGCAAGAGCTCCTGTGAAATGCTACTGGGATCATTCAGACTTGTCACAACTTTCCAGACGGAGATGGGCAGGCTGTCTGTCCAAGGAGGACAGAGCAAAAGCTCTGGAGGAGGCACAGACAATTGTGACTTTCTTTCTGTTGTCAAGTCCCCGTGATGACTTTCCATGCCAGCACTGACAAGAGCATTCAGAGCAGGCAGGCTGGGAATACATGGGAAGGTGTCCAGGTGTTCAGGGTGTGGCAGGGAGAGGAAAATATCAATCTAAAGGAGCCTGGGGTTGGGAAGCACAAAGAGGAGAGCCAGCTTTAGAGCCACAGAGGCTCCCCTCTATCCCAGGATAAAGGCTAATGCAACTCAAGAACACAGAAATGCTTGTGGGGCCAAGGAGAGCACAACTCAAGCATTGTGGGGAAGTGCTCATTGCCACCACTCTCTTTTCCTGTGTCCTTCTGTGGCTGCTCATGTGGAAGTGACAGAGCTCCAGGGGGCACTTTAACCTGCCCTGTGCCACCAGCACCATCACAGGAAAACTCCTCATCCTGCTGCTCCCACAACAGGTCACAACTGGCCTCAAATTTGCCTTCTGCTCTTTATCTGTCACTGGCTGTGGTGTCAGCCAAACCTTGTTGAGCTGTTCTCTATTCCAGGGAAAGCAAGGCAAGATGCCAGAGCAGGGCAAGGAAGGACACTCGCAGGGCAGCAGTGGGACCAGACCTCTCTGCCCTTTCTTACAAACAAGGATCATCTCATAGCTCAGACAAATCACCAATTGCATCAGCACTGGAGCCCGCTGTCCATCATAGGCACCACTTGGCAGCTTCAGGAAAAATCCCAGAGCAAGAGATTGAAATTCACATTC
This sequence comes from Aleadryas rufinucha, assembly GCA_013397815.1. NCBI lineage: Eukaryota > Metazoa > Chordata > Aves > Passeriformes > Aleadryas > Aleadryas rufinucha. The sequence continues at coordinate 31,751 of VZTH01005557.1, forward strand.
CAAAAAAGCAGCTCTGGCCCTGGATCCCCTCCAGGCCCATGCTGAGATCCTCAGGTTCCTGCCTTACTTAGGGCCATCTCCAAACAGCACCCCCCTCCAGCCCCAACACTGCTCTCAGAAATCATTTGACAACATACAAGTGTCACTTACACACACAGAGCTTTAACAGCCTCCAGGACACAACTGCATTGTATTCTCGTGAGCTGGGATGATCCTAACGCTTTGGAACAACCCACTGAAGCAGACAAGTGAGCAGGGAGCAAAAAAGACATAGCCACAAGCTACAGAGCCATAGCAGGGATGGATTTCCTGACTTGTGCACAACTGATGCAGGATGCAGGGCCAGCAGAGGACAGCTGAGTCCTTCCAGAAGTCTGTTTAAATGGCTTGCTAGGTAACAAACACTGTAAGAAATGTGTAAAACACGTCTTTCTGGCATTCACTGCCCTATTCAACTTCACCTGGCAACATCAATGCACCTGGGGAAGGAAGAGGGCAGGAAAGGCAGTGGCAGTACAAGACTAGACCTCATTTTCCCTATTCCCTGGCTCTCTGCCTCTTGCTGCCTGTAAGTGGGAAGGGGATGGAAGGGAGGTCACCAATGTCTTTCTTCTCAGACCCACAATGCTGTTGCTTCTCTGGCTCATGGCCTTCAGCACTGGCCCATGATATGCCCAAACACTGTTGGGCAAATAGCATTCAACAGATTTCTCTACAAGAGCTGTCTGTGAAACCCAGCCCCTCTGACCTCTGTCAGTGCCAAGGCCAGCAGCGTGGCCAGCAGTGCCCAGCTCTGCTCACCACAGGGAACAGTCCCTGCAGGAGCTTGCTCAGCCCTGCAGGCAGCCAATGAACACAGACAGCATTGAAGGACAGAGCCAATGTTTCCACTGGAAGTGGGTCCTGCACAGCAGCTGCCTCAAGCAGGCTTTGACAGTGGGCTCCAAATCCCCTTTGCCCAGCCTAGCAGGGCAGGGACCTCCTTTGCAGACATGCCCCATGCTCTGTTCTTACAGAGTCTCTGTGGAGTAGGATTATCAGAAACATCACTGTGGGGATCACTCAGACACAGCTCAAACATCTGCTCAGCACTCAGGATCCCATGAGGCCTGAGAGACCTGGGCTGGTCTCCTTTCTCCATACAGAGCACTAGGAAAGGCCAAACCCACCCACAGGCAGCCACTACCCCTCTCCAGCTTTCGGCGATATTTTGGCACACATCACATAACCAATCATAAATGAATCCCGTTAGTGCCCGAGGGGGCAGAGACATGCTGCCCCCACCATGGGGCTGACAGGAGTTAAATGCTTATTTCTCTCCCCTGAGTGAGCAATACAGCTGGCTACGTGCAGGAAGCAGCATCTGCAGAGCAACAGGGTGGCTGTGAGGAGAGACACTGCTTTGGGGTGCAGGGCAGCAGCAGCAGCAGCAGCAAAAAAAAAGAGTTGAAACAGTTCCCAAAGCATCCCAGTCTTGGCAGCCACACAAGGGAGAAGAATCTTTTATACTTCTGCATTGCGTATGCAGGGCAACAACCCTTTTTTAAACAAACCTTGGATGTACAAAGATAAAACCCATGCACACATTTCCCTCACAGCAATTCGGCCTGAAAATTCACCGAAGTGCAGGTGAAGTGGAAGACTTGACTCAAAAGCCCACTGTACCCACAGTTCCAGCAGGCTGAACATCCTGAAGCAACCTTCCATTGCTCACTTTTCTTGCCCGTCTCGTCTTCAGCTCCAAACCTGCTAGAGTGTTTTAAGAATGAAATAGCAAACGCAACCCAGAACTGCTCCTTGAGACCTGTCTCTGCCCCCTTCTCTCCTAAGGGATTTGCCTCTTTGGGGCAATGAAAGGCACAGTACCAGGTATGCTTACAAAATACGTGACAGCTGACAGTGGCTGAAGTACAGGCGTCTCATTTCTAGTTTGAAACCAATTAGCAAAAGACATTTAATTTTGCTGATGGTTCCTCAATTGCATGTGGCTCTGCAGTGCAGCTTTCATTTAAGGTAAATTACTGTGGGGAGCTTGAATGCTCTCAGATGACAAGTAATGCAGCAGTTCTGAAGGGAAACACTAACCCTGTACACAAGCTGCTGTCCTCACACAGCAGAATACACATCCAGTCTGGCTCCAGCTCATCCTCCCAGTGAGCTGGAAGTGCTGTCACTTCCAGAAGGGACCCAGACAGGTAATTTAAGAAAATATAATCAGCTCTGGGGAGGTATCACCTGAGTCTCCTGTTTATACCATCATTTAAGAACAGTGAAATAAAAGCTTGTGCTTCTGATCTGGGATTGTCCACAGCCAAGGCTTAGACCCCCCAGAACTGCAGCTTCTGCCCAGGCACAGAGAGCTGAGGAAACCCAGCATCCACTTCCATGGGTGCACTGACATGAACAGTGCTCCGCCATTTGAACAGGCAAAGTGGTCAAAGTATTAACATCAAGCAAAAAATGTTGGAGGAAAGGAATTTCCAGAAAGGAGACAACTGAGCAGACACCCAAGCTTGTGAGCAACTAGTGCCAACAGGACAGAGAAAAATGAAATCCTGTGATCAGCAACCACCTGCTGCCTGCAAAACGTGTTGCCAGGAGCTAAGGCCTCCCAGCCTTCCTCACAGGAGGAAGGTCAGCCAGGACTGCCAACACTGCAGCAGCATTTCCTGTCCAGGGCTGCCAGCAGGCTGGGAGTCACAGTCCTCAGCCACACAAGCTGCCCTGGGAACCCCTCACACGCCCTAAAGGTGATTTACCAGTGAGATGCTGGTTCTCAGCAGTACTGCTGAATCCAGATGTCAACACAGAGATGGGCACATCAGCAGCAGCCATGTCCAAACAAAGAGAAGAGGTCCCTGTCACCTGGATTAGCTCATGTGGCACTTAACTCCAGCAGAACTTGGCTGCCCAGGGAGATAAGGACTATGGAGCAGAGGGGACAATGACTGGGTGCTCTCCAGCTGCTTCATGTGTCGAGGTACAGAGCAAGCTGAGACCTCCAACACAAGTGGTCTCACATACTCTATACTCTGCTTGGCACTTCAGAGCAATGGAAGAGACATCTTGGGAGTTTCTGTATAGAAGAAGACGCCCACAGGCACCCTCAGTAGAAGCAGCTCTGTAATCTGCAATTAGTTGCAACCCCGAGAACCTACTCAAACAGGCAGACAGCTCATGGGAGTGGAGCATCAAACAACCCACACACCCCATACACAGCTAGGGAAATTCAGGTTACAAATAAGCTCTGAACACAAGAAGCCACACTGCATGCCCTGGGGACACACATGCATCCCCAAGACAAGTTATTCCTGCCTTGTACCAATCAGCATCAAAAGCATCAATACTTTCTGTCTTGGACTTGTGCAGCTGTGAATTTGGACTTCCCTGAGGAGCCAGGCTTTCTCCCAGGAGCCTAGAAAAGTCTGCTGCAAGCTCATGTAGTTGTTTCTAATGCAACAGCCAGAGCTGAGCATTGTCACTTCTGCAGTGGCCAGTCCAATGCTGCAGTGCCTGCTCTGGCTCTCCATGTGGCCAGGATGGCCAGTGGACCATGGACTCCAAGCCCAGCATCTTTCAGTTAAGAGTCCCTACTGGCCACCAGCCTCAAGGTACTACTGAACACTTCATGGACACATTTCAGTTTCTGGGGGATATCCTTGATGATAACTTTTTCCTCTAAGAACACAACAGAGTGGTGTAATCACATTTTCACTTGGAGACACACAAAGCAATCCTCAGCAAGGTGTACCACTGCCTGAGCAATGTACCTTATCTCAAGCCATGTATTAAAAATAAAAATCAATGAAATAATGAAAAAGTCTCTAAACAGAAAGTTAAAAACTTCTAGGACCAGCCTTACAAGGAGGTTGTGGGTCACCAGGAGAAGCACAGGGGTACATTCCCAACACACAAGGCACTGGAACAGCCCAGCTGATGTCAACCAAGCCCAGGCAAACCAAACCTGCTTTAATTAGCCCTGAAAGGTCACCACAGAGCACTCCTCTCCTGGCTGTTTACTTGATGGCGGCAACACTCCTCTCCCTGCCCAGAGCTGTCAGGGCAGATGCTGCTGCAAGTTGCTGTTACTGTGGCTCCTGCAGTGTATCTCTACCTGAGATTAAACAGCACTCAGACCTCCACTGCAGCATGGCTGCAGCTCTGGCTACACACACACATCCCATCTGGCAGCATCCAGCTCGCCAGGCCCACCCCAGAGGGACAGAAACTATGGGTGCTGCCCCTCAGCATGCAGGGCTGCAGGAGCTGCTCTGTGAGCCAGCTGCCTCCTTTGTAACAAACACCCCCCAGGACTCTTCTCTGGGTGCTTGGTACATCTGTTTCCTATGAAACCTGTACCTACATAATGATCCAGTACAGAGAGGAAGAAAAAAACACCATTCCATAACATGGAATGAAAGAGATCCCCGAATGGTGCAGGAGGGATGACTGCTGGCTTTCTAATGGCAACTGCTCAATTAATTCTCCACCACTGACTTAGTGACTTAGGGTAAAGACTCACATGGGGGAAGGAAAGATACCATTAAAATAGGTGTGGTTGCTAATTATAGATCCCTTTTGTCTAGAAGCATTTTGGAAGCAAAGGCAGTTGTAGCTGCACTCAGACAGAAGGACCCTCATTTTGGGAACAGGTAATACTCCTTGGAGCTCCCCAGACATCAGAAGAGCCAGGAAATATGCTGCAGCCCCAGACAAGAATAAAAAGAGCTCTTAAGATGTATTCAAGAATGTTCAATCCCCCTCTACCAGGCCCACTGGCAGTGGGAGATGAGCTCTCTAGCCTCTGCCACCCCACAGTCCCCAGGTCTGAAGGATTTCAGAATAAATCAGTGTCACCAGCCCCATCAACTGCACTGCTGTAAACAGAGCACCACAGCTCAGGGATTAACTTGGGCTGAATATATAGCACAGCAGTGATTACTAAATTGAGAGGAGAGTAAGAATATCTAACCTGTTGACCTTACTCCTTAGAGTTGGGACATTCAGCACACAAACCTTTTATTCCTTTTCATCTAAAGCCCATTAACAGGTTTCTGATTTACATGGAAAAAGCAAAGTGAAGCTGACAATTGTGAAAACTCTGAATTCCCCCCACAGCTCTTGAGGATTATCTGAAAATCACAGCACTTTACAGAAATGGGAAGCCTCCCTCCTCCACACTCAGGCAAACTCACCTTAAAATCTGTGTTATTGATGTACTCAAACACCAGAGCAGGGGTCTTTGACTGCAAGAGAGAGAAAGTCATTGTTTAAAACACCCACTTGACCTTTCTTTGACTCCAAGAGACCTGAGAAAACCTTTGCTTCCTGCCCAGCCCTCACTAGGGAGAGCAAGGTGGGAGCAGGACATGGGAAGTGCAGCCCTGCTAAAACCCCACACACTGAGCACCAGCTCGGCATTTTGGCCAGCACTGCTCTCCACCATGCCATGGAACAGAGAGAGCACTGGGAGAGGCAAAACGTGTCACCAGGAGCTAAGGCCTCCCAGCCTTCCTCACAGGAGGAAGGTCAGCCAGGACTGCCAACACTGCAGCAGCATTTCCTGTCCAGGGCTGCCAGCAGGCTGGGAGTCACAGTCCTCAGCCAGCTGCCAGTCAGAGAAAACTGCCCGGGAACGGGGTAATCGTGGCAGTGCAGACCATGACAGGACTGCTGGTCACTGGGTAGGACAGCAACCAGAAGCATTAAAGTGCTTAATATCCAGTTGCCCTGGCTGGTACTTAGGTTCCAGATGCCAGACAGAAGCTAGAAGGCTACAGGCTTTACTTTCTTATAAAAAATTTGTAGGACTTCAAAACTTTTCCCCCATCAGCCGTGGCAACACACGGAAAACAAAGAAGGGGTGTTGAAGAGTCTGGAGAACATGGAAAGAAGAGGACCCCTTCCAAACCAACCAGCCTGCGCCTGCAGCTGATGGGAAGGCAATCTCAGCACACCCCCCCAACACAGGCACCTACCACTGGATCCTTGACAGTGTCAATCAGATTAATGATGTTGGTGCCACCACGGAGATTCTCCAGAATCTTAACCTCGCGTTTTATCTTCTTTTTCTTCACTGGCTTAAATAGACAAAAGAAATTAGAAGTGAGAGTCCTTTCAGAAATTAACACTCATTTCTGCCACTGATTTTGACTGGAACACATCACCTCCCCTCCTCTCTCTGCTCCCACCCTCACATGGGAACATTTTTAGCATGAAAGAGGAGACGGACACCTTGCATGAACAAGGATTTCCCGCTCATCCACGAAACCTCTCCATGCAACAGGGGAACAATCAAACCACTCCAGACAAACATAACTGTGACTCCAGTAACTGTGGTTAAAAGTGCCTTGGACTGCTATGTGGTAACCTCAGCACACTGATTCATGTTGTGCATTCGGATCCACAGGACAAGCATGGTGGACCTACCTCTGCTTTTGTTTACCAGCACTAATCAGTTTTTCATTTTTCAACCTGTTTCCCAACAAGTATTTTAATCCCATGAAACGATAACCTGAGAGTCTCCAACACCAAGATTACTTGTAAACTCAGACACTGCTGTGCCTTGTCTGCAGCCACCTCAAATGCACAGAGCCAGCTGCAATGCATGTCACTGCATCCATAACCATGATTATTTTTAAAGCCTACAGACATTTTAAACAGTTTTGACTCCTCCTCTAATCTGCTCAGTCTCAGGAGCCCTCTTTGCAAAGTAAGCTTTTCTCTGGACATCACCCTGTGGAGAGTGACAAAGAACAGCTGCTCCCAAGGCAGAGGCTCAGAGCTTGGGTTGGCTTTTACAGTCTGCTGATCCAGTGGTTCACTTCAATGTAAATGATCGTTTCTGTAACTCATCCACTCCCAGGACAACCCTAGCTCTGTGCCTGCTGGAAAGGAAAGGCAGTTTAGAGCAGATAAGAGGTGAGACTTTTTTAGTGAGCCTTGGCTAGTGATGAGTGTGGGCAGCACCAGCTGCAAGTCACCAAGTCTGGCAGTCTTTCATTCCACAGCTGGAACATCCCCTCCTGACCCACCAGTACCACTAAAAAGAACTGCAGAGACATCTTGCAGGGACTGGTAAAGCCATTGCCCCATCTCTGAGGCTGCTGATGAAAACACTCCTCTCTAGACTTTTAGCTTTCTAAAACATTCATCATCTGGCACTGAGTCTGGTGTGTGTGGAGGGGTGTGATGAGGAACGGCAAAGGTATGAGGCACCTTCCCAAAGTAATACACATCAGCAGATGTCTGTGTGAAGGACAAGGAGCCACAGGAGCTCAACAGCTCATGCTCACCACCTCACCTCTGCCACAGCCTCCCACTTCTGTGATGGCCACACAGTGCTGAAGGGACAACTCATACTCCCCTAACAGGCAATCCCTGTTTTCAGACCCCTGGCAGAAATGTATGAGCAGACAGGAGAAGGAACAGAAGGTTTTATATAGTGGGAAAATATGGCGTTTATGTAAGTGATAAAATATGCTGTCTTTCAAGGCTCTTCAGGTGGCTGAAACCTTCAGATTCGAATCCTGCTCTTCTCCTCTTGCAAGTTAAAAGGCATGAGCTAGACTTTAAAGCCAAAAGATGAGAATCTCAGCCTGAAGCAAAGTGCCAAAAATAACACCAGTGCCAGCACAGGGAGCATCAGCACCTCATAAAGCCACTGTGGAAAATGGCAGCAAGGCCACCGCAGCTGTCAGAGCTGGAGCGATGCGGGGCAGGGCTTGCTGGGGAGTGGGCGACCAACAGCCCCAGGGCAGTACCCAGAGAATGCTGCAGCTCCTGGGAGCTTGGGCAGAAAGGGACAATCAGCCAGAGTCGGGGCACGTAAACCAGGAGAAGTGAGGGCCACGTTTTTGAACCTGAGAGGATGCTTCATTAGGAACTAATTTAATTTATGTCAGCATGGAGATGGACACCGCCCTTGTGTCACCCACATGCACAGATCTTACCAGAAGGCCAAGATGGAATTAGAGGATGTAATTTGGTTACTCTGCTTGTCCGGTGAGGCAGATGCACACACAAGCTGTTTTCCAAGGAACTTCAAAGAGGAATTGAGGCACTGACATCCTGAAGGTGCTCCCTAAATGGCCTGGCTATGACAGACATGCCTTACAGCCTCTCTGCTGCAACACTTGCACCTTATTGGGAGCTGAAACAGTGCCTGAACACAGCCAAGAGGACCCAAAGCCCACTTCGAAACACCTTTTCCTTTGTACTGCAGTTATTTCAGGGGCCTTTTGCATCAGCTGGGTAGGGGAGGATATCCCTCCAAGATTTCCCTTTCTCCTTTCATAGCAACCACTGCTCTCACTGGGGCAGAAGTTGTTGTCTTCCAGTCAGTTCCACATGTTTCTTTCACCTTTTTCAGCATGAGAAAATGATGCTCTACGTTATCTCCATCAGAAATCTATCCTTACCCACCATACACTCACTAAAACACTAGAGCAGACAAAATCAGTGGCTTTTAGAAAAAAGGCGAGAATGAAGTTGGTCTTTTTTCACTGAAATGCCTGCAGATAATCACCATGAGCAGCACGTCTGACATCACCAAGGAAGACACTGGTGAACACTGTTTCAGCAAGAGGGAGAGTTAAAAGCCACTTGCTGTTTGCACTTTTTCCTGCTAAGCTGCAGGACTGCAGAGCTCTGGCCAGGCTGTCCACACCATGTCCACATCAGCTGTGAGCTGGGACGAGGGCCCCAAAGCCTCCAGGCAGGGCTAGGGATGGGAAGCCCTGCTCAGTGCAGGGCTGTAAAGCAGCGCATCCTCAGATGCTCTCCCTGCACGCAGCCAGCACTCGGAGTGGGGTTTTCCACCACTAGGTAAACAAGGATGAGGCAAAAGAAATGCCACGGGCTGAAGTCATTGTAGAGGAAAAGCTATTGCCTACGAGTGTCCTCAGAGAGAGCAATGTGGGGAAACAGTTTCCCCATTTCAGATTTGCAGGAGAAAACAGTGGTGAGTGCTGGTCTGCACCCCATCCCGCACAGCTTTCACCTACCCAGCCTCATGCCACCTCCTACCCACGTGTCCCACACCACTGCTCCAGCCACGGCTGCAAACACCGTATGTGATCCAAGAGCGCAGAAGTTCAGAGGGGTTTTTGCCCAGTAACCGATTCCAAGCCCAAGCTCTTGCATCTGGCAAGTCAAACACCTTGGTGCAAACCGCTCCAGCACGTGGCCAGCACTGCGCTGGGGGTAACTGTTCAAACCAGAGAAACTCTGCTGACTTCCATCATGTCCCAGAGCCCAGTACTGCTGAAACCACAGGCCAGCAGCAGCATATCAGCCACACACCGGGATTAAGTCTGGGTTGCTACAACTGTCTCTCAGAGTCACCCGATCTGTCTCTCCAAGGATGTTGACTCCAAACACACATGGATTAAATGTGAACTGAAGCTATTATGGCCTCCAACCATCTGCCTCTCCCAGCAGGGATAGCTTCTAAAACACCAGCCCTTGCAGCCAGAGTATTTTTAACAATACTCATTTAAGGCTATTTTATTAAACCAGGCTATGAACAGCAGCATTTCAGGTTGTGCTTCCTACACAGGCCAGTCCTCGTGCGCTGGGAGGGGGATTTCCAGCAGAGGAAAAGGAGCAGGCACCTCGACAAAATTAACTGCTCCTGAATTTGATCTGCCTGTGTTTGCAAGGCAGTGTTTTACACAGGTACAGCCTCCAACTCCATCTGTTCCCATGCCAGAGGCATTTCAAAGCTTTCCTCCATGTCGGGATTCTCCAGTGACCAGTATGGGTCAAAGCCTTTCCCTCTGAAAGGGGCTCCAACACAGTCCCTCTGCTCTGTGCAAACACCTCCTTCCATGAAGTCTGTACAAACTTGACAGCTTGGAGACTTCTGTCGCATTTGGTTGAAATTGGCCAACCAGTGCAAAAACTACTGGGGGGAGGAGGGGGAGAAAGGCTGACAGACAGCAGGATTGCATAAGACTCGTTTCCATAGGAAACCAGGCTAAAAGACATGTCTCAGTTTAACCGTGTCTACACTGGGAGGGGTTTAATTATTTCAACTGCATCAGTACCCTTAGAACAACATTACTGTCTAGCACAAGCCAGTTTTCCAGTTTCCCAGAAAATTGCTTCCTTCCTCAGACAAACTGGAAGTGAGGTGGCTGTAGATTGTGGAGACAAAACATTCAGCTCACAGCTGACCACTATGCTGAGTGCCCAGAGCAGAGGGACAAGGTCACCTCCAGCCACAGGAGGATGGTCTCTGCTGGACCCAGCAGCTCTCACTTGACTGTCCTCAGCCACCTGTCCTTTGCTGCTGGTTTCCCACCCTACCAGCCAAATGGATAAGGATACTTCAATCCACCTGAAAGTCAGGCAGAAGAGGCAGTGACAGTGGCCAGAGATATCCCAACTCTCTTTGCCCAAAGACTGGGGAGCATCATGCAGTGCTATCCCTCTGCAGAGGTGAAAAATGGCACAGAATAAGCTTTGCACTCAGGTGGATCCAGAAGAATACACCTCTTTGTGAACAAGAGAACAGATCCTGGGTCATTTTCCACAAGATCATGTAAACTTGTAAGCAGGGAAGGAGTCCAGCTGCAGCAAACACCAGCTGGGAGAATTAACATTGTTTGCTAAAATAAACCTTTAAATAAAAGACTGCAACCATCACTTCCTGTCTTGAACGAATAAATGGTTGCCTGGTTAAACATCTTTTTTGCTTGGTTTCTAAAGCAAAGGGAATACACTCTTCTGTCAGATGCTCCAGTTCCAGCCTTCCCTGACAACCTGGGGGCCCATTGCTTGAATTGAAGCAAAGAGAGAAATTAGATTTGTTATCCAAAGTTCTCTACGCATTTTCACACTGTGAAAGAAAAGCAGTGACCAGGAAGGCATGTGAAATACGAGTTAAGTCCAAAGCATAAAAATCATTTTACATTAGCCCAGAGCAGGCAGCCCGGCAGCGCACACACTGCCAGCTGAGGAGCACACGTGCTGCTCTGAAGGAATCCCAGAAGGTGCTGGGTTTTGCCCAGCAGGTGCTCTGAAACAAAACTGGGGTTAGCATAGCAGGGAAGAAGGTTTGGCAGTCAAAAGATACAAATCCATGAGAAACTAAAGTAATGTATTCCACCACCCCATTAAAAAAAATCAATTCTTTGCTCACCAAGCCTGAATAGCCTGGAAATACGATGATGCTTCCAGTGAACAAGCAGGGAGATCTGAACACACAATGTCCAGGACCAGCAAAAGGCTCGAGCAGCATCTCTATCACAGGCTTTAAACATTTAAAAGCTGGCACTAGAAGCTCATTTGTCTCTAGCAAGTATTATCGAAAGGATCACAATAATCAGCCTATAAAGCCCGACGCCAATTGCTCAATAGGAAAATTGGCTTCAGAGCAGCTCTGCTTATTTTGCCAGACATCAGCTGGGAAACCAAATAATCATATTCCAAAGAGCTACAAAATCAAGGAGCCCACTTGTGTTAACATTCTGTTGGTTGTTTGCATTTTACCACTTCCATTGTGGGAATTCAAACTTTTGTCAGCAGCTCTTGAATTTTAGAAAAGAGGGGGGAAAAACGTACCTTGAAACTACTGAAATACTATTATATTTTTAGTTAAATAAAATATGCTTAAGTTTGGTATAATATCCCAGCATGTGTTCTGAAGGCAGTTTCATTCTTTCCTTCAGAATCCTTTTCCTTCTGACATGGCACACCCTGAAACCTCCTGAGGTTTCAGAACTGCCCATGATACGTCAAGAATTCTGCAGTCAACTAAAAGGGAGACCCATGAGGACCAAGTCCTGATCTCCACCACCACCATTCCATGGGATGGGAATCATTCCTTCAGGCCCCTGCAAACAGACACAGTGCTGTATCTCACCCTTCTCCACACATGAGCTGCAGCTTTGCAGCTCATCAGTTCCTTGGTGCTACACCACCATCACCACGAGAGTCACCAGCTGCACCTCCAGGCCTCTGCGAGACACCCAGTACTGTCCCACTTGGTCTCAGCTCACACAAGGCTGGCCTCCAGCAGCCAACTCTGCCAAGCTCATTGTGGGCAACTGGTGTTCAAAAGAGAAGAGCTGTGTACCCGTCTCTCTTGCAAAAGGGCTCATTTCAAGACTGCCAGAGGAGGAAGTGGGCCAAGGGGAGCCGATTCAGTGCATGCAAACGCAGGAGGAGCAAGAGACACAGAGAGCTACCAGGAGCAGGCATTGAACGGCTTTGGTGGAAGGTCACCGATGCAGTCAAAAGCTCCAGCCTGAGGGACCAACAGCATCCAATCCTATTTCCCTGTGCAATCCCTTCTGCTCCCAGCATGGGAGTCATTTCAGCCCCCATCTAGAACATGCTGTTGTATGTGGGCTCTAAAGCATTTAGAGACAGAAGAAAACTTACCAGAGCCACCATCCCAACTTGGTTCTCTAGCTACTACAGTGATAGTTTGAGTTCAACACTGGCAGGACCTTCCAGGAGTGCCTGGTATGAACAGCAGCTCTGGAGGGTTCACACAGCCCAAATGGGGGAGCAGGGGAAAAACAAAGCCAAACAAACAAGAGTGCACTTGTGAAACCATGTACATGGTTGAAATTTCCAGTGCATGGACTCAGCACAGAGGGACAAAAGCCACCAAAGGAGAAAAGGGCTATTTCATCACTACTGCAGGACCTCCATTTCACTGGTCTCTCTCCTTGTATCTGCATTCTTCTCCTACCTCCATCCATGTTGTGCCTTTGCAGAGTAACCACACAAGGAAACAAAACAGCCTCTTTTTGATGGGTTTAATGCTTAAGTAGAGCATACATGGACACACAGGTCCATCAGGAAAACTCCTGATTTCTGTAAAACCTGCCAACATGGATGCTGTAATCTCCATCCAGCATGCACGCTGGGATGGAAGCAGTACAGGAGACTGGGAGGTGAAGGACACTGGTACAGCCAACACTCAGCAACAGCACTAACTGCAGGTAACTCCAACATTATTAGCACTACAAGGTATCACCTGTAGCAGTTACAAGCAATGTGGAAAGTTAGCCTTCGGCTTTTAGAGCGGCAACTTGCAACACTGTTCACATCCTCCAGGAACACTGTTACCCCAGAACAGAGGATTCACTTTAAAGGCATGCTGGGAGACATTTTGGAGCTGCATTAGCAGAAAAACAAAGTGAGAAGTCCATCAAAGAGACAGCACAGACTGACCTCAGTGGTCCACCAAAAAGCTCTGTGTGGTAAGATATGGAAGACCAGAGCTGTGCTTTAGATACCTGCATTGGATGTAGACAACACATGACTCACTGGAAACAAGGATGTCTTAAACTTCCTTTGTACGTGCTGAGGAATGTCAGACCTCATCCCGGGAGTCAAACCTTAGCATCAGATTTAAGCAAGACACGAAAGAACATACAGAGCATGTTCACACACGCCCCCTTCCTGGTGTGGGCTGCCCCAAGGCAGGCAGGAAGCAGGGCCACAGCTGTACCCAGGCCAGCCAGATCAAAAAGCCCACAAGAGCCTCCAATACCAGCAAGGGACCGCGGGAGCACAGCTGCTGGCTAACTCCATGCCCTACTAACCTGAGGGAAGGAAGGTCAGTACAGTGCAGAGTCCCCACACTTCAGACCCTTCTCACTCTCTACTCCCTGAATAGATTGAAAAGGTGGGCAGTTGTCCTCTGCCTCACAGCTCAAGATAAAAACTTCAGGAGGATGTTTGGCATGGGGTGTCTGTGTGGCAAACCAGGCTCCTGCCTCACTGCTTTGCACACACCATCCTACACAGTGCATCCTGATGTCCTGCTGCAGTGGAGTGAGAAGCAGCCTACTCGCTTCATTTGCCTTTTTAAAAAAGAGCTGCAGAATTTTCCCAGGAAAAGTGACATTAAGAGCATCATATTTGTAAGGCCCTTGATACAGGAAATGGTAATGTCATAGTCATTTGCATGATCTTAATTCTCTTCCTTTGCTGATACACATTATGACCACAACTAGCAACATCCCATTTTCCTGCAGGATTATGCCTGGTCCTGCACTTGGGGTAGCAGAACTGAAAGGAAATGCTGGGTACTGGCCAGGGAAACAGGGCACCTTGCTTTATGGAAGCCCAAAAGGCCTGGGGCATTGTACCAACCAGAGCCATGAGCTCCCTGGCCTTGTCCAAAGCTAAAGTCTTCATGGGGCACTTACAAACAAACCAGGCGAGTGGCTGCCCAAAGAGGAAGAGCAGTTATCTCCCTCATGCAGCACTAAACCAGGACCTATGCTCTAGTCTCAGCTTTGTTGAGGCTAAGGGACTTGCCCGAAGTCACACAGGAAATCTCTGTGGCTCAGTTCTGCATCAGACAAAAGGTGATAAAATTTCCTGACCTCTGTGGAGGAGGGTGCAAGATGTTCAGGTAGCACAACACCACAGCACGGGAAGTACTTGCTATGTGCTAGCTTGAGCTCAGTAAGGACAAGCTGCTCCAAAGAGCAAAGGCTAGGAAGACATGCCAGTGACTTCCCATGAAGCTGAGATATTAAAACAGTGACTCTTGCTAAAACTCACTCTAACACCTAACATAAATTGTCCTCTCAGAAAACGTTAATGAGAAACGAGCAACTGTGCTAAACAGCCACATCCATCGCCCAGCCAGTGTTTCCTTTTGTCCCATCCCTGCACCACACAAAAACCTGAAGACTTTTGGTTCCATTTCCCACCTCACAGGATCCAAATTCCTCCCCAGTTAGGAGGAACAGAGACACCAGCCCCTTTGCTAAGGCTCCACTGTAGATACATGCAATTACACTTGCAATTAAGTTTTGAGTCTAGTTACAGGAAACCAGAGGCACTTTCCACAGATCAGAGTGATGTTATTGCCACACTTCACAGGTTTTCATAATGTACACAACGTGGTGCTCTGAAACTCCCTTTTCACTGACCCACTTTCCACTGAGGAGAAAGTTCATCTTTATTTATCTGGACCTTCTGCTTTTCCTTGCTCACTCACAGGAATGCTGTCTGCATGTTAATGCAAGTGGGGAGAGCCGGGGGAACCAGTGGCAACACCATCCGCTTCAAATCTGGGACAATCCAGTCTCCTGCTTGCAGGGCATTAAGGCAACACATTCAGGCCCCAAGGAGAAGGAGCACCCAGCTGCCCTCAGATGACTCTTGCCAGCTGACTCACTGTCCAGTGCTGACAGGCTCCCTAGACATGACAGAGTTCAGTTGCCACAGGGAGAGGAGCATCGCTCCAGGGGAGGCTCTTTGGGCTGGGAAGAGGCAAGGAACAAAATTTCTGATGACTTTCCCTGAAGCCTCCTCTCAGCCTCGTGGTGCCTTTCTATGTGGGACAAGACCTAGGATCTCAATAAACCACAGCAGTCCTGAAGAGGCCATCAAGGGCTCCAGAGCAGCATGCACAAGTGCACAGTTTCCCCAGGCCAGCCACAAGGCACCTTGCTGTAAAATCAGCTCTGCACTTGCCACTTGTGACTCCTATCTCACAGCAAAAACTCCTGCCTGCACCTACATCAAAAAAGACAAAACTCCAAACCACAAAAAACATCCAAAGGAGGGGGAGGTCCAAACAGCATGCCAGAGGAACCTGGCTTGGCAAGGACACATGAGCCTCACCACTCTGCCCTGACGTCAGGCTCAGCCACAGAGGCTCTCCCAAACAGCTCACCTGGCCACCTCCTTGCCCACAGCCAAAGCTGGGGTTTGTGTGCATCCTCCCAGAGGCAGATGGAAGATCATACCTTTCCCAAGAGTGCTGGCTGGACAAACTGTGACAAGTTCTTTGGGAAGCTAAGGCAGATCCCAAGGACGCAGGCAGAGTGAGTGAGTGGGGATGTCAGCAGAGACAGCCAGACACGCTATCTGAGTGGATCTAGTGAATGCCTTAAGGCTACAGCCCTGCAGAGATGCGTGTCCTGGAAAGCTGCTCTTCTCAGTGGCTGCAAGGGAATGTTCAGCTCAGACCACCCTGCGCACTGCAGATGAATGTGTGCCCAAATTCTTAGGACACCCATGGTCAGACACTGGCTCCCACATGCTCTTGGGGAACAAGTGACAAGTGTTGCTGGTCCAACAAGTGACAGCCACAAGTGTCAGCCAAGCTGGAACCAAACATACTGCAACTCTAACCTTTCATTTCTGTTTTAACTCCCCTGCCTACCCCCAGATCACCAACACAGAATGCTGCTAGGACAGTTACCACAGCTCGCTGTGAGCTGTTGCTTCAGTGTCAAACATGGTAAGACATGCCCTGCAGTGTATAACCCGTGCACAACCACCCCAAACTACAACCTCCCAGTGCTGCACAAAGGTCCCCACAGCCCGACCCTACCAGGGTCAACACACCAGCATACAGGTCACCAACACTGCCAAACTTTGGGAGGCCTCCTTGAGTCCCCTCAAGTTTCCATAGTGTTTATAGTCTGACTGTGATTAAATTCTTTTCTACATCTGATCCTCTAAAGGACTGAATATAAAATGTTGGTGCTTTTTTGACCGCTGAGCATCCTGCAGCCTGGCTGTCTAGAGGTTAACAGAAGGATTCCCCCCTCCAGGCTTCGCATTCCTGTTGACATGGCAGTCTCTGGGCTGTTTTAGACAGGCATTGCCAGATATGATTTGCCAAACACAGGCAGAACACGCAACGCTGTTCAAATGTCAGGACTCACAGCTCTCCCCCTCCAGAGGAACTCTCAGCCCTGAGCTATGCTGGTCAAGGAGGGGTGGAGACATCAAAACATCGCTACAGCATGCAAGACACCAAATCCATTTCCAAACACACCATCCCAATGTCCTTAACGAGAAAACAGGAGTTTTAGGGTGAAGAAGGAGAGACAATAGTTCTTTGGCCCCGCCAACCCATCTCCTCTCCCTCTCGCTCCCAACCACCACAAGCCTCTACATCATCAACGGGATACTCACCTTGAGGATCTTCACGACGACCCTCTCGTTGTTGGTGATGTTTATGGCCTCAAAGACCTCGCTGTACTTCCCTCGGCCGAGCTTTCGAACCAGCTGGTAGTCGTCCTGATTGCTGCGGGCACCAAGAGGAGAGAGGCGGTGGTGGGGGAAGAGTGGATAACTAACAGGGCAGGAGGCCGGGGAGGTGGGGTTCTCCCCCAGCCTCTCCCCCTCCGCAGCCCCCCGGGGACACCCCAGCACGAGAGCGGGGGATCAGGAAACCCTCCCCAGGGCTGAGGCCCTCCCGCGAGAGGGAGGGCGGGTCCCCGCACGGCGCTTTACCCCCAGCTCGGGACGTGCGACTCGTAGTCCCAGTACTCGCGGCTCCTCAGGCTGTTCACCTCCGCGTACACCCGCGCCCGGCTGCCGGCGGCCGGGNGCCCGCCCCTCAGGCGCCGGGTTCCGCCATGCGAACCTCCCCGTCCCCTGTCACCTGTCCCGTATCACCGCCCCGCCACACCCTGGCACCCCTCTTCAGCCGTGTCACCCGCCCAGCCTCCTCCCGCGTGCACCACCGCAGCCTGCCACACGCCCGCCGCGCCCTGACACTCTCGCCACCCCCTCACGCCGCTGCAGACACTGTCACCTCTGCCACCCTCACGACCTCACCTCAGCCTGGTCACACCCCTGTTACGCTGTCACCCCATTGTCACCTCCAGTCACACTCTTTCGTTATTGCTGTCACCCCATCACCTCTTGCCAGCCCCAAGGTGGGACCTGGGGTGAACAAAAGGCTCCGTGTTCCTCTGAAAGGACTCACAGAGCCAAGGTTGGCTGAGGTGAGCCACCTCCGGAGGTCACCTAGTCCAAGATGTGCTCCAGCAGGGTCACTCAGGGCCAGCTGTCCAGGACCATGTCCAGATAGTTGCTGGACACCTCTGAGGATGGAGCCTCCACAACCTCCCTGGCCAGCTGTGCCAGTGCTCGGTCATACTCACAATGAAAAAGTGTTTCCTGAAGTTCAGAGGGACCCTCCTGTGTTCCAGTGTGTGCCCGTGGCCTCTGGTGGTGGCACTGGGCACCACTGGGAAGAACCTGGCTCCCTCTGCACCCTCTCTCCAGTGCCTCATTAACCTTCGTGTCCCTTCACTGGCCTCTCCCCATTATGTCCCTCTCTCCCTGGCACTGAGGAGCCCAGCACTCAACACAAGGCTCTAGGGTTGACCCACCATGGCTGAGCATAGAGGAAGCATCTCCTCTCTCCACCTCCTGGCAATGTTTTGACTATATCAACCTAGAATACCATTAGTCTTCTCTGTGGCTTATGTTCAGTTTGGTGCACACCAAGACCCCCAGATCCTTTTCAGAAAGGCTGTTTCCCAACAGAAGTGGATGTGGTTTTGACCCCTGGGATACCCTGCTAGTGACTGACCTCCAGCTAGAGTTTGTGCCCACACTCTGGGCCAGTTTTCAACCCACCTAACCTTGCTGAGTCCCAGGGGAGCTGCCAACCACAGCTCTTCCTCAAGCCCATGTGGGCTGGGTGCAGCCTGACCTCAGCACCAGCCACCAGCCCATGAGGTGACAGAGCAGAGCTTGGGACATGGGTTTCTTAGTTGTACTCTGGGGCTGCTCAGAGCTGGCTGGCCTCAAAACATCAGCTTAGGCTCATGTGGAAATCAGCCTTGACTCCAAAGTATCCCTGGAAAGATAAGCATGTGTATTCAGCCTTGACTCCAAAGTATCCCTGGAAAGATAAGCATGTGGATTCAACCAGACACTGCAGAACCCAGTGAGCTTTCCATATTCCTGAGACTGAATGATGAGAAAACCCAAGAAGACTTAATTTCATACTTTGAGTCCTGTCTGAATGCAGTCCAGGCAAGACTTTCACAGGATCTCTGGAAAACAAGGAGGATGTACTCATGATACTTGCTCTTGCAGGGCACTGAGCCCTGGAGACAAAAGGCAGATGTGACACCCACTCCTGCTAAACCTGTCTTAACAAAGCAAGAGGAAAATCATCTGTCCTTCAGGAAGGCTGCTCCGTCCAGAGTCCAACTTACTGGCCCTTCCTACCAGGACTGCAGAGTGAAGATGAACATCATCTCCTAGGACCTGGAGGAGATGTAGAAATGCATAAGCAAAGCAGTCAGGCCCTGCAGAAACTGGAGTTCATGGCAGATATGCAAAGGCCGACGCCTGAGTCACCGGTTAAAGCGGCGCCGCGATGCCGGGATGTGCAGGTTGCTGTTTAGCAGAGTGAGACGGCTGGAGCTGCCCTGCTACACAGCTGAGATGTCCATCTCTCCCAGTAAGTTCTGCATGGGACCACAGCAAAATCCTGTGTTAAAAGGGAATTTGCCTTCCACAGGGTGCTACTGTTTGGGCAGCGATGCTCAAGCATAGAGTTGGCAATTTTTTTTTTCTGATGGACAATTTTCCTGGTAGAGTACACTGGGTTGTCAGCAATTTCGTCACTGGTGACATCTCCCTTGATGCTTTCCAGTGGGACACAGGCAGGCTATTGAACCGGCTTGCCAGGCTGATTCCTGGCAGGAAAGCTGGCCGATGTGCTGCCAGCTCCTCCAGCTGGCGCCTGGGCTGCCCGGCTCTGGGCACCACGGCTGCCTGCTGCCTTCTAATGCTGCCCAGCACTTCACACAGCAAAAATCTTGTTTGCAATTACAGGAGGTTTGCCAAGCTTTACCTACTTTCACTGAAATGCTAGAGAGCTGTTTTTACTATTATTATTATTATTATTATTATTATTATTATTATTACTGTTTTCAAATCTGGCCATAAAAGCCCAGTTGTTTCCCAGAGCAAAGTCAGGGAAAATATTTTTTCAGCCATTAAAACATCACCTTGTCTGAAGACAAGATCTCTGGAGTCTGGTGTTTAGCAAGGGACAAATCTTCTGGCAGAGATGTGCTGGGTCTCCTGCTGACCTTTGAAAAGCTTTGTGTGGCTAGACAGAGCTATAAACTTCTTAAAACTCTGCACCCCATATTCCTGCATCTGCAAAACCTCTTGGCTCTTCAGTGCTGCCATCTTTGTTCACCATCCCATCATGGCTCTTCTGGGTCACTCAGCTGCCTCTCCTTGTCCTACTGAAACATTGCCTGTCTCAGGCTGAAGCATCACAGCCATGGGCTGGTGCAGAGACCTGGTGTCATAGTTATCTTTGCAATCTTAATCAGCCAACATACACAAGCACTGCTTTGAAGACAGCTTTTAATTCATGTCCCCATGTTCAGATTCTTCATGGGATCCCCATCCCACCTTGCATGCAAAGAGGAACTCCAGCCTATGCCACATACTTGTTGTTCCCTCCTCTTCATCCCCTAACACTCAATTTCTGGTGTTGAGTTCTGTGTGTGATGAAGATCCCTCAGTGAGGGATGTTCATCCCTGCACCCAACAAGGTCAGGAAGTGTGGTTCCTCACATGAATTGGATGTGGTTATGATTCAAGATGCATTTTGTAGATGAGTTTTGACATGTTCTAGTCAGAAATAGGACTGGCTTTGCCAGGGCATTGATTTTTCTCACAGTTATATAATTAGATCGACTTGTATCCATCATCCCAAATAAGCTGTGGCGAAGCATCACTGGCCACATCATCAACATTTGGAGGAGGCATGCACATTTAGGTAGACCTGCCACCCACTGCCATTGGTCCTGAGCATCCAACATGGAGAAGTCAGAGCACACTATTGTGCCATGGTCTGGATCCAGCAGCAGGGATACTTACAAATGATCCTCCACACCCTCACAAAGTTCCTAAAACTAGGCATGCCTGCAGGGACAGCTGCCTTCAGGACTGGTGCTACTGTTCCCCCAGTTTTACAGCCAGATTGTGACAAAGCAGAGTGTGTAAGAGGAAGATTGCAGTGTCACAGACAGAGAAATTCCCACTGTGGTGCAGATGCACCTCAGATGTGAGCAGGGGGTCAGTGTTTGCCTGCACACCTCTGGAGGCTTCAACACCCAGCTGTTGGACTGAGTCCTGTCTGGCACAGCTGGTGAGGAGGAGCCTGGAGGCAGCACTGACCAGGAGCTTCTCGGAGCTGGCGCCGCAGGAGCGGGAGTGACGTGCACCCCAGGAGACCCCTGGGAGGGCAGTCCCTTTGCCATCACACCCCCTGTCACTCCAGCCAATCCTCCACATTTGTACTGCAATTTCATCAGCTTCCAGTTCTGCTTACGTACCTCTACCAGAGCAGTTCACCTTGGCGACCAGCTGCTGGTGGAACCATGCCCAGCCCATGCCCTTGACCCACAGGCCATGGGTTCCCCCAGCTTTGCAGGTCTCTGAGGAGGTCAGCACTGCCAAAGAAGCATGACCCCCACGGCAGCTCTCACAGGCAGCATGGGATTCCTTTCTGAGACCAGCACAAACCTCTTCCTTTGTCGAAAGGCCTGGCTGCCTCCTTGCCAATGCTGCTGGGAGACAGGCACTACTCACAAGGAGCTGTAGCCTCCCAGCAGCCTGGCCGTAACCTCGGAAATAATGAGTTTTCGGCTCCGTGGAGAACCAAGCCGGCCTGACTCTGCATGGAGACAAAGCCTGAAGCCTGCTGCCAGTTCTGCCCACAGCAAGATGAACACGGCTCTTCTGTGAGCTTGCACAAAGCCTCCCTTGTGCAGGAAGGGATCCAGCCAAACAAATGATCTCCTTGGCTGCATGTCTCCTGGTGCTCCATCATTTTTACTATTTGCTGGATTGTTCCCACAACCAAGGAAAATTTAACAAGTAAAAGCATCTGATAAAAATCTATCAACCACAGTAAAGCACCAACCCGGCCAAACCAGTCTGTACAGCACAACCCTCACAGCCTTCAGGACACGTCCATTCAATTTACCACCCAGAAAAACAAATGCCGTGTGGTACTTGCAACGTCACCAGTGTGGAGGCTTTGAGTAAAGCTTGTGTTACCAAAGCACAGTGAGATGTTTGAGGGCTGCTTCCTTCCCCAAGCCCGGTTCTTGTGCAAAGACAAGTTCTTATGTCATTTCCTTGGCATTTTGTGCTTCTCCTCTTGTGTTTCCGGACCACACTGCTCCCCTTGCTGCTGGCCTTAGCACGGAGGTCCTGACTCCTGGTGACAGCCCTCCTGGCCAGGTGCCTGGCAGGAATGATGCACCTTGTCTTCGCTGAGGAATTCTGCAAGAAAACAACTTTTGGCCACTGGTGCCTTCAAGTCTCACAGTATTACTCACAGATGGTTCAAATCTTGCCTTGGAGACAAATCTCAAGGCAAGTTTTGACTCCAAGACAAAATTTGAACCACCTGTGAGTAATCCTGGAAGACTTCCAGTGCTGTGATGGATGGTGTTGGTTCTGTGCTGGAGGCAGCAGCTGGAACAGAGGCTCCCATGGCAAAGGCATGCATGGCCTGGATGGGTCAGGTACCAGCAGAACGAGGCCACCAGCATGTTTGTCTTGGTTGAGTTCCTTTCAGCAGATGTCGAGCACACATGAGCAAACCCGTGTACCACCCAGAGGCATTGGTGTTTGCCATCCTCAGGGAAGGTGGCCTGGGTCTGTGTGGCTGGCAGGGAATGACTCCAGACAGGCACAGCTGCTGCACAGGAGATCTGCTGTACAGCTTACTTAGCCAGCTCCTGGAATACACTTCTGGATGGGAACCTTGTTTTTTTATCAAAGCACACATGGAGGCTCTCGAGGGTGCTGCCTGCAGCAGCCGTGGCAGGGCACTGTTCCCTGGTGTGGTCTGTGGTGTTCTCACCCATGGCCAGTGGCAGCCCAGTGGAGTTGTTTGCCTGGAGTTTGCATGGAGCATCCTGGTGATGGAGAGGGCACCAAGAGGCATTTTGTGAAGTGACTCAATACCTTTTGAGGTACACCGGAATCAGTGGACCCTTAAAATTCCTTTTAGTCCAGTCCCACATGAGATTCCTCCTTCCCAATAAGAAGAGGACATCAAATCAAAAGAGAGAAGGTATTAAGAAAGCCAAGGCAGAAGAGGAAGTGTCTGAGGAGGCCTTTGTCCAATGTCATAACAATGGTACAAAGAGCTGATCCAGGACAAAGATCTTCACTGTGGACAGACAACAACCTGAAATTCTTCATTTTTCTCTGTGTACCCAGATGGAAGTTTTACAGGCTCTGTAGACTGTCACATATTAAGGAAAAGAGTATTTAAAACCTGGGGTTGTATTGCTATGTTTTGTGTAGAAAAGAAGGCAGAAAGTAGAGGGCAGTTAGGTTCTGGGCAGGACAAACAGTCTCCAAGCTGAGTCCTTCTAGCAGTGGATGGTGCAGTAGTCATGGAAGTAGAGCAGCACAGTAGAGGGGGGCCCAGGACCAGGCTGATCTCATACATTACTGTAGCCATCAATAAGCCATTTTCATAGGCAGGACAGCAGGATGTGTCAGGAAAAACAAACAGTGGCTACCAGCAGAAGTCTGGTCAGTTGGTAAAACCATTCTCTAAGGGATGTGCATGCCCTTAACGGGAGGACAGATCCATACTGAATTAGCTTTTCTATTATAAGGATGATGACTCAATTTATTTCTACAGGGCGCCCTTGCCAAAGGGCTCTGTGTCTGTGTACTTCATAATAAAACAATTAAAACCCCCATTAATGCTAAAATCTTACCAGGCTAGCACAGAAAGGGTCTTTCCCTTCCCACAGAGCCAAGAGCTGCCAGACTTACAGGTCTCGTGGGAATGGAAAGAGTATGGGATTATTTTTAAAGGCTGGAAGAGGCTAGATAGGAAGGATTACAGGTGGCCACAGGTTTTGCACTCAGAAATCATCATTGTTTGACAGATTGTTACAGTGAGGAAATCTGCGTGATCATGTCTTGTATTGGCTCTGTACAATACCAAGTGAGGTGTAGTTGAGGAAGCATGAAGGATTCAATATTGGTGGGAATTCATTGACTTAATTTTGGAGGGAAACTTCAGTTAAAATGAATCCAGAAAGGGAAAGAAAGCCTTGAGATTCACAGCTTCTGCCAGGCCACTGGTCTACAGCACCATTACCACAAAGTGGAGTAAAACTGAGCTGGCCAGCCAGGACACGTGTCCCAAGTAAAAATTTTCCAGCTTTGTTCATCTGTTTTTCTGATGGTCCCATCACTTTAGTCTAAGCAGCGAGAATCAGGAGTATACAAAGAGAAGTCTCCTCAATACTCCAGTCCCTGCCTTGGACTGGGACACCACTCCCTTCCCAATAGCTGGAAGCACAAATAGCTGCAATAGCAGTGTTCTTGGTATAAGTGACAGTATAACCTGTGCTACAAATTCTTCTATCACAGGAGGAGATGTCATGCAGACCAATGGCTCATCCAGTTTCTGCCTTTATTCCTGCCTACATCCAGCTATCCCCACTCATCAGTGTGAGGATATGAAAATTCCCTGCATTTTCTTGTGTGACCTACCCCTAATCCCTGTGGAACTGGGCTGTTCTAACACCTGCAAAGCTGTAGGATGCCTGAAGACACGAGTGACTGATGGAGCACCCAATGATTAATGAAATGGTTTGCACTGCAGAACAGGGTCAAACTTAATGGTCTGTGACAGAAAGCTGGTCAGGGCCAAAATGCAGGGGACAGATACTTTCATGGACACCTCTGCCTGCTGGGTACTGGATCTGTTGCGGTGGGAGGCAGAGCCTGGCACAACCACATTTGCTGAATTGCCACAGTGCCACTTTCCTCCAGGCATACTTTCCTTTAACTGACTCTGTTTCCCAGCCACTGTGTCCTAGGTCCTGGGAAGCTAAACATTTTCTTCAAAGGCCATCTAAAGGTCTCTCTTTCAACCACTGAAACTTCCAACTTAGCACAGGTGTAAGATCAAGAACTGCAAGCAATCAAGCTACTAATGCACTGGGGACCTGGCTACTCAGCACTGCCAGTACAATCATGCTGGAGTGCTAATCTCATAAGTCTGTGAAGTTCAAGTGTTATTTTGCAAAGTGATTCCTCTCACTAGAACTCATATCAGTGAGTATTTAAAAGCATTTGCTAGCTCTCTCCCACCCTCAAACCTTATTCCTTTGGTCTAGATGTGGTTGCAGCACAAGGCATGTTTTGGGTCTGCAGGCAACTAAAGCAAAGCACACAGTCTGAGCTGCTGCACATAAAACTGGGATTTCCATGTGTGAGAGGTCGTGGCTGTGACCAGGATGGCTCTTACTGTGACCTGCTTTTCAGGAACACACAGGGAGAAGGAATGCAGCCAGCTGGGGCTGCCACTTGCCACAACCATGGTGCAGGAAGGGATTGTAAATGTTTTTGTTTACAGAGCACAGAGAAATAGGAAAAAACTTGACAAACACTATTCAGTACTATCAGGATTAATCACACAGAGCAGGATAATGTGGTTTGTATGAGTCAGCCCCAAAATGCCGAGGAGCTGCTGGAGGAGCTGCTCCAGGTGCACACACACACCTGAGGAGCAAGGGAAGCATCTCACGCAATAGCTAAGACTTCTGCTGGAAACGTGGTTGGGTTGGTTGGTTTCCAAGACCTCGGCATTGAGTGATGGAGCTCGGGAGGAGGCTGCCCTGAGCTGCTGAAACAAAATCTAAACCTTCACACACTGCCCAGCCCTGCGTGCCTTGATACAGGATTTCTTTTAACCCCTGCTTTGCATTTTTTACTCTGCACACATCGGAAATCTAGTGATATAGGAGGAGGAGAATCTAAAAAATGAAATGAACTTCTTAAATTAGGCTCTGTGTCCATACTGAGTGTTGAGGAATACATCTGGTCCAGGTAGCCTAGCTTGCCAACTGCAGATTGAAATGCAGATTGAGCTTGGGGTAGGAGCCCGAGACAAGAGGCCGTGAATTGCCACCTTTTGGGATAACAAAGGGCGCGAGGACAGGTGACAGCCAGCCAGGTGAATGGACACTGAGGAACACAGCAGGAGCTGGGAATTGCCAAGATTTCGGAGATGAAGAGGGGTGACACCAGCGAGGTGATTGCATACAGAGAGGGGAACTCAGGAGGAAGAGCAAGACTTATCTGTCAGGAAACTGTGAGGTTATAAAAGCTATGGGGTTCCTTTGTTGCTGGTCCTCCTTGGAGGAATAGATGGCTTTATGGAACTCAGATATATGAGACCCTGCGATGGGAAATGTAGGGTTAAACTGGGAAGGAAACCTAGTCTGGCTGCCTGTGGAGGGAGTCCAGCGGGGCACCCTTCAGCTCACTGGATCCACCCTCTGTGAAGGGGCCTCTGTCCCAGCAGTGGAATTCTGGTGCTGGGAGCGTGACTTCCAGAGAGTCTCATGAATGGTCAGACTGGGAAGTTCCTTAACACTGAGGGCACTGAAAACACGCAACTTGTGTCTGCTTTCCATGAGTGTTCAGTACTTACTGGATGCCATCAACATATCTGAGGACCTTTGGTTGGCTTCTGATTTATTGGCCTCCGGAGCCTGACTTCATGAACTACTTTTTTAAACTCGGTAAAAGCTCTTATCGCTAAGACATTGACACGAGGGTGCCCCACAAAATGCTTGTGACTTTGTAGGGGCTGAGTCATCGTCACAGATGCTGCCAGTCCTGACCTCTTCACTGAAGGGGCTCGGTATTTACACTGCTGCCTTTTCAACACTCTTCAAGCAGTGAAACGGCAGCAATCCTGACTTGTGTACCCACTCCCTGGCTGGCACTGGGTGACAGGTGACCGAGTCTCTCTCCTGGAGGTTTTTGGGCTAAAACACATAATCACTTTTTACTTTTCTGAATCTGCATGTGGTGATGAACAGACTCCCAGAGGTACTGATGGAAAGAAACATATTCTGGCTATTTATAGATGTTAAAAAGATCCAGTTTCCAGATGAAGTATTAAGCAGTGGTTTGGAATCTGCTTCCTTCCTAGGCAGCTCCTGGAGATGCTCACAATCTGGGCTTCCTGGACTTTCCCAAGATGTTGACATGAAGGAGCAGAGATGGCGATGTAAGATATATTCCCTGATGGGGAATGTTAACTCTGGCCCTCAGTTTCCTCAGTCGGACTCCCCTCTTTGATCCCTCCTTAGAGAAGGGCTGGGTTTTAGATTACTGGGGCTACAGTGCTATTTCTGAAGAGCTTGTTGCCAACAGTATGAACCACGTGCTTACAGGAACTTTGACACTTTTAAATTAACATATTTCATTTTTGTCAGCACCCTGCTGTTCCTTTGAGATTATGCTAAAATGTAGACTGCTTGTTAATTACTTCAAATGCCAAGGTTTAATTACAATGCCTCTGAGTTAAATTTCAAGCCAGCCAAACTTTCAGAGCCGTGCAAGAGACAGACAGACATACCCATAGCAAGTTCATCCTTCAAAAGAGATGAAGATGGTTAATGTTACTGATTTCCCAGCACCATTATTTCCTCTTTCAAACACAGACAGGTTAACTGGAGCATTCAGTGCCTGTCTAACCATCTCTGGGCTGGGGTATTCCATCTGGACCACAGCTGCAAGAGTGAGTCTGCATTCCTGCAAGAGGAAGAGTTAAACCAGGCTTCGTTACACAGCTCCAGAGAGAGCACACACCCATCCTACTGGTTGGACATCCTTCCCCATGGGCGAGATAAAAGTGCATTAAGAAACAAATTGCATGTGGGCTGGTTATCACAGCACAGCTGAAACCTTCCTGTGAGCAGCTGGATTCCTGGCCGCCCTTGAATCCAGAAATGCAGGCAACACTTGCTGTTTGCTGTGAGCCATGCTGTGTTTCTATAGCAGTATCCCATTTTATTTTCCAGATTTAGAGTTTAGAGACCACGACCTCAAACACAAGATAACAGCTGCAGAGTTGCTGAGGTAAATCAACTAACTTAAGGATGGTAAATAATTTTTTGGCCCTTGACAGCCAAGAAGGTGTATCAGGCTTAGTTCCAAAAGCATGTCTGAAGTCATGCACCAATAGAAAGCCTCCAAAACCATCAGCTTTAGATTTTGGCAAAATTAGGTGCTGCAAAATATTCTGGAAATTATCTGCCAGCTGTAGGTATTTCCCAGGAGGAGAAAAGGAAACAACTCTCCGCAGCCTCCACACCTGACTGATGCACACCTGAGCTGTGACGCACATCCAGTGCTGCTGCTGTGGAGCTGAAGGTGTCTGAGCCTGTAATTCAAACAGCACCAGTGCCAGTTTCCCTTTTAAAGCTGTGGCAGACAGGGAGAACTGGAATGGTTGGTCAGTCAGAGTGACAAACATCTGCTAGATGAGAGGTACCAGCACTCACTGCCTTGTCTCTGACTCTGCCAGAATACTGAAGTTTCATCTTCCTGACAGTGCTTTCAGCAGTGAAAGAGGATGAAGCATCCAAAGAAAGCATCTTCTGATTATACTCTGGGGACTGTAATCTCGCAGTTCTCTTAGATGCTGTGTTTGTGTCATAAACTTACAATTAATTTATACTGTCTTAAAAATTAACAGTCAGGATTTAAAAGACCGTGGCTTGTTTTTGTATTGCAATATTTACTGATTTCCTGAGAGCCCAAGGTCTGAAGCCATATTTCATCAGGGGCAAAAAATAGTACTTTTTGAAACCTTAAAAATTGTTAAGAATTAGACATAATAATAATGATAATAAGGATGATGATGATGATGCTAAAAAATAAATCTCAGACCTGCTGAAAAAACCCTAAACCTATTACTTCTAAGACAGCTTCATGACTTTTAGGGACCACAGCATTATTTCCCTAAAATATATTGTTGTCAAAGCTGTGATTTAGCTCATAAAAATCTTTGTTGCTTAGGGATAATAACACATCCTGGGGTTAATGGATTCTGTAACCTCCTGTGTTTCGGTTATTTTTAAGAAGCAGGCACTGGCAGCCAGCTGGAGAGCACTTTATTAGCCAGCATCCCTGGAGAGCAGACACTATGACACTTGATATCTTTTTGGTTTAGAGGATATGGCAAGGACACAAAGCTCCTCACAGCACCTTGGAAAATGAGAGAACAGCAATGACACAGCTGAAAACGTGCTGTGCATCCCACTGACCAGGGCTGCCTTGGAACAGGGATTCTGCCATCCCTGCCTGCCCTGTCCCACTGCCACCACAACTGGGGAGCGGGGCATGTCTTGCCTGCACCCTGCCCTGATGTAGCACCTGCTGCAAGTGTAAATAATTTCTGGTTTTCATATAAAATAATACTACAATATCCACATTAAGCATTAAAAAATTTGAATGCATTTTACACATTTTTAAAAATCTAATGGTGTTTGAAAGCAAAGGGCCATATTCTTGACTAATATGACACTATTTGAGAGATCATAATCAACTTTTTTAACATCAGATCTTACATAAATTCTCTCTCTCTCTAGATATATATCAGATCAAACCCCATTCCTTTAAGGCACTGTGGATCCTGTTTCCCTTCTTGGTCAATACAAGTCCCTGTTCTCTTTGGAAACCTACATTTGAACTTCTGGACATTCGACATTTAACTTTTTAATATTTTTTTCAAGAGAATAATTACTGATATATATGGTAAATAAATATCTAATGAACATAAAAATACATAATGCATGCCTATACATATATATGTAACTAGTATTAACATGTATTAAGGGGGTTTTACTGGCTAAAGTATATAAATATAATGAATTCATGTACCCCTAAAGAAGATAAGTGTTCATTTGAAAATGAAATATTTCAAAATCAAGCAGACAAAATGAATTTCTGAGAAAGTGTTATCTCACTTTTAAAAAAAATTCTCTATCGATTAGAAATGTTCTATCTCAATGGGGTATGCAGAAGCTTCTGAATGACTTCAGCTCTAGTCAAGGAATCTGGAGTTGGACACACAGTTTTGTTTATCTGCTGACTCCTTGTCATCTGTTAGTGATATCAAGATGTCCTCCACAACATCAATGACAATCCTAAATGTGAGATATACCAGGGCTTTGACCTTTTTTTTTTGTGAAAGTCTTACCTTGCTTTCACCAAACCTGTATTATGCACTGAACCCGACTTGTTAAATTCCGTCATGCCAGAGATCTGTCAAATTAGACCTGTGCCAGTGTTCTAGTTTGAAAACTGATTTACAGTTCTTAACAAACCCAAATCATGTTGTCTGACAGTCTGATTTCAAATGAAGCAGCAGCAGACTTTTTGCAAGAGGTGAAAGACACCTTACCTGAAAGACACCGGTCTCAGTAAAATTGCCAGTCTCCAAATCACAATAATTCTGCAATTGAGGCAGGAGGGAAAATGCCAATAAAAAAATGAGC
The DNA here is from genome assembly GCA_013397815.1 of Aleadryas rufinucha. Lineage (NCBI taxonomy): Eukaryota > Metazoa > Chordata > Aves > Passeriformes > Aleadryas > Aleadryas rufinucha. The sequence goes on from VZTH01005557.1 coordinate 61,867, forward strand.
CAGATGAGATGATGCATCGTTTACAGGAGAAGCAGGCAATAAAAATCATATTTCCCTCTTGGTTCAATTCCATTCCTTCAGCACAGTTTGAATATAATCTAATATAAATGTACCCTTTCCACAGCAACTGTTCTTATAGAGAAATTCACCTCATCTTGTTTTCAAGTATCCATTTGCAGGCCAAGCACCACGAGAAGCTTTAAAATATGACATTAAAAAGACAACAAATAAAAATGTTTCAGATATAAATAAGTTCACAGACCAAGAGAGGGCAAGGTACTAAGAGTATATTGCAGAGCTAAATGGGTCTATGCTGTGTAATGAGATAATTTTGGAATAGAGAGCATGAAAAACAGTCCTTAAGGAAACAAGGCTGAGACAGCTTTGGTCTCTGCTCATATTCCTCAGCCCCCTTCTCCAGGCATGGATGAAGGGGATGCCCTGTGGTGATGGCAAACATGTGCAATTTGTTATTTTAAGAAGAAAAACCTTTATTAAATGACCACGGTGACAGCAAACACATCTACTCAGGACCTCCAGTTCATATTTTTTTTTAATTAAACAGTGTTACCTTCCATGAGTGTTACCTACCTGAACCTTGCCTGCACACAGCAGCAGTAACCTGTTAATTATCATGAACTACACCAATGTTTCTCTCCAAGCATGAGGGTTCTTACACAAGGCTAAAGATACTACTTACAGCTCAGTACTGTGATACAAGCAGGGGAATATGAGAAATAATATAAACCCCATTTTATAAATAGTTTCACAGAAACAGAAAATGGAGGGCCCTTAGGCTTTAAATACAAGCTTTCAAGGAACTCACAGTCTGTCCCCTGACACATCTCTGGATCGGACAGGAATTGCCTGGGCAATTTTTGGAATCTACTTTTGAGAGCCTGCCCATGCTCAGACAGTGAGCTGAGCACGTACACAGGCCACCTTCTGCCTGGGAGTCGTGTAGCCAGGGAAGGGTGGCAATGAATCACGGAATAATTTGGAGGTCACTGGGCTGGGCGTCCTACCCAAAGCAGGGCACATTTTGAAGGTAGCGCCAGTCTGAGCCGAGAGGTGACTTTAGCCTGAGCTCAGCTCTGTATAACACAGGATTAGCTGGAACTGGTGCGTGTCTGGAGGCCTCGGGCATGGCTGGGGCAGGCGTGGCATTGTCTGCACCTCACTGTGTTGATACCCCTGTTATCTCCTACCGGTTCTCACTGAAAGGTTTTGCAATTTTTTGCTCCCGGGCTAAACAGGGAAAGATCTTGGCTTTGGCACCAAAAAAAAAAAAAAGCTGAGGGACAACAAAGACACTTCTAATGCAAGGTGCCTGTTCTAAGAGTCGAATGCCATGAATGCCATGATAAACTGATGTGGAAAGTGACTTTAGCAGCCATCAATCCTCGAACAAACAAACAAACAAAGTAAAAGATGCAATTAAAAGGTTAAACAGCAAGGAACTGCAAGGAAGCAAACAAGGAGAGATACTGAAAATTTGCCATGATTAGAAGAGTGATAAACACCAGCTAGTTTTTCCAGCAGAAACACAGGCACAGGAAAATCCTTCAGAGAAGGGGAAAATGACACTGAGATCAGACTGCAACACTTGGAAGGGTGTTGCCCTTTGTGGGGCTGGGCAGGGTCCTCTGCTGGGTGTCTCCTACAGAGTAAAGAAAGACACTGAGCTAGAGCTAAGGAAAAAGGTAAATTGCAGACAGAAAATATCTACCATACCCTCATAGTAATGCTGATGGTTCAAGAAAGCAACAAATGGAAAAAGCTGCTCCTCACAGCCCTCAGAAAAGAGAGTGTTAGACATCTTTCCTATTACAATTTACTCCAGAGTGTGCTGAGGCTTTGTGCTGGGGCAAAGAAAATAACACACCAGCGTGTGAGGCCAAAATGCACTTTGCACTGTTGATGTAAACGTGCCCGGGTGGATGCTGTAGGAGAAACACTGATGTCAAACAAGGCCATCTCATGTCTTGTGTGATACCCTGAGGGACTACGCATCGCTGGACACAGCAGCCAGCAGCACCTGGCTCAGCTGTCCTACACAGAAACTCTGGAGTTTGTTGGCATCATCATTCCCTGGACATACACAGCCTGAAAGGCAGGCAGCAGCAAAAGAAGTCAGATGAATCCAAGCTGGGAAAACATAGGTGTAATGAGAATCTCAGCTTTGAATCCTGTCTGCACTTCAGTGCACAGAAACACAAATCAATCCTCATATCTTGACAGCAGTAGTACAAGGTAGAGGGGAAAAAACACGCAAGACAATGATGGCAGCTGCTTCCCCAAAATTAACGAGACATGTTAATTGAAAATCTACAGCTGTCCACAGCAAACTTTCAGTGCTAGTTATTTGGGTCTTCACATCTGGGTGTAACTGCTGGAAGAGTCAGGACAAACAAGCAAGGGCTCTATCCAGGCCACCTATAAATTAGTCCTCCCAATGATTAGTGTTTCATGTTGCAGTGTGGATAGCAGATGATGGAGGCTTATCCAGGGAAGCTGCCACTTTAGAAGTGGACACTCTACCCCTGGAACTGTTCAAGGGGCTCTGAGCAATCTGGTCTAGTGGAAGGTGTCCCTGTCAATAGCAGGGAAATGGAACTAGAAGACCTTTAAAGTCCCTTCCAACAAACCATTCCAAGATTCTACAATTCTATGAAGTCAGTGTCTGGCAGCCCCACAGACCATGCAGTCTGAATGCCATCCTAGAAGCCTTCAAAGCTAGTCCCTGAGCAGAATCCTAGCTATTAATACTCTTCCTCAAATATCACGGAATTTAACAACCTGAAGGGTGTGCAAAGAGCACTGTGCAACAAGCGGAGAGGGCAGAGCTGTGCTCAGTCCCTGTACACTTTAAATAGAATGGAAAAGGTTCAGATACAGAAAAGAGCAATGAATGAATCACAAGAGAGAAATTCTACTAATGTCAACATGAATGTTGCAGCCCATTAATTTCAGCAGGAGGTTTGGGGATTAAATTGGTTGTTGAGTCTGGGCCCAAGTCCACTTAAAATAATACGAATGACTGGGAGGGCAATAACTCGCTATAAAGGTCACCAGGGCTCTGAGGTGCAGCAGCAAAAGACCCCCTGCTCCTCCTGAGCAGCAGCTTTGCTCATAAATTCCCATGTGGTGGTTGCAGACCCCCTGACTGGGTCAGGGCCAGCGGATGGGGAACTGTGGAGATGCTTTGCACAGGAATATGACGACTGAAGTGGGCAGAATGAAACCAGGGAAGAAAATAACACACATAGTTCCCTCAGATATGGGATGGTTCTTCCTGCACAAGTGTTTGGAAAAGTGAGATGGCTGCTAAACAGTGCTGGAGTTTTCACTCCAGCTCTGAAAATGTCTGTTTCTTGTTCTTAGCCCAGACTCTGTGTGTTCCTCTCTTCCTGGCTGTGTCACCAGGAGTCACTGCATGAAGCTGGCTGTGAATGCAGAGCGTGTGCTCCAGCCAGCACAGGCTGTCATTGCCCAGCTCACACACAGCCATTCACAGCCTCCTTCCTTAGGATCAACAGGATGCATGAAATGCTGCTGTATCAGATACCACACTTCGATCCCCAAACCACCAAAGAGTTACACTGCCAGGAGACAACAGCCCAGAAAGAAGCCAGGAAAGAGCTGGAAATGAAATACTCTCCAGGTAGGGGATTGAGTTCCAGGCAGGTTTTAAAAAATACTGCAAAATACTCTTATCCAAAAAAGCCTTTCTACTGCAAAGTACTGATAGTTCTTCAAGCCTCATAAAAACTGATGAAAGAGCCTACACAAAATAATGATTCTCACAAGAGACACTAAGCAGAGACTCCAGGAAATTCACTGGTTTTGATATCAGTATTTTGTGTGAAGGTGTTTCAGTAACACCACCATGAAGGGCAATGAATGGGATTTGACAGCATTTAGAAGGGAACAGAATTCACGTGCTTGCATTCCCTGACCTCCTTTGTTCTATAGTGCAAGGTGAACTCTGTAACAAACACATCAGAGCAGCTGTTCAACAAAAACCTTGTAGATTGACCTTACTGCTGATTTCAAATGTATTCTGTAAGAAAGAAACACTATTTCCAGGAAAAACAAATAAAAGAGACTAGAACATCACCTCTAGCAATGGCATGAAGTAGAATACGCTTAAGGAAAATAAACTGGCACTATTTGCTTACATCTATTAGCTTTGCTGATTCATGTATATTTGGTAAAGTGCACTGAAAGGAAAAATAGAGAGGAATTAAGGTACACACAGCTTTGATTGGAAGGCCCTGCAAACTGACTCATTATTTTATGTCTGCTCTGGTGAGAAAACACAGCTGCAGCCCCTGCTGCATGGAAGTCCATACGGACTGATGTGATGCTGGCACTGGCAAAGAGAGGATGAGGATGTCTGTAAAGCCTTCACCACTGAAGCCCTCCTGTGCAGGCAGGACAGGCCAAGGGCAGCAGGACAAAGTCCTCCAGTCTTCTCTATCTGAGACAGAAAGGCACAAAAAAGTTCTGTTGGGATGTCTTAACATCCAAGACCATCCGTAGCACATCCCCCAGTGTGAGCAGCTTGCAGGGGAAGTTATTTTAAGTGCTTCAGTACAGCAATGGCTTTACTGCAACCATATCATACTTATACTGGTATAAAAAAATATATTTTATGCCCCCCACTAATTTTTGAAAAAATATTCTTATACTATTTTCAGCTGCCCACGCTGTTGGCAGAAAAAGGGCTCTGGAGAAATTCTGCTGGAGATCCTGCGCAAAGCCAGTGACAGCTTCTGGGAGAGTGCCACGGGAAGCATGGAAAAGAATTATTTGTATTAATGCAGCTACAAAGCTTTTATTCTGTGGATCCCAAAGTACCTTAAAATGTTACAGTCTTTCACAGAGAAGAGAAAACATCCAGAGATCAAAGCGTCACCTAATAGGCCATAAAATGAGACAGGCAGCACCCCTCATCCCGGTGTCCTCCCTTTCCTTTCTCTACACTGAGTAGGCACTGGAATCATCATCTGTGGGGCAGCCACTGTGTTTTAGGGAGATGAGAAGAGGTATAGTCATGATAAAGTGGGCCATTCCTGCAGGACACCAGTATTAAGGTGTTGCAGAGGAGGTTTGGACAACTAAGTGATGCAGGTCAGCTGTAACTTTCCTCTAATGTCAGAGGCTAAGAACTACATCCAGCAGCTCTTGTTATATGTGACAATGGATCCATTGGTTTTATCATTAAACAAAAAAACAACACCTGTCAAAAAAAAACCCCAGCATGAGATCAAAGAGAAATATCTGCAAAGAAAACAAGACAAGACTTCAAAGCCCTTCATTGATTCTGTCACACTGAAGTCACCATGTCCTGAGGCATTGCTCTGCATCTCCGTCTATTTCGTGTTTAGATACCACAGCCACCACAGTGTCTTCAAGTGTAATTAACTGACACTGAAATTGCTTATGCTGCTGCCTTCCCATGAAGGTCTCGGAGGCTGGCACACATCCCAGCACATTACTCACTCTAACACGAGATGTCAACATCTCAGAGCAAGGACTCCTCTCACTGTCAGAGTTTCAGAGCTCTCACCATGCACATTGCCTGCACTGGCAGTGGACCACGCTCAGTCTTGCCTGTGATGAGCTGCTAGACCAGAGGGCTTAATCTGGGCTGGTTCACTGGCAGGAGGTGAAAGCCCCACGTGCTTCGTATCAAGTCTGTGAAATCATCGGACCCTACAAGAGCCCTTTAAAAGGTTAATCCTTGACAATCAAATAGTAACTTTCATTCACATCCCCTAAAAAAGGGGAGAGGGGTTAGAAAGGGCTGAGTAAAATCCACAGGAACAGCAAAATACCACTGTGTAATGTCTGAAATTGTCATTATTTAGCAGCATAATTGCATCATTATTGGACTTGGACACAAGGAGAGGAGTGTCAGACAGCTCTGGTGATGGCTGCATTTCTAGCAGTGCACATACAGTCTGTAGGACACGTTTACTCCTCCAGGGCCCAGCAGAGTTAAGAAAATAGTTTTGCAATCTCAGAAATAGCTCCCCACTTTTTGCCAAACAGCAAAAGATCCATGCCTGTGTGATAGGGCAGAGTTTGACACACAGCTGTAACATCAGTATCCCAGGGAGCATTTGTCAACCTTGGTATGAATCTCTTGGCTCAACACAAGGACTGTTACCATCCAAGGAGAGCCTCTGAAGTGGACAGGAATAAGTGCAGTCTCATTTTCTCACTACTTCCAGGAGCCTTTTAATGACACAGCTGTGTCTGCCCTGTGAATTTCTTGGAAAATTCAGGTAGTAGCAAAGTGTGAGGTCTAGCACAAAGTAGTACGAGTCTGGGAAGAAAGAAGGGAAACACCACAGCGTTTTTTGTGTAAGGTTTGGTGACAAACTGTTCTGCTCTGACATTTAGACCCCATCTTGTTCTGTGGAGCTCTGGGTGCTGTATCTGATACCTGGTCATGACTTCATCAACTGTAGCTGGGAAATAGATGGGAGTCACCATGTTGTTGAAACCCATGTAAATATACAAATCCTAAGCACAGCCTCGGGCTTTATGGAGACCATTCCCAGTCCTGAGAATGGGGAATGTACATCCTCTTGTGACTGCACAGAGCTGTGACCAGCACATCACTGAATCCCTACCATAAATTAACCTCAAGTAAAAAGAAGAATAGGGACTTTAAGCTTTCCTTCAGGACTAATAATGTGGCAGTAAACAGAATGGTGCCAAGCTCAGGACTGCAACGTCGATGGGATAACACTGAATGACACAGAGAAATTATCTGTGCTGTAATGACATAGGGTGATTGCTGCCTTGTTGAGGTCACTGAGAATATTCTTGATATTAAAGGGTGGGGCAGTGCAAAATTTGTTCTCTATTTTTGCATATCCTAAACGACAAAGCACTCATCGGACTTATAACCATGATCTAAAGACAAAGATAAAAGAGCCTCTGAAGCCCCAGCTGCACTTCATGGCAGATAAAATCCACTGCAGTTGTCCCTTGGACTGAGTGCTGCCATGTCACAGTCAGCACAGAACCTCCTGCACAGAGCAGGGGTACAGCACCCCAAAGCCTTGTGCTGAAAAGCTGATATGGTGCTTGTTCAGAGAAACTGAGCAGACACAGAGCTCTACTCTCATAAATGAGAGGACTCATCAAAGAGAGCTCCTAAGGTAAATACATCCTCTTAGCAGGGCCTTATCTCTGCCCAGCAGATCAAAGAGCACTCCTGCACCGCTGCACAGCGTGCAGGCACTATCACCAGGGCTCTGCAGAGCAGGCTGCCTGGCTTGATGACTTGCAGGCCTGTGAGACATGCATCACACGTGGAACTCGTGATGATGAGTTTGGAGATTTTCAATAAACAGATATCTAATGTTAGACTGCCATTTGGGAACCTAAGCTAACACCCTGACCTTCAGAACAGAGAAAGCTTCACAGCACCCAAGGAGTCCAAGTGAAGGGACTTTTCAAAGATGCAAATTAATTTTATCAGCCACCAAAAAGGGATAATTCAAAAATGTGTTTGAAAATGTTCCAATGTTCTCAGGACCTGCATGTGCCCTGAAATACTCACTAGCCACCAACACTTGTGATTTTCTAAAAATGCTTTCCATTTGAACTTTTTTCTCTGTCTCCATTGCCTGATGAAAGATACATATACAAAACACAGGCCAGGCAGGAGGAGGTGGCAGAACTTCTTATACCCAAAGTGCTGTCAAATATACAACACCAAGCTTGAAGCTGGCAATCTTAGGTCACTTCTAAAATCAGTAATTTTCAACAAAGGTTGGATTTTGAAGGAATAATGTCACATCTAGGAGATTATGAAAGGGATAGTTATTCCTTTGGTGGAAGAAGAAGCTACCCACCTGCTGGCCTATCTCAGCAACTTGGGGTAGGATTTGTTATAAAAATCCTACTCTGCTGACAGAGAAGAGGTAACTACTGGAAAAGGATGGTTAGTTACCTTTCCCTTTCAGGTTCACTGGGTATGTGATCTGCTCTGACTGCCCTCTTTCATCCTTCCTGGGGCAATGGCTGGAATGTTCTGCTGCCAACAAAATGCATAAAAGGGATCAAATGCATCTGAGGCCACAAATGAGTTACGTAAGCAGGAATGGCTGATCCTGCACTACTCAGCTTCTCATGACATCAAGGTGATGGTATCAGCAGGAATATTGCACTCCTTTCGGCTTTTGCTTTGATCCCTGGGCAGTCTCCAACAAACTGGGTCAGGGATCCCTACCCTCTGACTTCTGGGATTCACTGGGCCCTTTCACCACCCTGTATCCAGAGCACCCACTGTCTCTAACTGGTGTGCCTGCTTACCCCAACACTGCTGCCCCAACCTACAAATGGGGCACAGTGAACAGCCAGACCACTGCAACAGTTAATTGTGTCTCTTTGTGTTTTGGCACCTGACTATGAGCTCCTCCATAGCATCACTTCCTCTTGTCTCTAAGGTTCCAGCTGTGAGCTGGGCCTCTGGCACAAATGACTTCTTCATTGCCACACCGACAACATGGGAAGTCTGAATCCAATGCTGCCATTCTTGGGTTAATTTAAAAGGAGATCCTGCCATGAAAAGTCTCCACTTTGAAATTATGTGCCGCACAAAATACTGGTAGTATAACCAGAAAACATTGGGTAGTACATTAAAAAGATTCATATGTTCTAAGAAGAGGAGAGCAGAGAAGTTAAAAAGCAGAATAAATAAGACTTTGACTAAAAAGAAGCATGCAGTGTAGTATTCAAAACAAACCCCTCAGCGCCGGCATAACATTGCTTTCAAATTTGTCAGAGGCAGAGGGGAACTGAAATAATTTTAGCCATAATTCCCCATACACTCATGGCAAAAAAGGCATGTTTTACACTGAATTAGTTACGAGCTTGAGTCAGGCACATTGTACACACACTTTACTTATTTGATCCCATGTCTGTCTTCCACAGAGGCTCTGCTTCACTCAGTCCACAAGACAGAGAGGCAGAGGAACTTCCTCTGACTCACCAGATCAGATGAACACTATTAGCTTCAAGTCAAGAGCACAGAATGAATCAAAGTGCCTTTTTCAAGCAGAAGAGCCCTGCTAGAAGGAACAGCAGGAACAAACAAAGCTCAGGAGAAAGCTGAGCCTGAAGACTGAGCTGGAATATTATTAAGTGAATAAGAAAAGCCAACAGGGAGGTTTGAGGGAGAGAGGGGAAGGAATTTATGCATTAACTTGCCCTGTCACAGTGGGGTTTGCCCCCTTGTAGGCACTTGGATTACAGTTCTCCTCTCTTCAAAAGCAATGATAAAACCTCCCTTTATGAACTGGTGCAGAGTCTGGCCCTGCATGGCAATTTATGACTTCAAATGTACAGGTCAATTAATCCTTCCAGTCTTGGTGAAGCAAGAGATATCTCCATGGCCCAAAGACCCTCTCTGAGTGGAAACTGAAAAACAGAGATCTGCCTTTCTCCAAGTCACGAAGTACATCCTTGGCAGAGCTGGGAGGGGTTCAGAAAACTGTAGGGTGCAGAAATCCCAGTTCTGAGCTCAGTCCATGCATAAACAGATCACAGTTTTTAATGGCTGCTGCCAACCACGCTGACAAAGGGTTCTGGGATCAGCTGTCTTTGTGTCCTGGCAGTCCCTCTTACAAGCTCCGTGCATTGATTCACCTGGTAGTGGGAGAACAGTTTCAGGGCATACACAAACAAGGTCAGCTGCCCTCCAACTACGACAAAGGAGAGTAAAAGCATTACAGTGAAGCAGGAGCTCACACACCAAGTGACCACAGCTTCCCGAGTGCAGACAGTGCAAGAAACTCTCTTATGTTTGCTAATCTGACTGCAGATATCTCTGTTCCTGCAGTCTGCCAGATGCATTCAAAACAGACACCTAAAGTCATTCTCTTGTCTTAAACAAGATACAGTGGCACTCAGAAGTGCAGATGTGATTGTATTTTAGACACGCTTGGAACTAAACTCAGCCCAGCTGCTTGTGACCACACTCACAGCTTCTGCCATGAGGGGCCTCCCAGAACTGAAGGGATGGGAGCAGCCGGCCTCACCCCGGTTGGAATTCGTTCAGCAGTGAGATACAGGGACCCTAACGAGAAACAAGCTCTGCACTGGAAAGGACAACCAGGACAAGCTGTCAGTGAGGACATCAGAAACACCACTGGAAAGCAATTGTTTGGCAGCACGTGAGCCCAGCGGTGCCAGAAGAGCTGTCATCTGCCACAGTATTTAGAATAGGAAGTGACTGTGGGAGGGTTTGTTTGTATTTTTTAATAGCAGCCAGTAAAGATGGTTAAAACCACAGAACACAACAGAAAAACCCACTGCCTTCACTCTAATACCTTTCTCTCTTCCCAGGTATCACTGTGCCATTTAGATGGTGCCATTAAACCCCTATTTGCACACAGCAGCCCTACACAACAGCCCATATAAGAACAGGAACACTGAGAAAGTGGATTCATGCACTATCATTTATTATTCCACTTGACTGAATGTCAGCCACATGCCTGTCAGACCCCTTGCTCCATGGGGACACACAGAGAAGCTACAGTATGTTCTGAGTCCAGCCTGAAATAGCCCACCCCAGAAACACAGAGGGGATGAGCAGCACAGACCCCAGAAGAAAAAAAATCCCATTTGCTGCAACTTTTTGAAGCTCCCAGTGATTTAGTTGTTTCAGCAGATGGAGCCATTGCAGTATTCACCATGGATTGCAAACTAGGCCAGTTCAGCCTGTTCAAAGGGAAAAAACCTTCTGCCTGCTCTGAGGACATTTTCAAAAGAATCCTTGGCTGTATCCAGGCGAGTGTGTGTAACTCAGGCAGCTACATGCCCTTTTAACAAATGGACTGGCTTTCCCTGAATGTCCTAAGATTGAATTTTAGATCTATAGGATCATTAGTATATTATACATTAGTATCACAACTGAAATTTATGGTTTTAACATGCATTTCACATCTGGTAGGTCTCCAAATCAAGCCCAGTCAGTAATTATGGTATAAAACCCCCAGCCTTTTCCATGAGAAGCATCCAGTTTCCCTTACTGGTGCTAAAATTCTTTTTTTTAAAGGCCTGATGTCACTACCATGGAAATGGCATCTGGCTATAATTGCTGAATTGTTGTGTTGCAGGATAGTCCTGGCTGATGAAGTGGGGCTTTCAGAATGTCTACACACACACATACTGAGGAAAGTTATACAAATAAGAACACAACAATTCAAGTTTCCAGAAATACCTTCACTTATGAGTATGACTCCTTAAAGGTTGTAAGAAGATAACTATGATCATAAACTTGGGCATGAAACAGCAAGCAATTCATGGTACAATTAGAATTTGAGATAAATGGATTAATAATCTCCTGCTCAAGCATCTAATTAAGAAGAAGCTGAATTCATCAAAGGCTGCTGTTGACATTATACATTACTGAAGGGGAATGGGGATTTAATATCCCCTTGGTATAAAAACTCATTACCATTTTCCCTGATGGAGGCTACACATATACAAGGGGCAAAGATTATGACACTTAATATAGAAAGACAAAATGACAGAATTGAGCCCAGCTTTGCATCCTGCGTAAGACCTGTTCATAAGCTACACAATAACTTAGTGAGTCTTCCCTGCATACTTTTAAATGCTTTGTCATTTTCAGGGTTACAGATAACACAGAAGCTCTTCTACAGTGACAACCACACCAGCTGTGGGACAAGCTGCCATTGTACCGCTGGTAAAGCAGGGTAACACTTCTGGCCCAAGCCAAGTCTCTCACCTGGAGCTGTGGCTTTCACTCCACAGCAGGGAATGTCGCACCGAAAGCAAGTTCGGAGGCTGCAATGTCAAACCTACGCTTTCAGCACCATGAACCTAAGAAAGACATGAATGGTTTGTTGTATCATTCAGGGACACCTGAGCCTTATGAGTAACCTGCCATAAATCAAGGGGAATTTGGTGAAATTGAGAACTCACAGAAAGGTTGGACAGAGACCAAACTGTCTCAAAACCAAGGCATCCAAGGAGTTTCTGCCACGAATTTCCACTGAAGGCTGGAGGTCCAGCTTCTGATCTATCGCTCCTTCCCAGGCTCCAAATCAAAGACTTCTCATTGCACTAACTCCTGTGGTAGTTTTGGATTAAAACAACTATTAAAATTGAGGCCACAAATCCCTTCTCATTTGGGAATAAATCTAAATTTAGACCCTAGTCTTCAAATGAATGCATGAAGCTGATCTACCTCACTGCATTACTAATGTTCTTTACAAATATATGATGTCCTAAAGGCATTTTGTTTCCCTTTGTGTATATGTGGCAAAGAATTGGATTAAAAGGATGGATTCTGTTAGAAATACCCATCATTATACAGAGCAAATACAATTAATAACAAACCACTTCACCCACCTTTTAAAAATATCTGTCTATAAAAACTGCAGGAAGCACAAGCAAAATAAAAGCTGAAAAAAAAGAAATAATAAAAATGAAGAAATAACTGTATTCTCCACTGGTGTGAAGACATGGCTGATATGTGTGGCCAGAGGCTGGGCTGGGGCTGAACTTGCTGGCAGCAATAGCAAACTCAAACTTCTTTGGGGATCATCCATCAATCCACTGCAAGTCAGGAGTCACATTTATGGAGCTGAAGCTTCTGAGCCCATGGGCTCAGCAGAGGTTGTGTAGAATGGACACAGTGAAAAGATGAGACTGAAAACAAGACAAAGCATATTCCTGGCCAGCTGCTCAGCCATCCTCCTGGCAGGTCAGACCGCCCTTGTGAGCAACCTTCTGTGGGTGAGGCACCTTGCAATGGCATCAGTGAAAAAGCTGGGCAGAGACTCTGTATGAATTAAGTTTTAAACACCTCCTTTTAAAATTGTGTAGTCCAGTCTCTTCCAACCTTTTTGTATGAACCTGCTGAATTAAGGAAGGAAGTCAGTACCAGCCTCTGACACCTCAGGAGGTTGGGTTTCCGTGAGACATTCACTCTGAAAACGAAATGATGCTAATTTAAATTCAATGTTTTTAAGGGTGTCATTCCTAATCAGGTTTGCAGAAATAGCCAACTGATTTGGTGCGGGCAGTCAGAGTGAATTGGGATGATGTAATTACATCCACAACTAATTATTTGGAAGGAAATTGAATGCAAGGGAAAATGTAAAAGTAGGTGAAAATGTAAAAGCAGAGGAACATTCTGCAATAACAATGTAACCTCATGCAGGGAAACAAGATGAGAAGTGTTTAGTAGGAACAGGAGCTGAGTGTTTTCTAGTGCTTGAGATGGGTTGACCTCAACCAGCAGCCAAACACCCATCCAGCCTTTCGCTCACTCCATTCTGTGGGGAGAAAGGGAGGAGGGTGAAAAGACTCATGGATCAAGTTCAACAGGGAAAGCAAAAGCAAAAAGAGGGATTCATTCACTACTTCCCATCAGCAGGCAGATGTCCAGTCACTGCCTGGGAAGAAGGGTCTCAGCATGTGCAACCATTGCTTGAGAACACAAACACCATGACCACAAACATCCTCCTCCTCCACCTCCTCTCTCTGAGGTTTTATTGCTGAGCCTATGTCATAAAGAATGGAATATCCCTTTGGTCGTGTTCCTTCCCCATCTCCTGCCTCGCCCCCCAGCCCACTGACTGGAGGAGGGAGCAGAAAGACCCTGCCACTGTGCAAGCAGCAGCCAAAACTCTGGGGCAGCAGCAGCACTGCTTTAGGCACAAATGCAGAGCAGGGCACCACACAGGCGGCTGTGAAGAGAGTTAACTCCAACCCTGACAGATCCAGTGCACTGCTCTGTCACAGAATTATTCCTAATGCTTAAAGCCAAAGTAAGCTTGAATGCAAAGGATGTTATAAACAACCTGCTGCAATTTTAAGCAATTGCATAAGACCTTTATCTTCAAGGTCTGACTCACACATTTTACTGTCGCAAAGCTGAGACTCGGTTTGTGGAACGAGCTCATTAGGAACCACAAACTATCATGTTTCACCTGAAGTAAAAAACAGCTATCATCCAGTCTGACATCTCTGCTAGAAAGCCTTAGAATTGTGGGCATTTAGAATTGGAGCACAGAAACAACTCTGCCCTGCATATAAGTCTCAGAAGGGACATAAAGGAAAGGCAAAAATGTATATGACACAACACTTAATGCACTCTGTGGCTCCAGGATGGAGACTATTGGTCAAAAGAGAGGAAAAGCAAAGCATTTGCATTGAAGCACCCATCAAAGAAGGTGTCAATGTCTTTAAGGACTGCTAATTGTAATATTGAATTGCTATCCACAGATACATGTTGATACATGTTGATATTATCAACAAAACAACAAAATCACCCTCTGTGAATGGATATAGCTGCACTTTCTGTAGTGGATTTACATCTATTTATACCATGGCAGTATTTTGCCCCAAATTCTATGAGGAGATAGATTTTTGAACTCCTTTTTTTGAAAACAAGATCTAAACCCATCAGTCATCTCAATGAGATTATGCTGGGTTTGCCAAACCTTCCCCACTTAATGTGTTTTTCTGTTATTTTACTAGCTCTGCTTGTAAATACAGGATTGTAAGAAAAATGAGAAAATCAAAAGATACGCAGCTTCTCTTAGAAGAGGTTAAAACCCTGTCAAAAATCCTCATCTGTGTTTGTGTGATAAAGGCTGCCACTGAGTACAAGCCACAAAGTCCAGATAAAATGTGTTTGCTTTTAATACATCTCATGGGGTTTTGTCACTTTTGAATATAACATTCCTGGATATTTAGCTGCTGGCACTTGCACACTGCTGACTTACTGGCAATGAGATATATTGCTGGGCATGTACAGGGGTGTTTCATGAAAACCAAGATAAACTTTACAGGATCACAGAGCAGTCCCTGCCTGACAGAGCAAAGCTGTCAGATCTGAGGATACACCGAGACAGGATGTTCTCAGAACTACAGAGCCACTCAGCTGTCAGACGATGCAAGCTGCCTGTCTTGTCTCTTCTTTGCATTCCCCCACACTGTGAATCACTGGAATTCTTCCAGATAGGATGCTCAAAATGAATTGCAGCTTTCTCTTAATCCCTGGACTCCAATGGTTGTTTCAAACTCTGCCCACATGCTTCCCAAGCTCCCACCACCTGGGATCGCCTGGCTGGTCTGGCAAATGATAGTGAGGAGAGGAACCTGCAGGGCCCCACAGGCATCCCTTTGTATCAGGATGCTCTGTCTAAGTGGGGGTGAAACAGCTCTAAATTCACCCTAAGTGCAAAAGTAAGCAGTGCTGGGTGGTCAGCTGCTTTTGATGCTGAAGAATGCTGAGACTATCCAGACTCATCAATCCCAAAGTCAAACATCACAGGAGCAAAAGAGCTTTGCCCATGGTCCTTGCTATGGGTGAGTAACATCAACCTCTGCTTAATGATTATTTTGCTGGCTTGGATATTATTGCTTCAATAATGCTGCAATAAATATATTTATTTATTATGCACTGGGAGTTATACCTACCTATTCTGTGTAGTAAATAATTCTGATTAATATCTCTTAATCTAATCATCATCAATTCAAATAATTAAGTTATTTTATTCATGTAAATAGGCTTGGTTTACCATCCTTGCTCCTGAAGGACAAAGTTGTACAAAGGCTCAATTACACCTATATAATCCTTTAGACATAAACCATTGACCAAGTCTGGGGGTAGAATTGGAACCAGCTGCATCTTGTCTCTGAGAAGGGGTTTAGAAAGCAAGTGGGTCCTTTCTGCTCCTTGTGACTCAGTGGGAGGGTCTCCCTGATAAACCTTGCCCAAACCTTCCATTCTGCCTGTGATGACTTTGAACATCAGAAGGCATTTGAGCTCAGAAATTTTTCCAGTAACCCCACCTCTAGAAATTGATTCGCAGCAGCCACCTCTATCTCCCCACAACACCAGGAATGCCAGCAAGAAACTGGGTTTGCTCTGCTCCTCATGGAACTCCTAGTTGATATTATATTAATAGTCTTTCTTACACACAGAATTCTGGGACACAGAATTTTTGGTGTGCTCATTCTGACTGTAATCACATTATATCAGCCAAATTCTCAGTATATACTCGGCGTAACCTGACATTTCCACAGCGTTTTCTTTTCTTGAAGGATGAAAAGCTTCCTCACAAGTTAAGAACAAGATTCTCTCCTTTTTGACACAATGCAGTGTGCTCCAGTGAGGTGCTGTTAGATTTCCCTTCCCATACGTGATCAGAGAAGAAAGAGTTTGTCTATTTTCCTATTCCAGTATGCCTCAAAAAACACAGGAGAGCCTGACCACATATCCACAGTCCAGAACTGAAAAGCAGCAGCCAAGAGGCAATCAAATGTAAAGAATTCAGAGATTCTGCTGGCTGAAGACAGTGAGCCATGGGCCAAAAGGAGCATTTATGCTCTGAAAAAGCCCTGGAATATCAGCATTCTGCTCATCTAGTTCTGACAGATGAAGGGCTGGAGTAACGCTGAAACCATGGTTCAAAGAGCACAGGCAGCTGAACACATGAGATGCAGATGACTGCATCCTCTCCAGCTTGTGGTCCTGAAGAAGCCAGATAGAAGAAATCTGAATGAAGGCAGTGAAGAAATTGTTGGCATTCATGTTGTGGTAACTGACTGATTACATATATGTGAGTTGGTAGGAACCTGCTCTCCTGCAATTCAGAATTCAAGCTTTCATTCTGGATCTTGAGAAAAAAGCAGGGTTGTTGTTTTGTTTTGGTTTTTTTTCCAGTAACTCACTTAATAAAACTCTCCACAGTAATATAAATAAGAGTGAGAACCCAGAATGAAAAAAAGGAGTATTAGGATATAAAGAGAAAAGCATGAAAAATATCTGTAGCCAGATTTACAATAGCTTATCTGAGTCTGAAAGACAAAGAATAATCTCTTCTTCACAGCAGTAAAAGCTGCAGATTTCAGCTTGCTTTTATTGGAAATGTCCTGGATAGCTCAGGGAAAAAAGCCCCCACATCATTTAGAAAGAGAAGCTCATATAGCAACCCACCCCTGTCTCTTCCTTTCAAACAGGTCATCAGTTTCTAGTTTTTATGTAATTTCCTACCAAAAAAAAAAAAGAAAGTTTTTTCTGTGCACAAAGATTGATTCATTAGATGTTTTTTGTCTCTGGGCATTGAACAGCCTTTAGCTGAATAGAGTTGGAGTTCATGCAACTTAATTGGAAGAGCATCATTTCCAACATCTCCCTAGGATATTTACTATGAATGGTGAGACACAAGAAAAAGAAATTGCTGATGTTTAGTGTTTTGTGCTGTGGAAAGGATTCATTGTTTTGCTCAGCAGCTTGAGTGCTTTATGAGTAGGAAGGGGTCTCCCTGTCAAGAATGAACACAGTACTTTTCTTTCATCCTCATCATGTGAGTGGATGTGAAAGAAACTAAAATACTGTGAGTTTTCTACTCACATCATCACAGTCACCCTGAGACATCAAAAGTTTGAGAAATGTCATCCCTTTAGAATTTGTTGCAGATACACAATTCTGCACAGTCATCAGCAATTTCCTTAATTTATTTTTAAAGGCAGTTATCACAATTACCATTTTCCCACACTTCTAAACAAGAACAATAGTGAATTGTCATCTAGGGAACTCCAAATGGAAGAAACACCAACAATTTTGGCAACATTCCCAACTAAACCATCAAAAGTTTTAGAAACATGGCACCATTCCTTAAAACAAGAAACCTTCTTCAAATGCCTGCTGCTGATTTAACTGTGACTTTCCACTTACCAGAAAAATGACACAATTGTTGAAATTGTTGGAAAGTGCTGAATCCACTCCTGCATAATACCAGAGTGAATGACAGATGGGAAAAATATTGGAATTCTAGAAATGTTTTTGTTCTTTCAGTTGGTTTTTTTTTTGCAATGCCAGCTATAGCATCTAGTTGATCTTATGACTTCAATACTCCTTTTTTAGAAGGTGTTTAAAAATTTTTGAAATTCATTGTACAAGCTGCCCAGACTCCCTGCTGCCCTGCTGCCTTCTGGCTTGTGTACCCTTGCCTGGAAGATGGAAGCCAAAAGATCCTTCCCATAGGATGTTTGGTTACCCTGAATCCCTTAATTTCTTCTGTGATTGTTCTCCCATCTGCAATAAGTGTGGTAGGTGAGGACACAAGTCTCCACACTTCCTCCACATGGAAAGGAATGATACTCTGAAATGTAAATATGAATATGGTGTACCCTTAAAACTGTTGCTGAACATCTCAAATTTGCAGATAAATTGAACAGGAAAGTGATTATCTCCCCAGTTTTCTTACTGATTTGTGCTGCTACCCCTTTTCCTACAAAAATTGAAGCTGTACTGGACTGCAGAACCTGTCTCTTGGAGAGCAGAGTTTATTCATGTGACGCAGCACTTAACTCCCTCGGGATAATCCTACTGAAGCCAATTGGTTTACTTGAGTTATACGCCCGTATTTGCACAACAAAGGGGTAGCAAAGGCACAGTACGACTTACAAATAAGGTCTCCCACTGCCACGGGCAAGTTAACTGATTAGGAAATGCAAATTTGTTGAGTGTAACTTCCAGGAGGGAAAGGAGTAGCTTAAGTACTTAGTAAATAAGTAGCTGAAGCGACTCAGACATTCCGCCCGGGGCTGTGGGTGAGGGATTTGTGTTACAGAGTGTGCTGCCTTCCACCAGCTCTGCTCTCAGGAGTGTGAACACCACACGCCCGGGTTCTACTCAGGATCCTTCGGTAGCGTTAGATAGTAGAATTCTGGCTCCTCAGTTGTCTCATCTAGGGATGTTAAGGCAGCAATAAACCCTGCCAGCATTTCTGATTGCTGGATAACGAATGCAAATAAGAAAAGCAAATCATTCTGTAATCCTCTCTACCTCAGAGGGGGAAAAATACTCAAGATTAACCTTAATTTGTGCTGTGGTTTAGTCCAATATACAGAGACTGATGATTCCTCTCCCACTTTGACCTTAAAAAGTAAGGTAAGGAGAGGCCACAGGGAGACGTACTTCCTTCTCTCATCAGCATCCTGCAGCTCTTTCAGCTGACTTACCTCACGTATTTAATGCTATTTAGATTACCCAGGATGGCTCTATCAGCTGCCTCTGTCATCACCTGACGTGCACAAGCTGACGTGACACAGCTCAGCAGCTCTGCAAGGCACACGGACATCAGCCTAGTCTGATCAAAGGCCTGGGAAGAAGCAGGTAACACAACCCTGCTTCCCCAAATTTATCTGATATTAAATTGGCTGAATTCTGTGGTATTCCAAATTTAAGAAGTACACAGATCAGATGTAACAGCTGTTCCTCAATTTCTAAGATTCTACTCTTTCCCGTACTTTGCAATCCTCTAACTTATCTACTGTACCTTGAAGTAATTTGGGTTTTATTCATCACAGCTCAGCCTTAATTCTGTAACACTTTGCTCTGTCATTACTCAGTTTTTGGCATAAATCAGTTATGACACAAAACATTCCTTTTCCTCCAGGAAGGTCTTGAAATAATATTTTTGGAAATATAATATGGTTTAGGATGCTGGGCTTGTTATGCATATTTTTACACTAAGATTCACACACAAGTGTTCAGGAACAAGAACCTGCCTGGTACCTTTCTCGGGATGAGAAGGCAAACATAGTACAAAAAGGGCTGACATAATTTTGTCTACCAAACTCATTATTCTTTAAAATTCTCACAAAAGAACCATTCTTCAACTGATTTTAGTGAGTGTAAACATCTTTCCCTCTATGTTCTTTCAGCTTTACCCAGTACTTCAGGCTTTCTGCACCTTTGTGCTTATTTTTGTATCACACACTGGAGGCTGAGGCATTTTGGGACACAGGGAAATTGTGCTTTTCTTTCTTCTTATTCCAGATGTCTTAGCTCTGCACCCGGGAAAAAGCATATTCCATTTGCATAGTTCTCTCTTCTCACTCACACAGTGCACGCTTTCATATTTAGCAGAGAGATTTGTTTCCTAAACCTCATTAAGCAGGGAATATTTTTACTAATCCAATTCAGCAAATTATAATTTTATCAGAACTGTCCTTTAGAAAGAGCTTTCAGAAATTGCCCTGCAACTCATATGGAAAATGTGCACAGATAGAAGGATTTATTTTCCAGAGAGTCTTAATCTCTCATTAAAAAAAAAAAACAAACAAAAAAAACCCAAAAACCCCACAAAAACAATACAGGAGAATAGTTAGTGTTGCTAAATTTAATATAATGTCTGTTTTCCATTCCATAGAAAAAAGTTCCTCATCTTACAAGAAATGACCTTTACATTAAATCTCTCTTTGGGGCCATGCATTGCCCTTACAGCTGCTGTCAGTATTTAATGTACCTGACTAATGGGGAAAGGGGACCCTGGAATCGGCAGTGTGTGGGTGTCACACTGACAAACCCACATGGGTACATTTCTTCTGCTCACACAGCTCACAAAATCTCCCCATGTCTTTGTTGGCTGGATTTTTATAGCACAGACTGCCGTGGTACCCAGGGGATGTGGAAATGACGGAAGCACATCATCCCGAGGTCTCAGCCCACACTGTCTGTGCTTTATTTTTCTTAGTATGAAATAAAACAGCAGAAGATTTAATAAACTGGTTCAAATTTTATTATTTTGCATGGGTCTGACTTTGATGAAGATGTTAAAAGTACCAACATGCTAATTAATGATGACAAAACAATAACAAATCACAGTGGATCCAGCTTGAGCAAACAGCAGCAGGAAGAATGCTGAGGTCGTAAGAATTAAAAAATGATTAAAGATGCATTGGGCTACGCCTTAGTCATGGACTGAAAATGTCATTAAAAAAATCATCAAACCCCCTATAAATAACTCCATGATTATTTCTCAGGGAAATTGTCAGGTGTTTCAACACTGCTCAATTGTTTATTTTCCTTCCTCAGCAGGACAAAGACTGAAATATTTACTAGATTATTTAAATGTTATTTTATAGACCACAGTCTATAGAAAAAGTAATGTTTTCAGCATATACAGCTCAGGGAATAGCAAGGAAATTTTAATCTGATGAAAAATGAACTACTTTCGAAACAACAAAAGAATGAGCAAAAAAAGCACAAGGTCAGATTCTAAAATGAAGTAAAATTCTGATCAAAATGAGGGATAACCACTGCTTTTATCCTTATACAACCAAACCCAGAATTTAGCACAGGGTACTTGATTCTGCCATCAAAACATGACTTGATTATTTATATTACAGCACTAAAATAAATTACTTTGGGATGTAGCCTCCCCTTGAAAACCAACGTATACACAGTTCATTAGCACTGCCTTCTGCTTACTCAGCACAGCCACATCCATCAGCCTGATCATGTGCTCTGCAGGATGAGCCACGTCCTTAATTGCCAAGGAGAAACACGGGCACAACCAACCGCACGGGCAGCATTCCCTTCGGTTTCCATAAACCTTCCGGAGAGTGCGGATGAAGGTGTTTAAGCCGCAGGGAAACATCCCTGCCTTTGGAACAGGCCGTTCTGAGGGGCCAGGCCCTGCGCTGGGGCAGCATCCTCAGCACTGCGGGGCTCAGGGGGACAGGGCAGCTGTGTCCAGCCTGCCCTGCCGCAAGCAGAAATCCCTGGAATGGTTTGTGTTGGAAGCGACCTTAGAGCCCACCATGTTCCAAACTCCTGCCCCGGGCAGGGACACCTTCACATCCCAAGTTGCTCCAAGCCCCGTCTAGCCTGGCCTTGGACACTTTCAGGGATGGGGCAGCCACAGCTTCTCTGGGGAAACTGTGCCAGGGCCAACCCACCCTCACAGCGAGGAATTTCCCCGCAACACTCAATTTCAGTGTGAATTTACCCTCCTGTCCTGATACTACTCCAAGACCCCCCCTTTAACGCAGCTCGGGCTGGTGTGCGGGGGGGACGGACGGGACCCGCTGCGGAGCTCCGGCGGTGGGGCAGCCGCGGGGCCGCTCCCGGTGCCCATCTCGATCCCCCCTCAGCCGCACCGGGCGCGGGCGGGGCGGGGGAGAGCCCGGCGCATGCGCGGTGC
>VZTH01005559.1:4610-79551 GCA_013397815.1 Aleadryas rufinucha
GACGACATGGCCAGTGTTGGTCTGTCACGGCTGGTGTTCACCGTGGGGCGGGGATATTTTCTCTTCCCATCCCCGGTGAGATGACCAGCAAAATGTCTCAGTTCCCCCCTACCCCGAGACCCCAGGCCCACAGGAAAAACAACTGGTGTCCCATGAAGAGATCTCTACAGAAAGAGAGCCAAATCCTGCCCCACAGAACCAGACCCATCTCTCATATTTTAACACATCATTTACTGAGAAACAAGGCTGTCTCAAGCTCCCTTCCCGCCCAGAAGACTCCTCCAGCAGAATTTGAATCGTGGAAAAATTCATTAACCTCACTTGAGCAAGACACATCAGGCAGTTGCACACAGGTGTAAAGCTTGGCAGGATTTGTTTCTCATTGAAGTTCTTTATCACACTGATATGGCAAAAATGTTACATGCTTGCAGGAGGTCGAGTTGTTTCCTGTGGGAACCAGGGTTTTCCTCTCTCTTCTAATTTAACCACAAAATTACATATACATAGCTATAAGTATCACAGAAACATACTTTTGAAACAAAGCAAACCTGTTGAGCAGAAAGTGTAAGGATAAATTACCGTAACAGTTTAATGGCATACTTCATTTTCACTTTAAGTGTAGATACAAAGAAAGGAAACTCCAGCCTAGACCAGGAAACTTTTTTCTCTGTATAGGAACCTATAGTTGGAAAAAGGCAAATAATTTCAAATGGCTGTGTCTGCCTGAGTGCATGCACAGGAGTAAGGTCAAGTCTAGAGACGCAGTAGGTTTTGAGAAGTGGATTTCCACAAAGATTTATTATCATCAGCCTGGTTTGCATTACATGGCTTATTTAACTCAGCCTTTTTATGCATAAAAGAAGCCTCAGTAGGTCAGATGCATTGCCCGTCTGTCCCAGCATCCATCTCCGGATGTAGCCAGTAGTAAATGCTGAGAGAAGATCACAGCGATACTTTAACCATCCAGTAATTCCCTGGGGTGTCCTACCAGCTCTCTACAGCTCAGGGAGTTCTTTAGCAGCATTTGGTGTCACTGAATTTCACATTTTTTGATGATGTTTTCTTCCATTAGATTTGCCTGTTTACTTGGTGGATTCATACACGCTTCTGGCTCTTAGAGAGTCCTCTGGCAGGGAGTTCCAAAGCTGAACTAGCATGTTGTGGGGAGACCACCTTTGTTCACTGGCTTTGAACCAACATGTGCTAGATTGAAAAAAAAAAACCTGCTGGTTCTTGTTTTGGAAGAGACACCAATCATTTCCTACTCATTTCCTTCATTATATTCTTTTTTTTGTAGACTTCTGGTGTGTTTTCCCCTCAGTTTTTGCCAGCTAGCAAATTCTGGTCTTTTTAGTGATACCATGAATGGAAGCCATTCCATATTTGCCCTTCATTGAAACAGTTCTGCTTCTAATGCCTTCTTTTTTAAGATGGGTAAGTGGATTTCCATATCATGTTCATGCTGGGTTCCCCATGCAGCATCATAGCGATGTTCTCATTTCTAGTCCCCTCCTGATCCTTCCTTTCTTCACTGTTGTTGAGTATGAATGACATTTCTGTGGAATATGTCTATTATAACTCCAGAATCCCCTTCTATAATGTTAATACTGCCTGAGACTGTTGCTGTGTGTTTCTGAATGCTGAAAGATTTTCAAGCCCAAGCTCTGAACTGCAAGTTTTCCAAACCTAGTATGTAACAACTTTCTTGTGCCTCTGAAATGTACAGCTCAAGTTTTTTAGAGCTGAGGATCTGAGCCCAAATACACATTTTCACCATTCACATTTTCACTAACACACATCATTTCACCATACCTCTGATGTGGCTCCACCACAGTGTCCCCTCTCTGCTTTGAGCTTGTGTTTTATTACAGTGAGTTCAGTTCTTTGGTGTGTTTTAGTATTATACTAAAGCCTGCTAAAGAAGCAAAAGTGCTAGCAACAAGATTGTGAATCCTCGAAAAGTAACACATCCCCTAACTTTAGGGAAAAAATAGTTTTTGTAAAGCAGTAAATGCCACAAGAGAGCTTCCTGCTAGTTCCCAGGGTGAAGCACCACGACGCCTCACCTTCCTTTTCCTTCCTACACAAGTGGAGGGATGAAAGGCTTGCTTTCTTGAGGAAGAAGTGCCTCTGGCTGCGGCCAAAACCACTCTGTTCACATGTTCATCATGCTCTTCACCAGCTCAGTGTACTTACCCAGTTTGGAAAGTCTAAAGGTTAAAAGAGCAAACATGAAACCACTGGAAAGAAGATGAGCAGTCTGTTTTAACTCTTCCTCATAGTGAAACCAGCAATCCTGAAGGAGACAGAGTGAGACAGCCATCAAAAATCGTAATGAAGATTAAATGCAAGGAAAGACAATTTCACCCCTGTGGATAGTCACTCCACAGAGCACACATGGTGTTTCTAATGACAAACTTAGTAGAAGCATCAAAAAATCTGAGTCCACTCCATCCATTTGGGAAAAAAGCAAGAGAAAGGTGGGCTCTGTGTGCTGCTTTCCATCACCCTTGGACACAGTTGCACCCATTCCTGCTCACTGTGCTCATAGCAGTGAAGGGAACAGAGGAGTTTTAGCTCCTTGAGCAGTTTCAGCATCCCCTGAAAGAGGGGTCCTGAGCCTCCCTTTCTCTGGCCATTTATTCCTGTTGAATGGCACCTCATCCCTTGTGTGAGTATAAGCATTCCTACAGCTGTGTAGTGAGCCAGGATTCAAAGCAATCCTAGCCCACAAAAGGAAAATAACTTTTAATGTTACTATTGATCAGTTCCCTGGGCTGGTTCATCGTGTGCCTCCTTGAACAGTAGTGTTAACAGAAGGGCGAGGGGAGAAACTAAGTGGAGGGCAGGAAGTGTAACCATAGCATTGACTCTTGGTTGTGGCTGTGGTTTAAGCCAATTTCAACTCTCAGTGGACCCATAAGGGTAGAACTAGGTAAACTTCCTTCCTTACTGGATGAGACACTGTGGGAGTAATGGGAACCCAACATTTATGTTGTAGCCACAAAAGAAATTCCTTGCTCTCTATTTTTTTCCAGTTCTTTGAAATTGTCTTTGTTCTATAATTTTCCGCTTTTAATGTGCTGGGGACCTAATCACTGACCAGAGACTTAGAGGTCATCAACTGCACTAACTTTTTATGAGCTTAATCATCAACAGTATTCAAGGAGATGAGTAAAGAGACAGGAAGTTCTGAATTTTCATTTTGTTCTACTACTGATTCATCCCATAGCCTTGGGGCATCTCATTTCCTGCTTCCACTCCCGTTCTCTATGGGGAAAATGGGAGTGATTTTGACCTCCTTTATAGCGTGAAGTGTTAGACATGTGCCCCATCATACTCTAGGGAAATGGTTCTCTCCTTGGCTGAAAAAATCCCTGAGGGAGGCTCAAGCTAGGGTGACAAGTAACAGAGGGCAGGGTAGTGAGTGGGGCTGAGTGAGACTTTGCATAGTCCAGCTCTCCTGCTGCAAGTGGGATCCCAAGACCAGAGGGAGGCTGGGAAACTGTTCTCCTCATGCTATTTATTACAACACGTACTGGGAGCAGATCATTTACAGAAGGATGCCACACCATCAGCCTCCCTCCAGCTCAGGCTCCTCTCCTCCGCTGTTTCCACCATCACTATCCCACACCTCCATGTGAGAGCTGCTCTGCGTGATCACTGCCGGCACACCCAGGTTCTTTCATGCCGCATCTTAATGTTATATTGGGTGGACATGTTGCTGCAGCTCTGGTTGCCCAGCTGCACACACACTGCTGCCAGTGACATCCTGTTGTTTCCTGCTCCTCAGAATACTGCACTGCCTCCCAGACTGATGGGTTTCCCTCATTCCAGCACACAGCCAAGGCTCAGGCACGTAGCTGGACCCAAGCCTGGGGAAGCACATGTAGATGTTGATGTAGGTGACACGAAGTTGCACAGGGCCAAAAAGGAGCAGCTTTCCACCAGCTGTACTCTTTGAGGCCATCACTGCCCACCCTCTGGCTGGCTTCCTCTGTTAGCATTTTGGGGACTGGATTGAAAGGACTCCTGAAACACAGGGGCTGCCTAAATATAGCAATCCCACTAGCACAGGAAGAGTGGCAAAGTGAGTCAGAGCCCTTTCCACAGCTGCCCAGTACCATGCGGGAAGGCACAGTACTGTCAGCACTGTCAGCACTTTAGAGGTGCCCACCTTTCCCCATCCCCTGCCAGGCTCCACATCTGTGCTGTTTTTTCAGCTGTGCTAGTACAGCTTCCCTGTATTGTGGCTAGGTAGCTAGGCTGATCTTAGCAAAAAAGAATACACCATGTTTATTTTTTTGCAAGCTTTGCTTTACCTCTTTTTAACACCCTGTTTTAAATGAGTGGTGGGCAGTTATGTGAGAGCGGGAATTTCTCAATTGTTATTGCACAGAGATCTAGGTACCACAAACCCATGTCCTAAAAGTCATTTTGGAAAGAAAGAGTTACGTCAAATGGCACTGCAGTATAGCCTAAGGGGAAAAGTTAACCTTAGTCCTATAATAGTTAATATCACACTTGTGCAGTATTGGAGCACCCAGCAGTTCTAACTTGATCCAGATGATAAATGAACATATGACAATGTTCTTGTGAAAATAACATAATACAATGTTTATGTAATTTTTTTTATGCTGGATGTGATGAAGAAAGATGGTATCTGATCCACCTAGAGTCGTGGGACATGAGAAGCTTATGGCTGAAACAGTATGAAGTTTGCCAGGACAACATGCTTCCATAGAAATCTGTGAACAAATCTAAACCAGCAGAGTGAAGTTCAGAAATTTGCATCACCTAGCTGGGGCATTTTGAATCTGACTCTGAACATGCCCACACAGGATTTGCATCCATGGAGCCACAACCTCTGTGAGGAGACTGCTTCTGCACACAAGAAAGGGTGATTTCATGCTGCCACAGTCTTTCGCTGACTCCACATCCCTAACTGATCTACCCAGACTGAATTTGCAGTAGAGTCCAGAATCTTGCACTTCATAATAGACAGCTGTCAGTCCTGCATCTAGACTTAAACCAGGCAACAATGCGCAAACCTGGCATAAAAAATACTGTGGCATGCTTGGGCTAATTGAGAAGATCCCATGTGTATTTTTGTACACTGCCCATGCTCTAAAGTTT
The DNA here is from genome assembly GCA_013397815.1 of Aleadryas rufinucha. Taxonomy (NCBI): domain Eukaryota; kingdom Metazoa; phylum Chordata; class Aves; order Passeriformes; genus Aleadryas; species Aleadryas rufinucha. Next base: position 9,747 of record VZTH01005559.1, read on the forward strand.
TAACAAGCTAGCTGTTTCTGGACCTGCTATCTGTCACACAAAGCACGCAATTACTGAGTGTGACTGGCTGTCACAGGCTATCTCTGCTTGTAGCTAAGCTGGCTTGTAGCTATCTTCCCATGACCCAAGTGTGACACTTATTTCACCTCTTATACAGGGCCCTGAGCCATATCTGTAGTGGCTATGAGCAAACTCTTTTCCTCCCCATCTGAGTCAGAATTCCTCAGGGAGTATTGTCTCTCCTCACATTTGTCTTGATGTGCTTTATCTCACCCAAGGGCGCCTGGGGATGCTCACCTAGAGTTTCTGGGATCTCTGTCTTCAGGAGAGAGGCAACCTGCTCATACCACATTTGTGCCCTGGAATAAGAAAAGTTGCTTTGCCAACATGATGGTGGCTGTGGCTGTGCAGGCATTTACAGGCAGTGCTTGTGCAAGGATCTCCCAAGCCTTCCCCACAAAGCACATGAGCATGTATCCTATGCTTTTCCTCCTGCTCTTTGGCTCCTGTCACTGCATTGTCCTTACAAGAGCCATGTGATCAAACAGATAATTATTGGAAATAACACCTGTTTTCAGATTTTATTTTGTTTTATCCAGCTCCATTGTGTCCACAGTGTGGTGAAAGCAGAAAGGCAGTGAGTGTGGAGGTGGTTGTGTTGCTCTTTCAGAGCCCTCCAACTTACATAAACAGAGTTCAAGTTGAGCCTGCAAGCCTGCCAGGCTCGTGAGCAGATTAGTGGGGATCACTTTTCAAGAACTTGGGCCTTGTTTTGGCATGACCCTGAACATAGTCTTGATGTGCCATATAATGAGTCAGAAATGCCATGATGACGTGATGCAAATCACTGAACCTTTATGAATTTATTCTGTCAATTCAAATGTGTTCAAAAAATTCTGAGGGAGTCATTTTGTCACAGAACATCTAATGGAGAAGATACTGAAGTCAGCTTAAACTTGGTAAAAAAAGGCATAAAGCTAGCACAGAAATATTTCTCTATACTTGGGCTAACTGAATGGAAAAATGATGCTGTGTGTCTGCATCTGATGCTGAGCAAGCTGATCCAAAAAAGTTCACAGATCTGGTAATAACCAACGTTTAACATGGCCTGAGCTGGTACAGAAGTCATCGTGTCCCCAGAATGAAGCCAATGCACTTCTACGAACAATGGGCTTCTGCAAGAAATCTGTGAGAGCTTGAATTCCTGCAGTGCCCCTGGTCTGAGTACAGCCGTCTTTAATTCTGCAAATTTATCCCTGTGTTGAACTTCATGCATTGTGCAAGCTCCCTGTGAGTTCATAAATCTTTGAGAACTGTGACTTAAGTGAGGTAAAGTATAGAAGTTGAAATTAAAGTGTAGAGCGTGTATTTTAAACAAACATTAAAGCTACTGGTCTGCCCTTTGAAAGCTTTCTTCTTCTGTTTCCAAGTCACTTTTATTTGAATGTTGAAGGGATTTTCATTTTGTATTACATTTTACAATGAGTAGAGTTGTGTTTTGAAAGTAACTTTAAAATGAAGAGTGAATTAGCATGAAAATGCAAAAGAAGGGGGGAAAAAAAGCTTAGGTGAGAATTAACTGTCCTTTCAAATGAAAAATTAAAACCCCAATGCTATTGAAGGAAATTTAGAACCACGTAAGAATTTCCACAATTAATACTCAGGCTTAATTGGTTTAAGTTTCCCTTACATTTTATACAGCATGAGGTCCACAGAGGCCATAATTTCAGGAAACTCTGGCTTTGTCAGTGAAGCTAACTTAAAATGTTCCCTCTACTCCCTTCCCTGGTGCCTTACACCTGGCTTCACACCTCTCCATGGACAGCTCCTATTGCCAGAATAAGGATTTGCAGGGCTAAACCTCACATCAGCTGAAAAATAACACTCCCCAGAAAGAGTGAATCAGTTCTGATGCCTGGCAGTGGCATAACCAAGGAGGCAATGACAGCAAAGAGGCACAAGTGAAATGGTGAAATCGTATGGGCAACTTCCTAAGTTACCTCCAATAGTAAAGCCAAGATCTCATGGGGCTGCTGCTGAGATGTCAATAGGAATACCAAGGAAAGGTCTAAGGCAAGGGACAAAGCCTCTAGGCTAATATCACCTCAGAGTGTATAATTTGAAAAAAAAGACACCCACTGGTCATAATTGATGGCTGAAATGGAAAGGGCTGCTGACTTGACACAAGATAATCCTCCAGGTGTTGTTTCTTAAACAAAATGTTGTCATCAAAATACAGTAAAATGTTGAATGTTATGGGGTATTGCTGTGTTTTGATAGAAGGGAAAGTACTTTAGGTACAGTTTGGCTTTCAGAGGCATTTTCTGTCTATTTCTAGATCTTGCTAATTTAACAGGGAGCTCTTCTGTATGATACATTTACCCTCTTTGATCTGGTTTTAAGTAAGCAAAGTATCAGGGCTACTGTGACACAGCAGTTTGGTAAAGTCCCTTGGTGCAACTGTTAGCGAAGAACTAATCATCGATGTAATTACTTTTTCTTCTGAAATGTGGACATTTTAGGGGTTTTCTGGTCATAACAGAAACACTGAATACAGAGGGTCTACAGAGATCTGTTGTCTCCAGATAAAACGTGGGCTTCACCTGTCCAATTAAAGAAGTGAGCACCTTCAGGATGGACCTTCAGGTTCCTCTCATCATGAAACAAACAATGAAGTGACACAGAGGAATGGTATCTTATCAGTGACCACAAAGAAGTCATGGTTAGTTTGGAGGCTGAAGCCTGTGCTGAAGACATCTCAGGCTGGTGTGATGAATCCCTTGCAGGCAGGCAATGCTTTTTCATGCAATGCCAGTTTTTACAATTTTCAATGCAGTTGTGCATGCTTTGGAAACTATTTACCCATTTGACTAGCAAAGTGAAGTCAAGGGGACAGATACTTGACTGCTGTGGGTTAGGGTAGCTCTGCTTCTGAAACTGCATGGAAGCTCTGATAACCAACTTCTCCCATTTAAGACTGCTGGTTTTACTGTATGCAGTCATCATCAGAAACAAGGATGTTGTTAGGCAGTGGTGAATAGGCAAATTGGCCTTGGCTCAATTTGCCATGAAATGGAAAAAGCAGGAAAACTCATACAAAGAAAAGAGAAATGACACATGATTTCCCAACTGCACTTTGAAAACTTTTTCTGCAGCTTTGATCATTGTTGTTCCCTCCTCTCCCAAGCCCAGCCTGGAGCCGTTATTTGAACTAGGTGTGAATACATAGGGAGAAGTGGTGAGATGAAGGTATACACCACAGGAGGAAGTCCCAGGTCAGAAGACAGCTCAAGTACTAAAGGTGGTAGGATGGCATGCAAATGTGCACTTCTGAATAAGGGCGTTCCCCCAGATTAGATCCTAAGTACTTGGCAAGAGGCTTTGCAGAATTCCCCAGGACACTGCCAGATGTACTCAAACCCTGCCTGCAGCTCCCTGCCTGAGCAAGTCCTTGATTTCCTCCAGGAAAGAAAGGCTATCTTTACACTGATGCTGGGATCTGAAATTCAGCATCACTGAGGATGAATGTAAGCTCACCAAAATAGTTTTCACTTGTACATGAATTTTGACAAGGCTGGGGGTAAAAACCTCTGGAGCTGGACTGTTCTTGACCTACATGGAATCACACCACTGCAAGAAGAGGTGGAGATCATGCATCTCCACTGAGATGGACACCTGTGCAGCAGAGAAAAAAAGGCCCTGACTTGTTCACTCGGCTCAGCTGGAAGAAAAATTGTATTTTCATACTATTGAAAAGGCAGTACCAAATGAGTGAAGTTACTGAGTTTTAAATAAGGGCCACTAACCTTAGCACCAGGTATTTCAAGCATTTTGTTATAGTTAGTCACTTTCCTCTCACCACCAAAATAACATAGGAATGAAACACTTCATGATTGATGATGAAATTTTACACTGTCAAGGTGTAAAATTATATTTAAATAGCAAACTTTTCCCTGCATCCCACAGCAGTTGCCAACATGTTTGCATACTACATTTTACAGGACAACAGCTAATATCTACACTTAATAACACCTAAATCTTATACAGTTGTCTGACATCTCTGTGCACTTCAGAAAAAAGAGAACCACATTATTGTCTTTCAAAGTACTGAGAAATTTGAGGTCACAAATTCTTTTATACCAGGAATTAATTTGGGATTTGAGGTTCCTAATTTGAGATGAACTATTTTCATTAGCACTTTGCATCTTATTTTTCTCGGCAGTTGACTTTATATACTCTTTCTCAATCCCTTCTTTTTCTACAGTGTTAACATCCCATAATGATGCAGCTATCTAGAAGTTGTGGCTTCCCTTGAAAAATCCTGGGGCTAAGCATCTTGCGCAAAGATCACTTGCCTGATGAAATCTGAAGCTGTACTGCCTTTTCCCAGAACCCTTGGTGCAACATTAAGGTCAAGCTCCTAGACTGACTGTCTGAGGCACCCAGGACCACACTGCACCCCAGTACCCATAGCACCACCACAGTGTGTTAATGCAGTCTGGCTTCCTATAGTGCATGGAGGCATCATGCTGCATAGCCGAACCACCTCTGCCAAGTCTGATCAGTCTTCTGTCCAGATGCTGTCCAGATGTGTGTCAGACAGTGCAAAAAGGGAAAAAAGTTTTATGTTGTGTCGCCTCATCATATTTCAAAAGAAAAAACAAGACAGGTCATGTCTTCTTGCCATGCCCTTCAAGCATTTGACCCAGCCTAGGGCCTGTCACTGCCAAGGACACACATTATCTCCTTGCTGCTTGTCATTGCAGGCCAAGGATAGTTTATGAGTAAGAAAGTTCAATCAACAGTATGATGAGGTGAAGATCTGCCCTGGTAAGATCCTGTTGATGCATGTATGCAAAGAAATCTGGACTAAAAATTGCAAAGAATGATCTGACACAGACTCACCAAGCCATCTTGTCCACAGCCCTCTTCTGTTCAACCCAGAGATAGTAGCATGGACTGATCAAGTAAGCAGTTCTCTAGACTCCCCTGGTCTCAGAGGAGCCCAGCCACAAGGAATCTATAGGGTTGGGTTTAGGGCCCTTGACTTTGGTCCAATGTACTAGATGAGGTCCCATTACTCAAAGTGCCCTTGACCTGTACCCCTAAAATACTCAGTCTTGGAATAAAACAATAGTATTCCATCCAGCCCCTAGATTACTTGTACGAACTTTTAATCTGAAGTGCTCTGGGGTTTGCCTGTCCTTTTCAAGTTGTCTGTTTTTGTAGCCAAAGAGACATTCATCAAATTTGACTGCATTTTATGGTGTGTAAAAATCTACTCTAGGCAATAACAGACTTCTGCACAAGTATCAGAGGTGGGAATCATCCTAAATGCTGTAAGGTATCTCCAGTATAGAAGTCCAAACTTGACCTCTTCACTCCTCACTCTCTTCATAGTAGTCAGCAAAGAAAGAAAGGCAGCTCTTGGCCATGATTCATCTCATGTGAAATAGGTCACGAGTCATTTTCTAGAAATGCCTATTTCTCTGTGTTGACTCAAAAAGGAGTCTAGATACATTACTCAGGCATAAATGGTTACACTGCAAATGTCCACAGTTAGATGGGATGAATTCCCTTGTCTGGACTCGATACCTTATGGAAAGACCTTTTTTGTCATCTACTCCCCATATCAGCTGTGCATTTGACTGCTGCTCAGGTGTCTCTGAGTATCTGTTGCAGAAGTGCTAATTTGTTCCTTCACTCAGGAGTGCCAGACAGCACTTCATCAAGATGGTTAAGGATAAGAGTAGTGGGCTTGGCTACAAGATGTGAGAATCAGCAAAGAGGATCACTGAATAGTTAAGGCTGGGACACAGGTGCCTCTGGGAATTGTCCAGTCTGACACCTGGTCAGACCCGTCAGCTAGTGCAGGTTGCTTAGGAATGGGTACAGTCAGATTTTGAGTATTTCCAAGGATGGAGACTCCACAACCTGTCTGGGTGGTCACCCTTTCAGTAGAGAAGTGGAGGAGGGGCAGGGGGGTAGTTGATGTTGAAATGGTATTTCTTTTATTTCCATTTGCGAGGAGCCAATTCAGTTTTGTTATGCCTCGACAATGGTTGTCAGAGGCATGTGGAGGAGGGGTGCACGTGTGCCAGATGCAGGAGGCAACAAGAAGACGCCTTGTCTCTGAGAGGACTTTGCCTGGCGACACCTCCCATGAGGCAGGCAGTAGGAGACTGTTGTGGTGTGTAAACCACAGCATGTGTAGGTATAACCCTTTTTATATGTATGCCCTCCTTTTATGTATACCTTCTAGAACGTTCTTTGTANGGTATAAAAATTGACTGTGTCACGGCTTGCTGGGGCTTGTTGCTGTTCGCTGCTCTTGCTCCCTCTCTCCTTTGCCCTGGCCCCAGCCTGCCTTCCTGTGCCCCTGACCGCCGCCTTGCCACTTCGCCCCATGTCCTTGCCTGGGCTGCCTGCTTCCAACCCTGCCGCCCGATCCAGCCACTCGCCACGACCCTGTCCAGGGTCCTGGTCCTCCCATCCAAGCCCCCACTCACCGCGTGTCCGGTGCCGTCGCCGCGGGAGCCGCGCCCCTCCGGGAGCCGCGCAGGCTCGCTAAAACCCAGCCCGTCCACAGGCAGGCAGCGCGCACACCCCCCGCTACCTGGACACCGACAGCACTGCCCTGACTCGCTGGTGGTAACATCCTCTTTTTCTCTCTGTCCTCTCTCCTCTCACCCATTCCTTTTCCATTTTAATTTATTCTTTTCTTTCTCTTCTAGCCCTCTTTCGTTTGGGCAACTCCTTTTCGTTCTCCTTTTTGTTGTCAGTAAATGGTTTTTCAGATACAACATTTGCCTCATTTGGCTTAATTTCATTCCCGACCATCCATTTTCAAAAGAACTCTCTGCAGTTCCCCACAGTGGAATGAGACACCATTTCTGCCAATTGCCTCTTGTCCTTTAACTGGACACCACTTAGACTCTGACTTCATCTTCTTTAGTCACCCCATTGGGTATTTATACACAAGGGTCAGATCCCCCTGAGCCTTCTCTTTTCCAGGCTGAACAATCCCAGCTCTCTCAGCATCTCATCAGATACTCCAGTCCCTTCATCATCCTCATGGCCCTTCACTAACTTGCTGTAGCATGTTCCTGTCTGTGTTGTGTTGGGGAGCTGAGAACTGGACCCAGAACCCCTGATGTGTCTGTCTACCAGTGCTGAACAGATGGGAATAATCACCTCCCTCAACCTGCTGGGACCCTTCTCCTAATGCAGCCCAGGGCCTGCTGGCATCATCTTGAGGTATTGCAATAGACAGGGGCAGAGGGCAGCTGCCAACATGACTGTAACTTGCTGCCTGGGAATGCTAGAAGCATGTCTTCCAGTTAAAGAGCAGCAGCCTTTAGGCAAGCCAAGTACAGGATGCTAGGGATGATGCTTCACAGGGAAACTGTCTGGGAGGGCAGGTAGGAAGTTTGTGGGGAGAACCACTATTCTGGTACTAGGCTTCAGTTGCTAGTGACAGAAGAGCTATATAGAAGTATAGAATCATTTAGGATGGAAAAGATACTGTGGGTGATGGGTTTGTGGTAGGGAAGGGGCAGCTGCTCTCCATACAAAAGGACATTCACCCTGTTGCTGGCAGACAGAGTAAAGAAAAAAAAGAAGAGAGGTTAAGTGTAAAGTGAGGAGAAAGGAGTGACCAGACACTAGCAGATATATCCAGGATCTCCAAGGGAGTGAAGCCTCTGGCATTTACGCAGATGGGGTTGTATGTGGTTCTTCTTGCTCCAGAGCCACATTTCCTAAAGTCTTTGCCATGACTGAAGGTGGATGGAGCGTCCTTTTAAACATTCTTTTAAGGATCCTGTTGGAGCTACTTGTATTGGAAGGAGCCACCACTACCCTTGCCTGGACTGTGAAGAACACAGATTAACCGTGCTGATCTGAAGGATGTTCTCCACTCTGGCTCTGAAGTGGTATTGTGCACTGTACTAGCAAACCTTCAGCCTCTCTTAAAGATCTGCAAGACAGATAAAGAGGGAACACTTATTCTTGTGGAGATCCTCAGGGAACAGCTGCAGAATGTACAGGATCAATGGCCATGACAGAACATTATTCCTGCTCTCTGAAACACGCTCCTTTGACCTAGAAGCAGGTCACACTGCATATGGGGCCAAGCTGTCCATTATCTAAAGCACAGGATTATCCAAAGGAATATAGCATCCAAGTCATGTTTTGGATATTTTGGTACAACACTCTAGCAAAACTTGTGAGAAAAGCTGGATTTGTTGTAATACGACCTTCAGCAGGTCATCTAAGCTCTCCTTGGGCCTTTGTTTCTCATGTCTTCCAGAAGGGCACTTTGAAAAAGAACACATGGCTGGTGACTGGCACAGGTGGATGAACTGGGGCTGCTGCTTTTTGGTGATCAAACATCTTCCCAACCAGGTGGGCCCATTTCTCCTCCCTCATGACCCAGCTGGTTTTGGGCCAGAACACTGACAGGAAACAGCTCTATGTTTTCATCTGGTTGGAATGGTGAAATGGCTGCAGGGATGACCCAGAGAGCAGCAAAGCTGGCACCAAGATGGAGCCGAGCACCTGGGCAGGGAAGAGGTGAACGGTGGCAGTTCTCCGGCAGCGGCCAAGGCTCTTGCGGGAGCGACCCAGCAAAACATCATCTTCATTCTTCTGCACACAAGCTATTTACCAGTGTGTCCTGTTAGCTGCAAGGGGACATTTATAAAAGCTTTAGCCACCTGTATGGGTCACTGAAGAATGTTGCTAGGGATTTTTTTTTTTCTGGTTTTCCTAGTCCACTGAAAAATGACTCATGTATTAGTGGAGATAACAAGAAGTGCTCACTGAAATAAAAATTGCCAGCGTTCAGCAGGGTGGCACCCCTGCTCAGTGCATGCTGTAAAATTCCAGCAGGCAAGGAAGGCCACTTGGCTCTTGTTCAGGAACTGGCAGGAAACAACCCCCACTAAGCTGTGATTCAACACCAAGGGGAAAAAAAAAAAGAAATCTCTTCCTCTGTAACAGGGAGCTATGAACATGGATGAACATGGCTAGGTTAATAAAGCTATGCTGCCCTGTCACATCTGGAAACCCAGGTTGGGAGGAAAAAAAAATCCAATTAGCTCCAACTGGCCTTACTATAGTGGTCTTAAATCAGTCCCTAGAGAGCTGTTGCACCAGATAACTGCATCCCACAGTGATTGACTACATGCTCTACAACATTTGCCACAGATGGCAGCCACAAGCCTGCAGAGAGGGGTGCCCATTAGCAGAGAGGCAGAACTCAGCTAAAAGTGCCTCCCCCAGCCTCAGAATGGTGGTAATGGCATGCAGCAGAGCTGCTTCCTAGCAGATGCCCCTCCCATGCAAAAGAGGTTGATGGTCTAAATTAAAAGGAAAAAAAAAAAAAAGAAGAAGAAAGAAAAAAGGAGAGAAAACAGACCCTACAAAATATTATTTTTCCCCCTTTTTATCCTCCCTCACTGTAAACCACCCAGGCGAAGTGAGAGCTTATAACCTTCCCTTATTCCAGGTGCTAAAGCTTGCTGTGTGCAAAAAGAAAAAAAAGAAAAAAAAAAGGCACCGTGAGAGCCTAGCTGGATTCTCTCAGTTAGCAGGTGTTGGAAGCCTGCAGGGATCTGCAGGTTAATTAATACTGACTTACCAGGGTTGGGGAGCTTATTAGCCTCCACCCTAAAAATGAGGAAGACAGGAGGAGCCCTCTGGGGGGAAGGCAGGTAATGTTTGTGGGGAGGGAGGCTGAGGCAGAGCCAACACTGGGGAAGAGGCTTTAGGTGGGGCTTATGAATTAGTTTTTTATCGCTTCTCTCTCAATAAAAGCAAAGTTGAGAATAAGTGTATTTTTACACTTTAAAACAAGCCTCTAATTTGTCAATGGCTAGCAGGAGCTCTGGTAGCTGCTGTGCAGAAGCCAAATGAAACTTCCCCATGCTGTACCCCAGAAGAACCAGGCGAGCGCTTTGTTGTTGCTCACCTTTGCTGTCTCTGGCCCTAAATGAGGAATTTTTAAGGCCTGTAAGGGAGTGGGGGGATATATTTGACTTGCTGTCAGGGCCTGTGAGACCACATGCTTGACTTGCCAGCGTTGCTGTGCTCGCCTGCCTGCCTGTCCTAGGATATACGTTGCTTTCCATTCAAATCCAAAATGTCAGGGAACGTATCACTGGCCAAAGCCCTGTTGACTGTGGAGGAGAGAAGGAGGAATGGGAACAACACAGGAGGGGGATGGGCCCAGTGTTTACATAGCTACAGCTCCCAACATCTCTGCAGTTGTTTATAGTTCAAACAACTGGCTGATGGCACCCACTTACACCTTCTTGCTCAACCATGTCTCTATCTCCTCTTTCCCTCTCCTCCTCCTTGCCTTTGAGGTGTTGACACCCTGACAAACTCAGCCCTGGCCTCCCCAGGGAGCAGGGTGAGGTTTTCCAGGCTGAGCTGTGCGTCCCACCTTCCCTGCTCCTCCTGGCTCTTGCCCACAGCATCCTCTCACATCGCCCCAGGCAGCTGGGGCAGCTCCGGGTGGGAGGCAGGTGGGAGATGTCCCACCAGGGTCACAGGGTGTGTGTGCCAAACCGCAGGTCTGGTGTCTGGACAGGTATTAGTGAGGAAGAGGGAGACAGAGCACCCTGGAATGAGAGTGAACAAGAATGGGCAGAAAACACAGAGGTTTGGTATGGAGGGAAGTGAGAAATGGAGATTAATCAATTACTTCAGGGCACCTCTGAGAAAGAGGTTAGAAGGGTGACAGGCATAAAACTGATGCCTGTTGTGATCACCCTTGTCATCTGCTGGGGGTGTGAAAGCCCTTCTCTCCTCCAGTATGTTGGATTCAGACCTCTCATCCGTGGTGGGTTCTCAAAGCTAACCCATGTCAAAATAAGTCCCTGATGATGGTAACAATCACCTTTGAAAAAGTTTAAAAGAGAAGAATAACACACATTTTTATTTGGGGCGGCGGTGTGACTGGTATTCCGGGGAGTACTACTAGGCTCCAGGCTATCACTAGTCCCAATTCTCAAGAGAAAACTCGGTGTTTCTTTTCACATGAGAAATGAGAATGAACTTGTTCCCATTTCAGAGGGTTTGCTGGGATGCCCCTTTCCCTCCTCCAGCATCTGCAACCAAGATCTAAAAATCACAGAAACGATGAGGGTGGCATGAACCGCCCAAGGATAATTCCCAAATTCCTGCCCCCCACACACGCGCATCCCACTGAAAGATGTTGCCTGCAGAGGTTCAATCTCGAGCCACCTAGTGGCACTTCATGGAAATCGGTATTGCAGGCAGCTTCAGGATCTGAAGTCCCCAAAAAAGGCAGGAGATCGAGGAGATTTAGCGGCAGCTTCGAGGTCCGACCATGCTTTGCTGCAACTGCACCGAAAGCCCTTTTTGCTGCTGGCTGTGCCATCCTGTGCCTTGCTGGTCCTTCGGGGCATGGACCAAATGCTGAGTATCTCAGTAGGAGGTAGCAGGGGGTGCAAAGCACTGCAGCCCCCTCTCCTAAGACCCAGCTTGCCTTGGTTTCCTTTGCTCTGAGCTGAAAGCACTCGTGTTGCAAATGCCTTGGATGAACAGAAAGCCCTCTCTCCTGCACAGAGGATGTACGGGGGAATGTGTAGGGGCCTCCATGGGGCTCTGACCAAGGGACTGGGGTGGGGGGATGCTAGCCTGGTCCCCTGGGATAGCTCGATGTCAGCCTGGGGTAGCAGGCCGGCCCTCCTGAAAGACCATCCTTGGGGCTCGCTTCCGCAGCGGTCAGCGTCAGGGAGCCGGGGAGAGACTGGCCGTCCCCAGGGTCGGACAGCCTGCCTCAAGGGAGCAAGGGTGTATGCTTCAGGCACCAGAGGAACGAGGCAAAGAGAGAGAGAGATCTCAACAACATTTATTGAACTTTCGTGGAAGGGGAGATCTCCGGGGGGCTCCAGCCTGTGCCCGGGATTTTAAGGGAAAGGGAAAAGGGGCAGGGGAAGCCCCCGCAACCAATAACATACCCATACGTGGGAGGCACCCGTGCACCCATACCCATAATCTGAGGGTAATGGGGAGGGGCTTCTCCACTAATCAATCCGGGCTCATAACTTGCCGAAATTTCCAGAACCGGGGGAGGCCCTGGCCCTGTCTCTCCACCCGGGGGTCCGCCCCGGGGGTGGCTTCTAGTCAGTCTCCCCGCCCAAGGAGACGCCCTCAGACTCGGGATCATCGAGCCATTGGATGGCCAGGGCTTGATTGATGGGGACTGGCCACAGCTCAGTCGACCCAACGGGAGGGGACACCACTACAGGGGAAAAGGGTTATTGTCCAGAGGTAGGGAAGGGGGAGTACGACTGGTGCCATATCCCTGCAGGCACTGCTGGGGGGGGAAGTGGAAGTCAGTGAAAAGGAAGTCCAGGCAGCACCAGGGTATTTCCTAGAGTGATAAAATCCTGTGGAATGGACATCTGAGTCTGGAAGTAGCTAGCTTGCATTAGTAAGTTCTGAAACATGCGAAGCAAAATTAAATTCATCAATCTGACCACTATTCATTTAATTATATTAAAGAAGAGCTTGACTAGTTCTTTTTTTCTTCTGCTTTCTTGAGAGGGAAAGCCAAATCTGCAAAAATCATAATTAATTCCCCGTAAAATCAGCAGGCCCCACAAAAGGCAGGTCTTTAATTTTATTTTGTGTTTTAAAGTTCCATAGCTAGGAAGCTTTAAACACTGCAAATACTTGTTTTGCATGAAATGATGCTAAGAATCTCACAGAGTAATTGTTTGCCAGAGCTAGGGGTTAATGAGAACAACAAATGTCAAAGGTTTACAGTAAAATCATGGATATTCACAGTATTAATACAGGGAACTGTATTTTGAATTAGTTTCAGTCTTCTCAAAGCCAAAGTTTTCTTTTTTCTTTTCTTTCTTTTGTTTGTATGTTTCATTGTTGTTGTCTCTGCAGAACATAACCCAAAATATCAAAAAGCCAACTGAGAGTCTGGTTTAAAGGGCAAAATACATAATATGTAGAGGCAAGGATATGGCAAGAATGTGGTGATTGGACCTATCAATCATTTCTATGGACACAGAGGAGGATATAACAATACTGTAGAACTGAGCAGAGGAGACTGGGCAAAAAGAGATCATTATTTTACACTACCAATATTTTCATTTACTTGTAGAGATAGAATCACAGAATGCAGAAAACCATATGTGAAATATCCCAAATTATTATTTATAATTCCACATTAACAGTTTACAGAAGCAAAAACCATATTGTATACAATGAGTGTGTCCCTGTTCTTCCAGGGAGTGTTTGTAAATCTATGTGACTGTAAACAAAGGACGTGTTTTGTGAGAGTGTATGTAATACTCTGGGAGTGTGTGATTGCATGTACAGACACAGTGACTGAACATTAAATATCCACAAAGCTTTTGCCTTTCTATACCTCTCAGGTGAAAATCACAAGGTTTAACACAAAGAATGATCATTTTCATATTTTTCTTATAAAGATATTTATTTCTTCTCCTTTTAGTCACCATGGATGGGATTTAGCTTGCCTAAATTATAGTGCCTGGGTGTGAGATACAGCTTAAACGCCAGTGGTAGACAAGGAAGACTGAGCCCATACAGTCGGTTGAGCCTAGCAAGCAACTTTCTTCCTGAGGTTGATCCCAACATTTGGTCAGCCAAATTGCTCTCCAGACTCCACTAACTGTATGGTCTACATCCTTACTGCCTGTACCAAGGGCTTAGACACCTTACTCTCACACAGTCAGGCTTTAGACACCTGAGGTGCAGTCCAGCTGCCTGCCCATTGATGTCTGACACCTTTTCAGACCCCTCTGGGTTGTTGTGAAATCCCTGTGGAGCTGGTGCCAGACCTGTGGGAGACTACTGGAGCATCAGCTCACAACTAAGCAAGATAACCAACACCAAATGGCATTAGAGCTGAGGTGACTGGATCAAGCCCTTCAGAGGGTAGCAGCAGACAAGGAGTCAGGTGTGAAGTCAATGTGGGGATTCCAGGGAGCGAGTCTGGATCAGCAGGGGATGGGGCAGAGGGCACAGGTACAACTACAACATAGCTGGGGCAAGGGCTGGGCACCAGGGCCTGAGCTCACACACAGCCCCTGCCACAAGGGGCACAGGGCACATGTCTGGGGGTCCTGTGGGAGGCTAGTCAGGGCAATTACCCCAACACCCTAAAATCAGGGTAAGATTAATCCATACTTTTGATGTTTATAATGAAGATATCTGCATTTGAGCCTGTCACCCACGCTTTCTTTTCAGTAGCTGGAGAGAAACAGGAAGTTGTATAATGTATTCTGAAGATACGCTATCGAAAGAGAGAAATTACTCCCTGGAAATACCTATATCTCTCCCCTGACCACAAAGAGAATCTCAGTGTAAAGGGGTTTGCTGTAAAATGGGTCAGAGGAGCCCTACTAGATGTACCTCTAAGATCCAGAATGAGCACAGATACGAGTGCTTATGTCATCAGATACGAGATAAAATGTACACGGATGTAGCCCCACAATGTGGAGCCTTACTATCCATTCACAGGCATTATCTTAACCATGATATTGGAGGTAATATCAATATGAGTTGCTTAGATTGAGCACTGATGATGTCACAAAAATGTTTGTTGGCTGAGCCCTTAAGGGTTATTCTGTTTCCTATCTGGAGGACAGAGAAGGTACGTACTGCCCCTCACTGCTGTTCCCCGTGGGTCTATCCTTGCTGTTAATTCTCTTTAGCTGTCTCTGTATGGCAAGAACATGTTGAAATATTATTATCTTTAATTTTAGAGCAGGGTCAAGCATGGAGCAAATACCAATTTGCACACAAACCAGAGATGTGTATTGGGGGTGATAAGCAGTAGACTGACAGCTTTTTTCTTCAGCTCTTCCTCTGCAGGATAGCACAGACCTCCCCCCTGTTACCCAGACAGCTTCCACACCTGACCTGTGAGAAGGCAATACAGCCCCATATTCCTTTTCTCAAATGGGCAGTAATTAGTCTTGCACACAGTGGTAACTTCCATGATTCTGACATCTCCCTAACAGAAGTGGAAACAAAAACATCAGCTCCCAGAAGGTTATCTCTTCTCTTGGAGAAAGCCAGACACAACTGTTTTGAATTAAGGTACTAAATAGCCTCCCACACAAGGCCAGAGATGGTGCTGGAAGTCTCCTGCACACCTACGTATAAACGCATACAACACAGTGTAGATCATAGAATAATTCCGTTTGGAAAGGACCTGTCTGGGTGCCTTCCATCCATTTGGGCCGCCCCTTCACTGGAATGGGGCTCTGTCAGAACACATTGCTCAGGGCCGTGGATAGCTGTGTTATCAGCATCTCCGAGGACAGGGGTTCCCAAATAAGAATCAACCCCTCCACGAGGTTTAGTTTTCCTTTTATCTGATTGGGATTGCCTTTGTTGTAACCTCTGCCAGCTGCCTCTTGATTTGATCTTGACCTTCACTGTAGCTTCTGATAGTATCCTTAGAGCCAAACTGCTGAAACAAATGAGCAGAGTGCGGGGTGGGTGGAAAGCTGGCTGCATTGCTGAGCCTAAAGACTTGTGCCAGAGGTACAAAGTTGCACCGGCAGCTGGTTGCTCTTGGCCTCCCTCAGAGGTCAGTGCTGGGGCCAGTGCTGTTTAACATCTTTGTAATGAGCTTTCCTTTCCCCTTGTTCACAGAGCCAGTCATCGCAGCACAGAAGGCAGGCAGGGTGGGCAGGCATGATTTGTCCTTGCTAAGCCCATGCTGGCTGTTCCCAGTTATCTGTCTGTTCTTCATGTGTCCAGTCACAGCTTCCAGAAGATATGTTCATAATCTTTGCAGGTTAGGCCAACCAGCCTGCAGTTCCTTGGATCCTTTCCTCACACTTCAGATGTAATATTTGCATCTTTCCAGTCTCTGGAGGCCTTCCCTGATGGCCACAGCCTTACAAAGATGGCAGAAAGCCATAGCTGTCTCTCTTAGCACCCTCGGATGCATCCCAAGTCCCATGGACTTCTGTCCTGCCTATCTGCAGGCCACGTACACTTAACAGTGTCAAAGCACATCCACCTACGGTTCCATGTTCTGTAGCCAGTGACAGGAAATGCAATGTTTTAGCTGTACTTTTCTAGAGAATTATTCATGTGTTTGTAGTTTTGGCTGGGAGATTAAACAGGAAACCTTTCTGATCTCCATACCACTGCTTTTTAAGTGAAAGTGGCACTGTCTGCAGACAGATACAAATTGAGCTTTTCTTTCCTAAAAAGACTTGCAACCACCATCCACCCCACCCTTAGAAACTCTGCAGTCCTTAAAAGAAACTTTAAATCCTCGCTCATAAATGTCTCCAAAACCAACACAACACTCCCTGGAGAATCAGGAACTGGAAAGCAGGTCTGAAAGGTTTGCTGGTTTTTTCTTCCTTCACACATTCTGCCACTGTAAATAAAGTACTTGTTGTATCAAATCCTGCTTCTTACTCAGCAGCAAAGGGTAGGATGTCTGGTGGCCAAACTGGCTGCAGGCTTCCACATGTGAGGGCACTGAATGTATCCCTTCACAGCTGATGTGCAGAAACCGCTTTTCTACCTTTCTTCATAAGGCAAACATCTAAAACAGGTCAGATGTTTCTCATAGGTACTGTTAGTTGAGATTGATGCTGCCTGGAATGCATATTAAAAAGCGGCACAGGTCTCTAAAAGTGTGTTTCTGGCCCCTATATTGGCCCTCCAACTAAACTCTGAGTCACCAGAAGAGTCCTGGTAGAATTACTATATCTTTGGACATAATTAAACAAATCTAGAGGGAAGCAAATTCTAATTCTTCCCTGAAAGCACCAAGCCATCAATTCCAAAACGAAGGTGTTGGCCTGACTACCTCAGATGATTTTGAAGACAACGGTGATTTCTTAGAAGCTGCAAATTTGCAGAAAGGCTTTGTGTGAAAATATGGTTTTTTGAGCTAGCTATGTCCTTATACCAACTATCAGAACATTTCACTGTACACTAGAAGTTCTCTCTTTCACTAAATATGGTGATTTAGTTAGAAAATGAGTGTAAAACTGTGTGTACGTGTATCTCCCTAGGCTTAGCACAGGAGAGAAGACAGTAAGGAATCCAACCCCTTGCTCTCAACAAACATGTTCAAAAGTTGAATGCAGGGATTAGCCTAGATACTCCCTACAACATTGCATCAACATCATGTTTGCATAGTTACTCCCAGTCCCAAAACAAACAGTAAGGAAATAGTGAATCAGACCACAGAGGTTTCCAGAAACCTGAGCAGACAGACTGACTGAGGTGCTTGTGCAATGAATAAAAGACTGTCACTTCTCCCCAGCCAAACTCACTCTGGAGTAATTTACTCAGTGTTGCATGAAGCACCTGTAGTTTCAACATGAGGACTTTTATCCTTCTGCTGTAGGCTTGAAGTTGAAAAAATATTCTCTCATCTGAGCACACAGTACATTCAAGAAGGGTTTTTGCTTCAGGACAGATAATTCCATGATTAACTGAAACCTGTGCTTTCTCAGCTGAGCCATGTCTGCATTCCTAAATCATTGTAGGTCAAACTCTGTTATCCTGATTTGGGTTGTCTGTTAGAAATAAAGAGGATTTCCTCAGAGAAGGTATTGAAAAAAGATGAAGGTCTAGAACCAGCTGCACTAGACAGTGAAGTGTTTCCATTGCATTAACAAGTATTTTGAGGTGAATTAAAATTCCTTTAAATCATAATATGCAAACAGATTAAAAGATATGTGAAAATATTAAAGCCAGAAACATAAATATTTTTCGTTTCATGAAATTGCTTAAGATATCCTTGGTTTTCCTTCATGGCTTTTAATCTGCTATTGTCAGAGGGCTATAATCTGTGCAGCTCCAACTTTTTATTTACATATTTATTCTCTAGAGCACCAAACACAACAGATTCAGCAGCTCCCATTTTTCCACCAAAGTTAAGTTTAGAGATAGTAAAAGCAACTGTAATCTATACCTTTCAGGTATTAAACACTTCCTCTAAAATTAAAGAGAAAACAGAAGACAAACAAAAAGAACCCCCTTTATGCCGAGATAAATCTATCTGTGAAGGTAACACACGCGTAATGAGAGAGGAAAAGGTGCCAGTAGACAGGTGTGACCTGGCTTTCATTAGCCATATCTTTATCTAACTGGGTGGAGACACAAAAGAAACAAAATCTTTCCATTTAGCTGTGTCATTATGGGGTGAGGCACCCTGGCTTTGGTGCACTGAAACTCTGACAGTGGGTACAGTCATGCTCTCCCACTCCAGTTGCTACATCTCTTTCCCAGCCTCTCAAATGTCGCCACTTTCCCCAGCTTTTCTCATCACTGGAAAGTGGTCATGTGTGCAAAAAGGCATTTCCCTGTGTATCCTTCCAGCACACCAGCCCCTTAGTGGTACCACAATTTATGGCTCCTATTTTTCCCCTTGTCCTGTTTGGTCCTCTGAAGATCTGGGCAGTTTGATTCAATAGGCAAAATGCAGCTCTTGGATAGGTACTTGCTACACCCACTGGCTGTAGAAGAATTTGCACCTGCAGTACTAAATGATGATCTGCTCAAAGGAATTTAACAAGACAGTTGGTCATGTAATGTATGCAACTCTGGCTGTGACAGAAAATATGCCCATTAATAGTTTCAGAAAGAGAAAAATAGCTTATAGCTCTTTTCAAAGAGCAAATAAAGCATTTAGGTGCACTGCAAGTAAAACCACATAATTTCATTAACTTCAACTTCTGAGATAGCATAATGTTTTTTCTATTGGTGATTAGAAGCTGTTCTGCAAATGCTTCATGAATTTGGCATAAATTACCTGCAGAAATGCAAAAAAAGAAAGACAATGATGTGCAAGTCACCAGTTGTCAGGAGGAAAGCTTTAGTCCTGTAGCCAAAAAGCATGTTGCTTAGTGCTCAACATGAGTTAAGAGTCAAATCCAATAGCTTGCAGACATCAAATATTTTGCAAACACCAAATAAAATATCTCACAAAGAAAACATAGTTTGAATATTGTTCCAAAATATTTAGGCAATACTTTGAAATATTTCTATTCACAGACAACTGGGAGTTTTCAGTGTTTCACTAGCTCAAATGGGTCAGCTCCAGCATAAGTATTATTTTTATCTGTTTCTACCAAGAGAGTACAAAAATTCTAACACTTAATACGTTTAGCAAACTAATGCTGTAGCTGGAAGCATCACAAAGGACATAAGGCTTCACTGTGCTATCCAGGGATTAAAACTGGCAAGTGTATTTCACTAGCCTGGTTTTCTGACAGAGTCACAGAGCAGAAAAAAGAGAGGCACTTATTGCATGGAGGTTCTCCCTCACTGAATGAAGGCTTGCTCCCTGTGGAGTGCTTTGTGGTGTCAGGGTGAGACCTCACATAGAGGGATGACCATCCCCTACCTGGGTGACTGCCGGAGTGCTGGGGAGGATCTACAGCCTGGTGCAGACCCACCTACTAAAATACAGCCTGGCTTGTGGGTCAGTACCAACAGCTCAGGACAGCTTTCTGTGTTGCTGGTGGTCCATAGCTGTGTTTACCCATAGCTGTGACGATTGCTTGACACCTCTTCCTACAGCTCCCTTAGTGCACCCAACCTGTTGCAAATGCGGTTTTATGAATCACTTCCTGAAGCTTTCAGGTGTCACAGAATGGTCACAGTAACAGAAAACAGGAACCATATAACTCCCATCAGTTTACCTTCATCAGCCCAACAGAGCTGAGACCCCTCCCAAATCCTCCTGCATTTCACAGTCCTCACAGAGACCAGGGCAAGATGGGCAAGGTTGGGGGGAGCACTCAGGACACAGCTTGTTGCCTGTGTTTGTGTCTAAGCTGCCTACTACAGTGAGAGCTCCTGTACTGGCTTTAATGGCACTTTTATATGACTCTGTAGGAGATGTGGGCTAACTCCAAACCCCAAATTACAGCTCTGCAGGGAAGCCTCTCATCTTCCCCTGCCCCCAAGAATCTCTCCCCACAGCTGATAGTAAGGATCCTTACCAGTGATGGTATCTGGGCAGCTTCAGCCTAAAACTAACCTGCTGGCACTCAGGAGGGATTTTCAATAACTTGGAACACAGGCTGATTTTTCTATGTATAAATACTGGATAGAACAATGTGATTAATGACATTATCTCCTGTCATGAAACAGGGAAGTTTGATCCAGAGCCAATGCTGGGAGGCAAGGGGAGATGAAGGTTAGGCAAGGATAAGGGTGATCATGGCTCCTTCTCCCCTGAGCTTGCAGGTCTGACTATGCACCACTCAGGTCTCTGCTCTTTTCTTAGGCTTTGCAAGTCATGTTAGTCCAGCCCAGTGTTAGTGGTCGGAGTTGGTGGTACAAGAGATACTACAGAGAGGCACTACACAGAGAAACCCTCAGGAAAATTCAGTCCCAAGTGAATTATTTCAGAAACTTTTGATGATGTTTTTCTAAGATAGATCAGGCTGCCCTCATCTGATCCCATAGAAGAGAAAGAGCACGTCACAGCAATTGCCTTGAGACAGATTGTCACATCAAGGACTGCTCTTCCCAGACTAGCAATGTGGCATGCCCTCTGCTGAGAAACTGGTGGAATAAAAAGAAAAATCCCCAGATTTTGTAGCCCTCTCACATTCACTAGCCCACTGTTAAAAGCAGTGATATTTTTCCCATTTGGTGGAAGCTTTAAGACCAGCCTCTATCCAAGTCCTTCAGCTGAGCTTGCGTGGTAGGAGGCTATTTCATGTGTTCATGTGGCTCCCGTCCTGGGACTCTGCATCCTCCTCATTCACTGGTCTTTTCCACAGGATCTGCTGAGCCACTTGCTTCTCTGCTGCCAATGTACAAAGAGCTTTCCATCAACCAGGTTCTCCACTTTCTGTGTTGAAAGAACTTTCTACCAGTCGTTATGTTTCCTTTGGACAGTCAAGTCCTCCTCTGTTACAAACAACTCCTTTATGTGTCTGCCACGCCAGGGCAGTGGCTCCCAGCCCCAAAAATGGCCTGGCCTGGCCTAAAGCTTCTTCCTTGGCCACACTGCTTACCTGGTGGTGTGGGGGAAGCTGGAATACGACATGATAAAACTTGTTTGCCAGAGTTGCCAAAGGTGAGTCTATTTTGCTTCCTTGTTTGCAGTACCTTGACAAGGTCAGGTGGAAGCATCTGGCAATGAGTGACTCACTCAAGGCTGCCTTGTGAGTCAGCAGCGCAGGCTGGCAGGGCTCAGGAATGCTGATGGCTGGGTCTCCTGCTTTCCCTGTGGTTGCCCTAGCAAAGCTCTCATGGGTGAGTACAGAATGGAAATATCTCCCATAATGAGGATTTCCCACTGCAATTCTTGGCAAAGCTGAATTGCTGCAGATTTACGAGCTTCCATTCAGATCTTCTCTAATTCCTCTTTTGAAACCCCATTACCTCCATCTGTGTTGCCTTTTGCATCAATCAGCCATTTTTACTTGATGGGCTGTTTTTGTGTTTGTTTTGTTTCTTGCAAACTCTGATAGAATTTCGCCAGCTGAATTTTGTAGACTCCTTCATTATTCACATCTTGTGTGCAAACAAATGCAGCCCGAACAAGGAAAAAATACAAATCAGCATAATTTTGTTTTTCTAAGAAAGCAGAGAAGTCCTGAGTTTTACCCAAATCAAAGAGGTTTCATTGCAAAAAGAAGTATTAACTAACAAAGACGGCAGTACTACAGCAAAAGGATTCAGAAACATTGCCCAGCAATTTTCTTCCAGCCCCAGAACTGATTATTTTGCAGCTTTCCTTTCAATGGCATTCAGTAGCTGTGGGTCAAATTCAGTCTGATGTTGAAGAGTGGCCAAATTTAAACCTTAAATTTTTTCCCCATAATTAGGGAGGAAGAGTATCTTTGTTCACAAGCTGGTGGGGCTCGTTGACAGAGCTTTAAACAAGACTTGATGGGGGAGGGGGATAATGCCAGGCTTGCCTGTGACAAGCTATGAGGAGACCCACCAAGGTTAGAGGGACGGAGTGCTAGCAAGGGCCCTCAGCCCGTTGCTCTGAGAGTCATGGGTCATGGGTCGTGGCAATCCCTGGGATCAACACAGGCTGTCAGTAGAAGAGCTTGAGAACAACCCTGCAGAGGAGGACGGTGAGTGCTGGTGGATGAAAAGCGGGACATGACTTGGCAATGTCTGCTCACAGCCCAGAAAGCCAACTGTGTCCTGGGCTACATGCAAAGCAGCAGGGCAATGGAGGGGGTTCTGCCCCTCTGCTCCACTCTGGTGAGACCCCACCTGGAACACTGCATCTAGCTCTGGAGCTCTCAGCACAGGGAGGACATGGACCTCTTGGAGTGGGTCCAAAGGAGGGCCACCAAGATGATCAGAGGGCTGGAGCACTTCTCCTGTGAAGAAATTATGAGAGAGTTGGGGTTGTGCTGCCTGGAGAAGAGAAAGCTTCAGTGAGAACTTATTACAGCCTTTCAGTACTTAAAGGGGGCCTTCAAGAAAGATGGGGACAAACCTTTTAGGCTTCTTGCATAGAACAAGAGGTCATGATCTTAAATTACAATAGGCTATATTTAGACTAGATTTAAAGAAGAAAATTTTTACAGTGAGGTTGCTGAAACATTGGAACAGGTTGTTCAGAGAGGAAGCAGATGCCCTATCATTGGAAATATTCAAGGTTGGGTTGGATGGGGCTTAGGGCAATCTGATTGAGTTAAAGATGTCCTGTCTCATTGCAGGGGGTTAGACTAGAAGACCTTTAAAGGTCTCTTCCAACTTAAACTAGTCCATGATTCTACAATTCTGTTAGGACTCCTGAAGACCTCCATGTTCCCTCCAGAGGTGATCAATGAGAGTTTGCAGAGGGACAGTGGGTAATAATTTTGTCTTTACAGATCATGTGGTATGGGCAAGTTGGATGAATAAGTATGCAGACAGACATCCTCACAAACAAGCACCATCCAGGACCATTCTCAGTCTGCAGGGCTAGAGGAGATGGAGTTTAGCCCATGCCTGCTGTATTCAACCATCTTAACTTCTTAAGCAGGGTATCTACTGGGAAGAGGGCCTTGATCATGCTAGCTGCCAAATCCCTTGGAATAGCATTAGTCACCATGGGCCAGGCACTTTTCACCAAATGAGGTGTGTTGATCACCAGGGGCCAGCAGCTGGGAGATTCCCTGTCACTAATTAGTCAATATAGGAGGAGGGGGAATTCCACAAAATACTAGTCTCAGCTGTGCACTGGGCTAGGATGTTATACAGTGCACAGGGCTTGTTCTCACCCCTTCCTTAGAGGTTAGTGCCTTCTCCTCTGCACCAGCTCAGCTGCTTGCACCATTTGAGGACTAGATTGGATCATTCCACTGACCAGCACTGATCACAACAAGCACATGTGATAGCACACCCAAGAGGGCAGTGACCTAAAGTGTGATGGTGCAGGTGACGGCTGAAACAGAGGGGTAAATTTCACAGGGTCAGTCAAATATTGTACTTTTGTTTAAAAAAACCTTTATTGAGTTACTGCCTATTTTCAGAACATGAAGGATTTGGTTCATTCATCCAGCAAGTTACATATTTGTTTACTTATGAGAGATGCTGACATCTAGAATAAAAGAAAAATTATTATGTGGTCACTTTTGAATTACTGTTGTCTGGTAATATGACTTTCCTGAAGGGTTTTTTGTTGTCAAACTTTACATTGTATAAATATTCTTGGTCATTTCAGATTATGTGGAAGTTTTTACTTTTGATTGTGTCAACTTTAAACCCTCTTGACAAAGAAGATGCTTCTTTTCTTCTTTTTCAATTCACAGCAGAAAAGTCCGATCACAAAAGTCTCATTCCTGAATCTTTTAGCCAGATTTGACCATGAACTGTAGAAGAGATTTTCTTTCAAAGCAGGCCAAAAAATGTAATAGAGTTTTTGTCATGTGTTTTAACAGAAAATGTTATTTATGATTACTGTCTGGGAAAACAATGTCATTTAAAGGTCATGGGAGTCACTCAGCATCAGATGGTGACCTGTTCCCCATTATACAAGCTTTTGTCAGCTCTTGTCTAGACCAAAGCAATGTCGCGCATATGAGTGAGAAGTCATGAGCCCTTAGGAAATTCCAGCACACGCAGAAGGCTGCAACATTGCTTCTCAGCTGCACAGATTAGGACAAGTACCCTTTTAGTGTTTTCCTACAATGCTGGCTCCAGCCCAAGTCTGTTGTCTCCAAAGCACTCAGTAGTCAGGGTCCCAAATTCATCTAAAGTTCCTGTGTGAAGACTGTGATGTCCAGCTTTGCTCCTCATTTGGAAGAGAACTTCCCATAATGGCATTCCCCATCTTAGGGGCGATGAGCTCCCCTAGAAACTACGAACATTACAATCCTGCTTCTTTTGTGCCAGGTGCAAGACCTCTGCTTTAAACCTCACTTTTTCTGCTGTATACAAATAGCAGCACGTGCATTTAAAACAAAAGTTCTGCCAAAACAAAGTAGTGCACTGCAGGTGTGACTTGCACCTTGGGGAAGGGACAGAGAGAAAGCACGTCACTCATGGTATGGTTGTCACGATGTTCAGTGCATGGCTCTCAATAAAACAGACCACTTGTAATGCTAAGGTGTGGTGACAAAGCCTTTTTCACATATGCAGTGCTCCTGCATATGTCAATGCCACTGTTAGCGAAAGGCGTGAGCAGAGGTAACCACTAACACTCTGAAAGTTGTTTAGCGCAGGAAGGAGAAACCGTTCAGGGATGTTAAAACAGTTTTAGATTGCTATCAAAAAGGGAAGTGTTCTTTTCTCTTTTTAAAACCCTGGGTATCTGGCCCTGTCCTGTGGAGAATCCCAAAATACATCCTCATATTATCCCTACTGTTAAAGGGGAATGAGCAGTTCTGATAATTGATCATTGAGCCATCGGGGCCTTGTGTTTGTTGAATTTCCCCAACTTGAAGCTGTAGTATCACATTCTAGAGGTGGATGGGCTTTCAGTACTGTAGCAAAGGAACATAGGTCAGCAAAATTCTTCATCAAAATAAAGAAAATACTTCCCGCTCCTTGATTTTGTGTTTGTACTGTGTATTTTTATTCTGGGTCTCAACAGACAAGCATTGACTGAAGCCACGGATATAGCAAAAGATACTGTTCCTAGGGTGAGTATTCCTCTGCACCAGTTACTTTAATCAGCCAGTTTGAGATCTATACATCTATATATACATAGGTAAGGGAGAAGCAGAGCAAAAAACCCATAAATTTTTACATTTCAAGAACTCCAAAGGCTTGAGCAAGCAAAATGACAGTCAAGAGACATCACCTTCAAATAATCTTTGATCTATGACCACCATGCAGAAAGATGTATTTCATAATAACAAAGATAAACAGTGATATAAAAAGCAGATAGAAATGTGCAGAAGAGCAACAGGAATGCTTTTTCCAGAGGTAGTTCTGCCCTCAAATTGTTATGCTCTCAGCTGTACAACCTGTCTTTCACAACATATAATATTTCATGACCAAGAGTGGATAAATTTTATTCAGATCCCTTCTACATTGAAAAGGAAGTAAACATTATGGCATCATTAAGCAGCTTAGTAAAGCTTGGGTTCTGTTGATGAAGAAGGATTGGCAGGAGATGTCATTACATGTCAATCTCAAGTTTGCTAGTCTTACACCCTGGTACAGGGTCAATCTCCTCCAGCACAGCAGGGGTTACCAGGCTTCTTCACTACTTAGCACAAAACCAGCCTAAGACTGAAGAAACCAGTCGAGGAATAAATGCTCTGGCAGTAAGATACTGAAGGTCAAATTCTGAGCCTAGTCTATAGCTCTATTGTGTTTGGATATCAAAGCAGATAGCTGAAGTATGCATGAGTGTGCATTCATTCACTAATAAGAGGTTACTGTAGTACATTTTCTCCCGATCCTTTTTCTCCTCAGCTCAGTACTTTCACCCATGGGGAGGTCCCCAGAAAGGTTACTGCTGTAGAATGATAAAGTTGCACTTAGATAATGATGATGAGGATTTTCAAAGAACTCAGTTTCTGTATGGGCTCATACATGGGAACAATCCAAATTTTGCTGGGATCTCACTCTGGCTGTATACACTGGCTAGAACCCAGCCTCTAAGAGTTGCTGTATACTGAAAAAGGAGACTATAACTATTAAAAACCCATGGCAAGTCCCAGTTGTTTCAAAATATCAGAAGTTAGTGTAAGCACTGTGACAAAAAGCCACATTGCATTGGCTTTGCAGGGTGACTGGCAGCACCACTGATGAGGCAAACATTGAAACTGTCCACAGACTGGGCATTTTATCCTCTCTGTCTCAGAGGCATATGAACCATTGCTTTTGGGGAAATGCACAAGTAGGTTGTTCTCCTCCAAGCTACAAAGCTTGTGGTTAAACCACACTAAGCTGAAAATGTAAAAACCTCACAAGGCTGCAAAATGCTTTTCACTGTCACATGTAGAATTAGCAACAGTATTTATGAGGCCTGAACAGAAAAAATCTGATGCAGTGTGTGCTGATTATTTCTGTCCTTGAATAGAACTTCCCAGGTCCTTATGCTTCAGGCACTTCTGCTAGAGCTGAGACCAAGTCTTTTATATCTGTGTCAAGCTGCAGAAGCTACTTTAAGAGCTCAAGCAGACTTTCCTGGTTTTAACCAAACCTGGATATTGTGCCTAATAGACAACACCACCTCTCTATTTATCCAGGTATTTTTAATTTATTAGAAGCAGTCACTACATTATAGGTGCTTTATAATTAAAACAGGCAAAAGAACAGGATTAACTGGCAGAACATGAGCTGCTACCTACCCAACAAAAACAAACAGAGCAAAATACCACATTTAATAATATTACTAATAATGAAAAATTACTTTAGGTTTAACATGCACATCTTACTTCCCAACCATTTATCAAAGCGTTAAGGGTTTTTAGCATGCGTTAATAGTTAACAAATTTGGTTTCAGGAAACTGAAAAAACTTTGTCATACACATACTCAAATTGTCTTAATTTATTTCAACCTAGCAGACAGTGAATGCTAACTCCTTTGTCATTAATGTGTTCATCCATCCCTTATTTGAGGTTTTTTCTAAATCCTTTGACTCCTCCCTGAAGGTGATAATCCACTCTTTAATTTAAGAGTCATGTCTTATTGCATTCATTTTTGCATGAGCAAGAAGAAAACTGAATCAATCAAACCTGCACAGAGTAACACTAAATACTGTAACTCTTGATTAAATCTCATTTTCAAAGTAGAATTTGGCCCAAAGAAAGTTAGCATTTCAATAATAATTAATGACAGCATTCAAAGGAAACCACTTGTATTTTTATATAGTTCTAAAACTGTGTTAAATTGCTCACCTGAAGTAAGAACTGCAGATGTTGCTTTTTTTTTGCCTGTTAAAATATGATGTTGCTCCAACCATCACTTGTACTCTTTTAACCCACCTAAGGAGATGATGTACAAGGAATAACACTACAGAACTTTGCCAATGGCTTCTGGTGTCTTTAAATGCGATGTTTCCGTGTTTTGACTGACCAAGGTAGCCTGCTGTTAATAGGATTTGCTCAGGAGAGCACTTAACTGGAGGTTCTTTTTAATTCCCAGCCAGGCTTCAGCAGCCTACATGAAAGGAGGTTTCATCTTGATATGATTTTCGTGTATTAACCTGCTTGTATGCCAGGAACTGTTAATGAAGGAGGGCAGCTGAAGGAAGCCACAAGATGAAATAGGAGAGGGAAGGGGAAAAAGTAATTTGGATGGCAAAGGGTGGTTGAGAGTTTCAAAGATGAAAGGTTCCTTCAGAAAAAGTGGGGTGAATATGCCCCTTTACCGTGGCCTCCAATTAAAATTGAAATGAAAGAACCCCTGAGAGTGAGCCAAAGGTCAGAGAAGAAAGACTTGTGAATATTCACCCCACTGGAGCAGCTGAGGTTCACCTGCGAGGTCCTTCGTGGTCCCTCAGTTGTTCAGCTGCTGGAGTGCCGTGCTCCTGGCCTTCTGTGCCTCCCCACACAGTGAGGAACAAAACAAGGGGATGCAGATGCACCCCTCCAGCTCTCATGCCAGCAGAGAACCAGCTCATGGCTGGAGGTCCTTCCCATGCATTTCCACATGGGTATAGTAACTGTGTGGAAAACAGCATTACAGCTTAGGGTATGAAAAATGGATATTGCATAGGCAAGTAATGGCACAGTAAGGTGGTCTTTACATATTATTTATATACTTTTTCTTGGTCACACTAGGTTTCTACACAGACTGTAGCCATAACTGTGGCAGTAACGTGCCTTTGAGATTCAAATTCTAGAAAAATGTTCCATACTTCATAGAATTTGTTAAGAAATGACTGCCTAGCTCAATACAATACTTACTGCAATTTATGAAGAGATTTTTTAACTAATTGCATCCTTAGGTACGCTAATGCCTATAAATGGTGTGAGTGATAAAACAATTCCAGGGTAACTTCTACAAACAAAATGTTTGAGATATGTTTTCTAGCTAAGAAAACTGGAAAAAGACAAGATGACAGCTGCAGAAGCATAAAATGTATGTCATAAGATTGTCTGAAATCATTCATACAGACCACTTGACTGCGATGGCAAATTAAATCATGCTGTTTTCCAAGAATCACTCATAGTCAAAACTGCATATCTTCCAAAACAAAAGCTTTGTGCATTCCCAACAATATGTTAGCATCTCTTTCAATTATGAAAACCATTAAAATTTTGATTTAAAAATATTTTTCCCTGTGGCTATTAAGGCTTCAAATTATGGAAAACATTCCTGATTCTAACTTATTGTTGCACAGTTGAAAGGGGAATAATCCATTGTCTTCTTGGTTATTTTCAAGACAGTGGTGAAAATACATTATAAATATTTGAAAAAAATTTTGGCAAATTGCAGAAACATCATAGAATCTTGTTAAATACTGTTTCTGTCAAGAATCAGATTCAAGGGAAAACTAATTTTTAATACTATAGGTTAATGATTATTTTAGGGTTTTTTTATTTTAAACAGTTATAAAATATTTATTAAAAATAATCCAAGGATATCTTGAAAATATTAAAACAGATAAGAAATCTCTGTGATTTGTTTGTCTGAGGACAACTAGGACAGCATATGAGAGAAAAATATCCAAGGTACATTCTCTAAAATGCCTCCGAAAATTAAATTTTGTCTAAATTTTCCTCAGTGATTCTATCTTCCCTGATGGCTGCACTAACACTGGCTGCAGTAGCAATGAGATTGCCAGAGTGGAGTCACTGTTTATTAAAATTGGTTCCACATTTAAGATTTTAACATTCAGCAGAAATGTCAGTCAAAAGTAAAGGGCAAAACCTTTCTCCATACTCTGAAATGCTCTCTATACTCTCTGTGCTTTCCAGGTAGACTCCTGCTTAGTAACTAAGCAACCACATCCTGCATCTCTAACTCACGCATTCTGATCTTAACAGAGGATTTTCTTTGGAAAATTTTACATTGAATCAATTGTAGATCTGCAGTTCGAGTCTGAAATGTGCTTGTTATAAAATCGTGAATGAAATACTTCAGTGAATAATTGTAGGTCTGCAGATCATCCCATTTATGAATTTTGTAATCCAGATTGAAATTTTCAGTTGGGAATGTATCTTCTGCAATAAATCAAGAAACGTGAATTTAAGCCCCATATATCTTTTGGCCTACATTGATACCGTTTTTAAAAATTAACAAGTGTGAGTGCTTATTGACCCACTGCCTATAATATTGCCTAGGTTTGCTTTGCTTTATCCTCAAGGATCATAACATTTAGTTTGAATAAGTAATCAAAACAAAGTCAATAGAAAATTCTGAACCTCCTTTTGGAAACTCAACATTTGAATTAAATGTTTGCCTCCCATGAGTAAGTCACATGGGCATTCTCACAGGGAAGTATTATGCTAGTAAAGGTCACATGATCACATATTCATAGAAAACAAATATGAAAGGATTACAACCACAGTTAAATGCAAGTTCCCTTTTGAATGCAAATGAATATTTAGGGTATGTATTTACTCAGCTCTAGTCCTTGCTCATGCAAGACTCCAACAGTACCAACCAGAGGGCCAGTCCCATGTTACAAATAGCACACAGTCAAAATGAGAAGCTTGCATGGTGGAAATAATTTATGTAAGCCATCTGAGGAGCACTTAGCAGTAAGGAAAGTATTTGTAAGGGTCAGAAATGATGGAGTGTAGTTCAAGATCAGGATCACAAATCAGAACTACAAAGGAAGGATGTTGATGGGTCCAGAGCCCCTCCACAGCTGGTCACAATCCGACAGCCCCAGAGCTCCTTCACAGTGCAAAGCTGTGGGGCCAGAGTATAAACACAAGCTCCTCAAAGGGGAATTTCGTATGCAATGTTTCACAAAGGTTGATTTTGTAATTTATTCCCATGAAAACAGAGGGTATCAATTGGTATAGCAGACATGTTGTCGTCCTAAACCATATCAGTCTAATCTAATTCACTAAATTGGGAAAAAGAAACACTCTCATTCTGCCAGAGCAATTGTTCCCAACCTTATCAGCCGTGTGTTTGCTGCTAGCTTCAGATCCAACACAATCTGTGTGGGCATACAGTATCTATATCTAGTCTAGCTGTATCAACCGGCCTAAGAAAAAGTTAATATTTATCTTTATAAATTTGCCTTGGCTATATCTGTACACTGCTGCAGCTAGAGCAACGCTACTGCCAGCAACAGAAATGAATGTTCTACTTATTTGAACAACAGCCAAGCTTAGACAAGTCACAAATGCTTCAGATGCAATTAAGAAAAAGACCATGCAGCAATCAGGGAATAAATTAGGTGGTCAGGGATGTCTGGAGGTTGTCAAATTCAGCTCCCTGCTCAAAGAGGGGTCCTGGTGGATCTGAACAGTTCAGATGGGTCGAGGTACTTCAGGTTTCATTGTTCCTGCAGTGGTTAGGCTCATTAAGTCTGTTAGGGTGTTTTCTCTCTCTCGAATTTATTGGTAATCCGAGATAAAATATTATAAGAAAATGTCAGTTATGTAACTATAAGCAAGGCATAAATCACACTATGTCCTACTAAGTTTTCTTGTCTGAAGGATAAAACAAGATTTGTAAAAGAATAATAGGAATACAGAACTGTATGCAGTTTTAATCATACCACCCCTGACACTACAGGCACATAATGTTTCTCTGATGTACCATTTGGCCTAATATATTCAAAAGACGAGAAGATAAAACTGTATCACTCATGTAACACGTGCTTTTCCCTCAAAAGTTACTGAGGCAGGATTTGTATTCGTTACAAGAGAAGTCAGTTTCAGAGGAGTTAACTGCATTGTCATTTAATTGTGTCAAACACTATGCTGAATCTTGCAACAAATACTTTCGAGGAAATGATTGGTTAATGTATCTATTTAAGCGAAACAGTTTCATCTGTCATTTTGATTAAGACAAAAGAAAGAAGGCATCTCTTTTCACAGTAAAGTCTGTATTTGTTTTTGTGGAGGAGGATGATGTTTTTCTCTCTTTTCAAAACTTTTGTAGTCGGACTTTACTGTGAACATATTTGCAAGCTGCCCTTCAAAACGAATTGATTCACTTTGTAAACATTCCTGACGCACAAATACAATCAAGGATCGTTTGCATGAGGTCTGCAAACCGGGCACAGGAGCTAATGTAAGAGCTGCTGTTTCATCCACTAGCCTCTGAGATAGGGCTTTTCAGTATGACTCACCACTGCTTTTATTGTACAGAAATTTTTTTTCCGTTCAAATTCCTCTAACATGCAAACCCAGCGTCACTATTTCAGAGTTTATAGTACAGCTGTTAATAATAGATTGTCCTATTAAACAGAAAGTTAACTCCAGTGTGCATACAAAATGTAGAAAACAAAACAAAACCAAAAAAAGAATGTATGAGGGAAGCATCACAAAATGCTACTTCTACTTGGAGGAGCAAGCACAACATCTTCTGCCAAGCAGAAATGAAGCAGTTGCTTTCTCCTGCAAGCATTACCTCAGCCTCTTCTGGACAGATAGGCTTTTATCCATATCTCCATCTTCATGAGTCACTGTATAAACTGTTTGGCTGCCCTAAGCCGGTCTAAAGAGCAAGAAATATAAAGAGGAGGTGTCAGCACACGGTGGAATCCACAGTGCTCAGCTCCACGGTCACTTTCCTAGAGGCACTGCCCTATACCAGAGCACGAAGGGTGACCAGCAGGGCCCTATGGGAAGTATTCACACCAGAGTCTCTCCAGACAAGAGGGACAGAGCTGCTCAGACAGACCCTGCTACCAGCTGTGGCTGGACCAAAAGCAGTCAAAGAATTCGTCCTTCATCCTAGTTAAAGGAAGATCAGTAGATGACACCGCCCTGGGCAGCACCTGGAATTAACGATGTACCAACAGACAGTTAAGTGTTTCAGTTACTGTGTGAAAGAGATTTTCACTCAGCCTCTCCACCAGACACTCCAAAACCAGGTGATTTGAGATGAGTGAAGGACTGAGTGATTATCAGTGATTGTGTTCCATCTCAAGTCACCAGGTCCTAAGTATTTCTAATGGCTTCACATCTTTCAAGAGATCTTAGTCATGCAATGATTGCATTGTTTGAATCAGTTTGTTCTAGTCATGACAGGACACATCCCAATTTACATATTATTTTGTGTTCCCAGCTCCCTCCTTAATGTTTAATGCCTCAATTCAGCCATCAATCCCCACTCAGCAAAACGATTCAGCTAAGTACATATTTAAATTTAAGCACATTCTTAAATGCTTTGCTGAAGTGAAGCAGTCTTACACACATGCTGACATGCTTTGCTGAATTGGGTTTTCATACACAAAAGAGTTCACATGTCATAGGCACTTGGGAGAGGAGCCTTCCTCTTCCTCATGTGCATTCATGTCCAAGAGCATGGCTTGTGAAGGACATAGTGTTCTATAATGTTAAAGCATTAGACTTAAGGAGAAGGTGGTTGCAGTCCTCTTTTGGTTTTGCTGCTGCTTCAAATGTCATAACACAACCAGAAATAAAATTTGTATTTTTTTGATTCTTTCAAGTGATCTATTTCAACTGAAGTTCGAAAGATAACTATGACTCTGAAGATCTCTGCTCACAGTAAAGTGATCAGATTGAGGTAATGCCTGATCATTGGCATTATTCAGATCCTAAAGGAAGGAAAATGAGCAAACCTTCACACAGATGTAATGTTGTCCCTGGTAGGCCAACTGGTAGAGATAAAAAAGCCTAAACAAACAAACAAACAAAAGCCAAGCCAAAAAAATGTACTGACCCATTTCTCAAATTGGGATATTTGCCTTTGTCCAACAGGACTCTTACACCAACAGTGACCCAATTCTTTTAACTTTTCATATGGAAAAGTTAATGGTACATTGCTCCAGTACCTAGGTTTGGTGGGTGTGAGGGAGGGATTTGTATTTTCTATTTTACTTTTCAAGCTCTTCTACCCATTCCTTCCTACATGAGAACGAATGCAATAAATACCCTTCAGGCCTTTTCAACTCTAGGGGAAGATATAGTTTACTCTAGTCACATATTTTCATTGCTGCTGGTTGTGGTGGAAGCTGTAGTAGATTCACTTGCTTTTATGATTGTTTCATACATACTTTAGTTTAAGTATTAAAAAATCTTATAAAGCACTTATTTTTAAAACTGTAAATATCTGAGAGATGTTAGCACTTGCCTTTACAAGACAGCTGTCACCAGCAAGAGCTCTTACATAATCTGTTTACCCTACAAGGCATCCAAACTTTCCAAGGTATCCAAATCTTCTCTTGAATATAGGATGGGGGGGGCTGAGGGCAGAGAGTAATCTGAACAGGCAATTTTGTGCTAAAGACAGTCCTTGCAATGTTTTGGAGATGTCTATTACCTCAAAGTTTGGTTTAAATTTGTCCTAGTTATGGGTGAAAGTCAGAGGAAGGAAGCTTTTTTGCACACCTTTTAATCAGTTCAACCATACTTCTAATTTTATACCAAATCTTTTTTCAGTCAAAGTGCATGTTTATTATATACTCTTTAATTTTATGCAAGGAGTACATCCATGACAGCAATAAAGAGCTTTGCAGCTTTCAGCTTATGCGAGAATAAAGACTTACTACAGCTTGACCGAATCTACATCTACACAGGATGAGGCTTCACAGATTCAGAGCAATCGGTATGATACGTGACATCTGTGTGCACTGCTCCTCAAAAGCAAGGTACATCAAGGGGCCAGAAAACCAGCAACCTGCCACCCTAAATTCCCTTTCCTGGTGTCGTGCTCCCTATCCCCCCTTTAATACTGCCATCTACCAAGGTGTTTGCTTTGGTCATATTGTCATAACGAAGGAAGCAAGCCAGTCTGTGTCATACATGGGGATTTCAGGAAGCTAATTAACAGGAGCGAGCTGTGGGACTTTCTGAGAAGCTGAGTTCTGATGTAACCCAAAGCCATGAACTAGTAAGCTTTTAGATGCTCCAGCCATACATAATTTATGTTTGTCAGTCACATGGCAGCAAAGCTCATTTTGCATAATGGATGCTTGTGATGGAAGAGTGCTTACAGGGTTTCAGCAGAGCAGACAGACCTTTCATCTATCTGTATCAAAGAGAAATTAAACAATTATGGGAATTTGCCGTGTTCCTGTTGAAAACTCTGAAAGTAAGGCTTTAAAGATGTGCAAAACCTACTAAGATGGCACTCGTGCTCACAGAATCATGGAATCATAGAATGGCCTGGTTGGAAGGGACCACGAAGATCACCAAATTCCAGCCCCCCCTGCCATGGGCAGGGACACCTTCCACTAGACCAGGCTGCTCAAAGCCCCATCTAACCTGGCCTTGAACACTTCCAGGAACGGAGAATCCACAGCTTCTGGGCAACCTGGGCCAGCACCTCACCACCCTCACTGTAAAGAATTTTTTCCTAATACGTAGTCTAAACCTACACTCAGTTTGAAACTATTCTCTCTTCTCCTGTCACTACGTGATATTCAGAAGCACCGCCGCACGATCGGCCGTTTACACGGTCGATCCGATTGGACAGAATTCCAATTTTGGACAGAATTCCGATTTGGACAGAATTCCTTTTCTCGCCTGCAATTCCTACAAAAATCCCATCTGGAGGCAGAGCAGCCGGTGCCAGGAATGCCGCGTGGTGCCTGCCCTTCGCACCGCGGCCGCGCCTCCCCCGAGCCCTCCGCAGGGCGCAGAAACCACGGGGCCGCTGCGGGGAGCGCCGGGGAGCGCCGGGGAGCGCGCGCGGGGCGGGCGCGGGGCGGGCGCGGGGGATGCGCGGGACGGGCGTTACCCGCCATCCGTTACCCGACAGCCTCGGCAGCCACCGGCCCCGGCCCCACCATCCCGGTACCAATGGACGACACGGAACAGCAGCCCGTCCCGGAGCCGGCCGAGATGGCTTATTTCGGCCCCACCTCCCTCACCTACGTCCCCGTCCTCCAGTGGTGGGTGCTGTCCCTTTGCCCGCTGCCGGGGACGGGCCGTGGCTGAGGATGGAGCGGGGAGGAGGCGCGGCTCTCTCTCCTTTGCTGGGGGGCTCGCAGGATCTGCCTTGCCACAGGGAGTGTAGGAGTCCTGCTTTTAACTCTTCTCGCGGTTTCGTAGGGCAAGAGGCTGGTTTGCTGCGAAGGCCCCATCATCATGGTGATGCACAAACGATACCAGGAAAGCAGGGAAATTTCCCTGCAAGTCCATCTCCTGCCACAAGCCTTATTGATATGGAGGTGGTTTGACATGGGGGAAGCGGGATTTTGTCTCAGCCTGCTCACTGGCCGGGATCTGGCCCCTGTCAGCCATCTACTTGGTATGGTGCTGCAGGGCAGCTGGCCAGGATCTCCCTGGCTGGCCAGTCGTGCCTGGTGGGCTCTTACAGCACAGAGGCGGCTGTGAGCGGGTGGCACACTGGCACTCGGGGTGATGCTGGGTGTTTGACGTTCTCCAAGGTTATGTTTTCTTGAACTGAAGGTAATGGTCTAACTCATTAATGAGACACTTTCTGTAGTGGAGGAAGGTTGTCACCATTGTTTGCCTGGGCTTTGAGAAGACCATCATCTGCCACGTGACAGCCAAAGAGAAATCACGGTTATTTTCCTTGTCTCTCCAAGTACAGATGAGTCCTGCTAGTAAATAATGTTGAAGCTTTGTGTGAAACAGTCACAACACATACAAACTTCTAACTTGTCAGCAAGGAATCTTAAATAATTCTACTCCCCCTGCCAGTCTATACTTGAGCAGTGGGAGTTAGTCTGTGTTTTTACTGTGATATGTTTTTACTGAGCAGACACCACTGCTCCCATTTTAAAAGGACGGAAGGAAGAGATTCATACAAAGTCACTCATCCAATAGGTTTGAGATACAGCATAAATCTGAATCATAAGCAATCCTTGAAAGGATGAACTAATGATTTTTTCCATCATGACAACCTTCTTTTCATGTTTTTAAAAATTTTAAATGTTCAGCTTCATGTTACAGTTGGTGCATTGCCAATAGTAAACCAGGTTTTGGTCCAGAAATGGTTTAACAGCAGACTTGCCAACCTGTATAATGGTCTGGCTGCTGAGGGTTCATATAGAATAGGTGGCAAACCCTAAACACTTGGAGTCTATGTGAGGTCCTA
Source organism: Aleadryas rufinucha (assembly GCA_013397815.1). Taxonomy (NCBI): domain Eukaryota; kingdom Metazoa; phylum Chordata; class Aves; order Passeriformes; genus Aleadryas; species Aleadryas rufinucha. The sequence continues at coordinate 46,348 of VZTH01005559.1, forward strand.
AAATCAATCCAAGAATAAACCCCACACAATGTGTGGATACATAGCAGATAAATGGAGGAGGTCTTTCCCCCTGTGCTTTTTCTTTAACCTCTACCTTTCTCCCTTACCACACTTTCCTTTTGATTTTGTTGTCTTTATTTACAGTTTCATTTTGATGCATGCCATAAAAACTCAGGTTTTGAAGACCTTAGGGCTAATGGGCAAGAAGATGAATGCTGTGTTCTTTTCTGTGTGGATTTTTTCCCTGATAGAAATATTTTTGTATTATGTGTCACCACTAAGAAGATGTTTGACTTACTATTTGAAAAAGACTGGCAGCTTAATAGACAAAAAATTCACAAAATGGAATTCCCAAATAATTTGTCACTAAGTAGTTAAATGCTGAGGAAAAACTATTGGCAGAAACCAGCTACTGAAGTATGAATTAATTTCTGATGCACTTCCAATGACTCTTGTGGTGTTATATTAAGGATGAATTTGAACTTAAAATTAATCTCCTCTGAGACTTCTCAATTGTGAAAGGTTTTGAGATGCTCTAGAAGAAAAAGCATTTCTGCCTGCTGGGAGGCAGAGCTCATCAGGACTCTTACGTAGAATAAATTTCATTTACCTTTTAGCCTGATGACAGGAAATACCCCATTAGAGCAGCAGATCCCCTATCTTTGGGTGCAGGTTCCTGCTCAGGTCTAGCCGTGAAGCCTCTGCTGTTGGAGGCTTCTTGTTGAAGATGGTCTTCAGGGAGGTATAAGTGAGGCATTTGGGGGTCTTTTGCTAGGGAGAAGGAAAGCTGGGGGAAGCAGATAGCCTTCTTCAATGGAAAAAGGGAAGGAGGCATAAATAACAGGTGAGGTAGACATCATCAAGCTGCACAGAGACTGTCTTCTTGCTCAGTCTGTTCTAGCAAGCCAGTTTGCTGTAGAACTTATCCACTGCCTACTGCCAAAGCAACTAAGATAAACAACTGAAATAGTGTAGCCTGAAATCAGGCTACTAAGACAGAGGATACTGATTTAAAATCCATCTGACTTATCTCACCCGGTGAATGTGAAAATCTGCTTCCCCAACCAACTCAATTATCAGTAAAGACACAATGAGTAACTGGCACTGTGCTGCACTAGCATTCAGCTGATAAATTAATTAAATATTAATAAATAATTTGGTGGAACGGAAACAGAGTCAGAACAAGAAACCACCATGATATGAGCAGCGTGTCATGCTTTGAAAATTAATCTCTCTGCTCCTTTGCTTCAGCTTTGCTCCTGTATTTGCACTGCAGCCTATTATCTTCTGACATCAAAACCTTTGACATTATCTTATAATTAAAGATAATTTTTTTTACCGGTGAAGGTAATATCTTAGGCTAATAAGTAACGAAGTTTACGTCTTCCTCACCTTATTCACACAAGTAGTTGCATTTACTTGACTATGACCATTCTGACAAGTGGGATGACTCAGGGATTTGCTGAAAGGATGGATATTTAAACACCTAAAACTGTTTCAGTCCTGGCAGTTCTGTTATATAGTAACTGTAAATTAAAATTCTATTCTCTTATTAAGCTTGTCCTAAAATCAGTGAGGTTAAATGAAAGAAAAATGTGGTCCTTTATAGTTTGTGCACTCTCTCCCAAAACACCTCATTGCACATTTTAGGTGGAAAAATGCTCATATTATTATTTTTCTTATAGTAGATTCCTTTCTGTTTAGAAGACCAAAGTGAGATCCTTTGATATAACAAGATTTTGCACTTGAGAAATTCTAATACTATCAGTATTGGTGTTAATGTTATAATGGTATTACTAAGTTGTATTGTTTTAATTTAAAAATTATGAGAACTAGTTAATTTCTTAGCAGAATCTCACATGACCTCTCTTACATGTTGAAAACACGGAAAATAGAGCTTTAAAAGCTAAAAATAAATGGAGAGTATACATATATATATTCATATGAAAAAATATATTGTTTCCCAGGATGCAGATTAACACAAAGGAAGTAGCTCTATTTGATTCTATACTTCTATAAAATCAGAGTGACTATTACAGAGTTCACTGTAAGTCTGATGAACTATTAAAATCTAACAATCCTTTCTTCTAACTCTGACATAAACCAATTAATTATTTTTGTTTTAAAGGCTAGGTGATAATTTCTATTTGTGTGGAGGATGCACTGTACCCTGTCGGCTACTATATGAGCTGTATATTGAAACCTGCAATCCAGATTTCAAGATTCAAGTACATCCATCCACCTTTGGAAAGGTACAGAGTAGATAGGATATACAAGATAAGAAGTAGAGATGCCTAAACAGAAAGCCCGATCATCAACTATACACACTGCATATCGAAAGAGATTAAATAACAGAGAAGAATGAATATGTAATGAATTATGCTTGTGCATTTTCTAATGTATTTCTGCTAAGCCCTCATGTAGATGCATTTACACTGGAGAAAAGAGTATTGTTTGGGATGGAGTTTATTTTCTTCAGGGAACTGGTGTACGATACACTCGCAAAGATTTGTTTTGCCAAAATATTTTATAAAGTTTTACCAGTTTTCTGTTTTTAACAGCAGAAAATTAAATAACTCATTTCAAGGAGATGATTCTTCTGTCTTTAAAAGATAACTTTGGTTGTTACATAATTTTATACTTTCCCTTTTAAGTACACTTGAGGAGATTTTGCTCCAAAGACACCCTAAAAAGTTGTTGCAGAACCATCCAAGCAAAACAAATGCAAATGTAAAACTGAATCTCCTACTACATAGAGTTTGATACAACCCATGGAACAGTTACCAGTTAGAAATCCCAATTGCAACCAACACCCATAGCTATCCAACCTTTTTTAACAAATTGAGGTAAATAGAAAGCCTTGTGATTATTTCTCGTTCAAGACTTTTTGTTCAGAATTTCCTATTTTTTACAGCTAACATTCTATTAATTCCCATAGTAAGAGCTACTAAGCATTGTTTTAACACAAGCCCAAAATAATTTAAGTACAAGTTGTACTTGAAGTCAATTTCATTTATGTGGCTAACCCCATTGTAGGAATCATTTATCTCAATTCAGTTGAATCTAATTTTTTTACTGGGTAAGTTAAATCACTTTTGCCGAAAATTAAGATTTGAGTGAGTGATCCAGTGTGATTTATTACCATAGCTTAATGGATCATCACCCATCAGCTAAGACCGTGGGTAGAATTTGCCTGGCTCAGCACAGACATTGGCCATGAAGCTTGTCACCTTAAAAATCTCTAGGTAGCCAATGGAGAGAAATAAGTAGTTACACGTTTCCTCACACTAAATGAGTCACCTCAGACAGCTCAGATGAAAGGGGCCTCAGAATTGGCATTTGTTTTTCCTCATTGACTACATAGTCTGCAGTGACTATCTTAGACTTCTCTGCCTTGTAGCCATGTAGGTGAGGTTAATCCCATCCTGACTGTACCCTTGCAGTGCTCCAGCAAGGCTGACCTGTAAGATAAGCCTTCCTGTGGTTTACCTTAATGTGTTTTACTTCTAAGCTGGGACAGGCACAGATGAAGCATGAGTCTGGTCACATGGAAGAGCTGACGAGCCAGAGCTGCTGTGGGCTGGTGCTTGCAACTATTTGCTCACAGCCTTAACCAGCCCAGTGCATTGCAGTGCAAGCTAACATGTCCCAAAGGAGCAAGCTGGGGTGCAGCTCTCCCGTGCCTTGAAATGGTCTGTCCTTCTGCAGCAGGAGAATGGGCCGTGTAGCAAGAAGCCAAGGAGAGCAGGAACTGCAGCAACCCTGGTTGAAACTGAATGCACGTGTAATCAGTTACCACAGCCTATAATGGGCTGAGCTATTAATAAGTTACCAAGCTGTAGCAACCTGACTGTGCTCCATGTCTGTGGACTGCAAGGCTTTTGCAGTCCAGCCCCATGTGGATCAAACTATGGTGACTGAAGACACTGCTAATCTCATCTGCTTTATCCCTCTGCCCAAATACATCACTGTCTCTGTAGAAATGGCACTGGGAGGAAGGATATGTCTTGTGCCACAAAAACCCCGGTTTCATAGGCTGCTCTTTTAGAAAAATGGGATTATGCTGAACTACCAATCTGAGAAAGGGAGCAGGTGGGGTGGATGCATGCAGAAACATGCAAGGAACAGAACCATCATTGAAACTAGAGGAGCATGTTACTGAGTCTTTTATTGGGCCTTTGGAGCAAGGACACACTTTGCACAGAGTCCAAGCTTTGTGCTGCTGAGTGAAGACTCTCCTCACTACTCGCTAGTGGGGTGTAAATCCTCTGTTACTGCTATATTGGGAATATTAGAGTGTCCTGGGTTAGTCCTGGACCCAGGTGTCCTGAGTTAGTCTCTGTCTCAACAGGACAGCTCATGCAGAATAATCGTAGTGAAGTGGATTATTACCCTGACAGTATCTAATTACTCTGTAGAGCCCAACCTTGACAGATGCTGCATGACCTCAGTTCACACCACCACGGTGGTCAAAAGGTTGCTTTGCAGCTTGATGATTCAGGTCCTTTTAAGACAGATAAGTCAGGCCCTATCCTGTCAGTACACCTTCCAAGAGTACGTTGGTAGGTGAAGCCCCTTGTGTGAGTAAATCCTACTTAAATGGATTTGGCTGGAAGGTCTTGCAGGGTATGGGACCATCAGGGCACCTTCAAGTTCCCCCAGCTGACTGATCCTGCCCTGGCTGCAGAGGGTCTCTTGGTGTGAGCACTGTTTTTCAGTGCAGACTACTCTAAAAAAAAATTCCTACCGGAGAGAGGTAATCCCTTAAATTACTTTGCCTTGGATCTGCAAAAGCCTGATTGAGTTTAGTTCAACAGTTACCATTTGAGAGGCGTGTAAGAACATGTATTAGCCTGGAAATGATGAAATGCAAACAAAGTGATTAAAAACAAAAAAGTGTGGCAGATGATACATTTTTGCATTGTAGTAAATTTTGCCAAATACCTCTAATTTTCTGTTTGTTTATACAGCTTATTCAGTTAGTTTTTCCAGGCCTGGTGACAAGAAAGCGGACCACAGCAGGGAGTATCAGGTATTGAGTTTGTGTCCTTTCTTTGAAAATGTTATTTATAACTATTCTAATAAAAATTTTAAGTGGCTGACTTTTCAGCCCCAGCACTGTAATATGGCAGCTGAATTGTTGGTTGCTAGTCTGTAACACAACACAAGATCCAAGGTAATTCATGATGTAACCAAGGACATTAAAATAGAGTTAATTCCATGAAAACCACCACATCAGATCTGCTTTGGTAAGGCATGAATTCCAGATTGGGCTGCTTTTAAAAAGACCTTAGTGCTCCATTTGGTACTGGCTATTAACAGCATTGTTTGCATGAAGCATCTGCCAGACATCACAGCCTTGCTGAGAGCTCTTCAGACACTGCATTTCCAGGCCAGGAAAGACTGGCTCTGGGATGCACAGGGGTGGCAGCCATGATTAATGTCTGTATTGTGCTTTTTGTCCTTGCACACATCCGTGGAGTGACCCAGCATACACTGATGGTCAATGGAAATGCCGTACAGTTTCAAACCATTTAAATCAGACAACTTCAAGTCCTTCTCCTAAATGTCCTTTCTTTTCCCTTCCGTGTCTTCCTCTAGAGCACAGAGAGTTTGATGCTTTTTCATATCCATAGTTATACTCACACTCTCAACATCCAGACTAGGAAAAGGGATGTTTTAAGGGCATCGAGACAGAGTAATTTTACAAGCATTTTGTGTAGCTGTCAAGTATGGGCTTTGAGAACAACTTGCCCTTACTTGATCTGTGACTTGTCTCCACTAGTCTGGACTTGCTATCAGCTTGAGCCAGGAAAACCTTTATTTTGGGAGTGCCTCACCTCAGACACTTCTAGGCTCCTCCTCATAGCAGGCAGGATTTGGGATGGTGTTTGGTAGCCCCCAGCCCCCACGCTCTCTCTTCCCATCGGCAGAAGCTTACTCACTCGTGGCTGCAGGTGGCCCCAAACCACGGCACTGCTCCCCTGGTTCCTGGTGGCCCAGCCTGGGAGGAGCCAGCTGGTAGCACCGTGGCAGCAGAGATGGTGACTCTGTTGCTCACTGAGCTCAGATAAATCTTAGAGAAGGTCTGGCAGTTGAGTTTTAGCTTGCCATGACACTGATGGGCCATCCAGTCACTGAATTACTGTAAATGGCTTAGGAACAGCTGCACTAAGTCCTTCGACTTCCATGGGGATATGGGGACCTCTGTCTGCTAAGAGTCTGGTTCCTGACTTCACTCACTGTCCTGTACAAATTTGAGGCACTCCATTCACTGGCTTAAGTTTTATTTCATTTAGAAGAGGGCATCATTCCAGGGAAAAAACTGTTAAAAAGAATTTGTAAAAAGTTTGTGCAATTATTTTCTGTTGGGAAAAATAAATATTCAACAGAATTTTAAAAATAAATGTAGCTTTTTCTACTTCATCTTTTCTTGGTTAAATAGAAGGATCATCTGCTTTCAAAAGAGGATTATGAATTATTTGCTGACTTGTTGAAAATCATATGGTTGCCAGTTAATCTTTTTTTATTTTTCTAGATATCATTATGATGGAATAGCTATCAAGAAGGAGTCTTCTTTTTACGCACGTTTTTGCTGTCTTCTGTATGAACAAAATTATCTCAGGTTTGTTTTTTAAAATGTTTTAACTAAAAAATGACACGTGACAGTCTATATGTTTTCTGAAAATCTGTAAATCATCTGTTGAACACTGCCAGTAGCATTATATTTTTCTTCTCATTATAAATGCTATGAAAGTGCTGTGCCATTAAGTGCTGTGCCCTAATAGACAAGCTGCATTTTGGAAACAGACCGTGCCTAATCAGACTTCATAAAACTGGACATTTTAGCCATGTAGATCTTAAGAGCAGGAACTCATGCTGATCCTAGAAGAAGAGCTTAATATATTGAGACTCTAAATGGGAGCTCAAAAAACCCATATTGAAATGGCTTTGTGACATTCTATCACCTTCCTCATTAAACAGTAGGCTGAAGAAATGTATTAAAGTATAAATGACTGCACTGTTTTGAAGAGTCCTACACACAATCATGTTATCTGGGGTTTTTACTGCTTGAGACAGTACTTCAGAACTACTTCATTCACTTGGTTTTAAAATATCAGATTTTAAAATCACCTCTTGTAAGAATATCAATAAGAAAATGTGTAAAACAGGTATAAATGGATTGCAAAACTTAAAAGCCTAAAAGCCTAAAATGATTGTAAGATACTATGGTAGATTAAAGTGTAGACAAGAGGATGGTGTGGGCAGGAGAGGAAGAATTCTCATGGTTAAGCTCATGGTTCAGATAAACAAACCACAGGCTTGAATTTCTTGCCAGAAAAAAAAAAAAAAGGAAGGGAAATGCTGCCATTCTGCAACAGTTTTACACTCCTTACACTGAAGAAAAAAACTAGGTGCAGCCTATACCTTGGACTTTGAAGACCAGGCTTGTATCCTCATTCTCTTACAGTCTTGTACTTTACTTTAGTGTGCATATGGGTAAATTCTGTCATTTGGTTTCCATTCTTTAATACGGAGATATAGCATTATTCTATGGCATGAATGCTAGGAGCATACAAGTCAGCCTATCAAGGACCCAGATATCTGATGATGCTGAAACTGTTTCAGTGTCTGTGATATTTTATATAATATTTATTTAATTAAGTGCATGATTTGGAAAAACATGGGAAAATTACATCCATAGGTTTGTTGCCTTCCTTCACACGTTTTATAGCAGGTAATGTTGCAGAAGTCCATAGAGGGACAAGGGTAAATGATGAGACAGGACAGAGGATCAGGTTCTGTAGATGATCGACTGGCAGTCTGCTGTTGTGAGACTAAACAAATTATTCATAGGAAATTTGAGGCTGGTTTCCCATGACACCCTTACTGACGTGATATCCTTCACTTCCTTTGCACTCAGTATAATCAGAATGGGCCTAAGGTTTGACATCCACAATGAGGAAAGGTCTTGTCCATTGTTTAAGGAATATTGCAGTTCTCTGGTTAAGTCTCTGCTGGTCTTTTCTTTTCAGGGAAAGAAAGGTGTTTCCCTGCAACATCACCTGAAAATAGCAATCTTGATGGGCATAAAAGGAAAGTTGATGGTTCTGGTCATATGAGAGATGAGAGAGAACAGAATGATTTAAATTGTTGCTCTTTTTTCCTCCCAGTGTAGAAACATGAGGAAAAAATGTATGAAGTAGGAGGAACCAAAGAAGCAGTGTTAGGTAAATTTGGGGCAGGTGCAGAAAGAAGGACTTCAGCCACTGCTGAGAGAGAGATGCACCACATATGCCAGCATAGCTTCTGTCTTTGGCCCTCCTCATGGAAATGAGCCACCTCCTCTGATGGGCTGGGAAACACCCTGTAGCTCATGCTTAACCCTAGGGGAGCTGCTGTTCTGGCTGCAGGCCTCCCCCTTCTTCTCCACCAGCTGCCAGAGGTGCCTGCCCAGACACCTACTCCTAAAAACCTGTATTTAATTTGGCCAAGTCAAGGAATAGGACGTGCATTCCAGGGAAAGGGCTGACATCAGCCACCTACTGATCTTGATGCTGTTTCTTGAGATAAACACCTGTCCTATTGAGAGAGTTTGTGTTCTTCAGCCTGGAGAAGAGAAGGTGCCAGGGAGACCTTATAAGGGGAGACCCTAAAGGGGGCCAACAAGAGAGCTGGGGAAAGACTTTGTACCGGGGCGTATAGGGATAGGATAAGGGGCAATGACTTCAATCTGGTAGAGTGTAGGCTTAGATTGCATATTAGGAAGAAATTCTTTACTGTGAGGGTGGTGAGGCACTGGAACAAGTTGCCCAGAGAAGCTGTGGATGCCCATCCTTGGAAGTGTTCAAGGCCAGGTTGGATGGGGCTTTGAGCAACCTGGTCTAGTGGAAGGTGTCCACAGCAGTAGGGTTGGACTGGATAACCCTTGAAGGTCCCTTACAAACCAAACTATTCTATGATTCTATAACTTTTCAGATTAAAAAAAATCAAAATATAAACATCGTATTCAAACAAAGATCATCTTTCTAGTTGCAGTAGAAAAGTCCCTTAACTACAAAATTATCTTGTCTGATGTTTCCTTCATTTAAGACAATTTTAAGAAGACATTAAGCTTTTGAGTGAAGCCAGACAGCTGAAATTAGAACAGCTTCCACTCTAAATACAGCTACATGTCCCTGTCCCAAGTCAACATGCAAGCCCACAACACCTGGGCAGATGGGTGTCTCATATAGCACAGCAGGAGAAAACAGAGAGAAAGCAGTAAAAAGGCACAAAACACAGCCAGAAAAGCATGAGTAGCACAACTCTGAAAGAAATAATTAGGTCACATACTAAAAAAGCATCTGCTTCAACCAAGTAAGTGAGTTAGCTGCCATTTGTGTGGAGTTTTGTAAATCCTTTGCAATTAAGCCATGAAGGAAATACCTCATCTTTACTATCCTATCAGTAGGGTTCAGTACTTTTTGAAATCACCTTTAATTTTTCATGATCCAATAAAACTGATAAAACCAGCAATGGAAAATTCTAGATTGTTTTTTACTTATAAAATTGAAATTTAGAAAAAGCAATTAAAACTTGAAGACTTTTTTACCCACAAGAAGCAATTTTTTTTCTCATATAGGTAACCATATATATAAACACAGCAGGGTATTTGACCCATAATCTCAATTTTTGAGAGTGTATTGATGTGGAAATTTCCAAATCAGAGTGAAGAAGATTTTTAATGTACCATTTCAGTGCAGTCCAGTGCCAGTCTGTTGTCCAGACCCCTCTAATGGGATATACTTCTCTGGCTTGTTGCCATTTCCCTCTGGCAGAGGCTGGGGGTATCTGCTTCGGTGGTGAAGGTGTCCTAAATAACTACTGCGCCCTCCCATGCCTGAATAAAGTCCAACATGCAGATGCTTTTTCTGTCACATCTACTGGAGGGGAAAGTGGATCCCTGAGCCCAGCTGGGAGATCACGGCATCCATCCAGCCTGTGGGTTGGCAAAGAAAGCAACGGTTTCAAAACTGTTAACCGCTCTTTCTAATTACTGAGAAGGATATTTCTTGACCATGATAGCCAGAAACTGATGTGGTGCTGGTAGTGAGGAACTGGGCTTCTGAAGGATCTGACAGCTTGGGAGCTATGCTTGTTGATGTCACAGAAATGACAGTAAGGTTATAATAGTTTGCCTTTGAATACGAAGAAGGCGCTTGCAGTTTGATAGTGGGTGGGACCTCAGATGTGTCAGGGTTGGAACATATTCACACAAGGAGTGATGAGGATGGTCTTACACAGCACCTGTGAATTGGTTCATTTAGAAATTTTCAGTTCTTTGAAGATATGTGTACCACAGCTTTGATGATGGTATTTATGAAAACAGTGTAAATACATGCAACTGTAGTCAATGAGGTCTCCAAATGTATTACAGACATGAGGGAATATGGTATGTACTGATTTGTATTACAGTAGAATGTGTTCCCTCTCAGAATGGGAGCTTTGAGGACAAACTCTCTCTAAAATGGTACCTGGTCTGGCTCAGAGTACAGCAGTGTATAAAAAATGTCATTGAATTTTGGCTCTATAAGAATGCTTTCTTGATTCTAGTAATAGGCAAGGTTTAGGCTCCTGACTGTCTAGTGAAGCAAACCTATTATTTTTTCATTTAAAAAAATTGATTTTGATTCTAGCAAATTAACTTTACTAATCTCTGTGTAATGTGACAGTCAACAGCATGCATATTCACCACCTTCCCTCCTTTCATTTTTCTTTTGTCCTTCCCATTTACATCTCTCTTATTCTTTATTTCATCTCCATTCTTGTATTTCCCATTTTAGCTTTAGTTCCCACCCCATAGCATCGCCCAAACTCTGCAAGAGAGATGGTGAAACTCCTTGCGATTTTGCTGTCATCCATTTTCCCTTTCTCCCACCCACCTCCTCTATTGTGTGTTCTGTCTTTACCCAGGCACTGCTCTCCGGGGGAAGTGAGCATCTCTGATGTGCAGCCAAGCACCAGGTGAGTGCCAGCCCCCTTTGCTAACAGTGGGAGCACATAGAACTGTTAGTGTTCCATAGGTATTTGCACTTAACCATCAGTGAGCTCCTGGCTGGCTGCTGGGGCACAGGGGAACCCATGCAGCACTCCCTGTCTCTTCCCGACATCCCTGTGTCAGGGGAGTGGGGAGCCAGTCTGCCGAGGGAACCAACGCACTGGAGGCGAGCCATGCTGATACGTGTTGCCATAGTAGCAGCAGCAGAAGATACAGCTGGCCGCCTTCTCAGGGAGAGCAGGAGCTGGAAAATATTCATTAATTTTATCTCACAGGCTTTAGAAATCTGCAGGAAGGACCTATTTGAAAGAAGTGTTATGAAACATCTCTACTTACACGTGTTTGCCTTTGTCCAGTCACCACTTCTAAAATGTTCAGGGGAAAGAGTCACCAGCACCACCAAACACACTCAGCGTGAATGCTGGGCCCCGTCTTGGACAGCCAAATTGGTTGTTTCACTGGAGCACAGCCTTCATGGCACAGAGTAGGGCAGAGGGAAAGGTGGCAAGGGCCAGTCCTGTGGATGGCAGAGAGTGGAGAGGAAGCATTTTCAGTGGCTGCAGTTTACAGGCAGATAAGTTGTTACATTTTGTCCTCTGTCCCTTCAGGACGTATGGTGGTACCCTGCTCTGGTAATGCATCACAGCAGTGAGACCCAGTAGCCAGGATCTGATTAGACAGCCCGCCACCCTTCAAAACAGCCACGTCCAACAGGACCCTTGAGTTTCAAATGCCTTCCTAGACAGTGAGCAGGTGTCAGCAGCAGATGGAGGCTTGACTGGAGACATCCAATTTTTGCAGCATGTCCCTTTCACTAGCAGCATTGCCTCTCCCTCTGCTAGCATTAGCCTCAACAAAACAGGCAGGGAGAGAGCTAGGAGAAAGTACAGCAAGAAAGCAGCCTGTTGTGCCTGCTTTCAGCAACAAGCCAGTGGTCAATCCTTTATAGACACAGGTAAATTCTGATTGTGTGGAACACCATGGCCAACTTGCAAAGTAAATGGGAAACAGTCAAAAACAAAATGCCATCTAAACTGATGTATGGTGCAGAGAATGTAATAACTGTGAAACCTAAGTGCAGGGATTATTACACTTTTGTTATTTTCATGTTTGTAATACTTATTACCATTCCAAACAAACTGCAACTACAAATACAAACCCATGGTTCTGGTGACAGAAGTTTAAAGACATTGCACTGTTAAATGGTCAATTGCCATTAAAATGAATGTTTCAGTTTTATCTTAACATTCAGAAAGTGGTCTTCAGATTTGCTAGAAAATCATGGGATTACCAAATGACAGAAAAGAGAACAGGGTTTGCTTCCCAAATGCAATGCTCCAACCTAGTGCAGTGTATCCAGTTTGAGCTCATTTTCTTACTAAATACAGAACAAATCAGTGAGCTTTTGAATGTTTGTTTGGTTTTTTTCTGTTATATATTTTATCACAATAGAAGTTCCTGGAGTTCTGAAAATGCAGCTGATTACAAGAAGAACAGACAAAAAAAAGGAACAGTGAGTTTCAGATACATTAGACATAACAAAGTGTCTATGTGTGTGTTTAATTATAACTGCTATCTAATATGTTCTGATGAAATACAGCTAGCCCATCTTCTTCAAAATAATCTTGGTCTGTGTAATCTCACTACATGCTTACTTCCCCCACTCCTATTTCACCCATTAGCTAAATATTTTTGTTGTCTTAACGTCAGCTCAAATAATTTTGTCTGTACTGAGAGCGGAAACTGTGGCTGACAGATCAGGTTTTGAACATTAGGCAAGTTAGTGGGGCATAACCTTCCTTGCCTGAGGGCCACGGTAACAGACCCTCATGCTGTTGAGACAGTGCCTTTTCAACATGCTCAGGGTTTATTGGCGTGAGAAGTATTTAAATACCAGGACATGATTAAGAAAAAAGAGCACAGTCCCTGCCCACTGAAAAGGGCAGATGCAAAACTAACCTGTGGCAGTTCTCCCCTCAGCGAGCTGTCATGGGATGGCCTGACAGCAGGTTTGTTGGATGTCAGCCAGCAGAGCATGAGCAACAAACTTATGTGGACCAAAGTGAGGAGAGAATGAGAGGCTGGATGTCTGTGTTACTTCTACCGAGTGCTCGGGTGCAGTAATGAGTGCTGTGACAATGACAGCCAATGGGAACTGTGCTGTCATCCCGACAGCACAGCCAGCTATCTGCAGCCTTATCCAGGGGGTTACAAGTGTGACACGAGTGCTAGAGAAAATATATATGGAAGATATGTATAGCATTACATATTCACTGGTTTTGAAAAGAAATCCATGTTCAGTTTAGGATTTAAAGATTTAGGCAGCCCTGCTTGTTTCTTTCACCCACCCCTATTTTCTGAAAAAAGACAAGCATTTCTCTAAAGAAACATATCTTATTATAAAATCATGTCCTACAATTTCAAGAAAATACTTAATACCTTTAACCAAACTGACAAGATAATTGCAATCTTTTTTTTTTTTATTGTTCAAAATATATTCTTATGCATCAAGAGTAAGAATTTGCAGTATTATCCATCTGTCATTTATCTGAAGACTGAACAAGAGACATTTCATTACCTTTCTCCTGATTTCAACCAGTTCTTCTTTGGAGAGCAAGTGCAAAGTGAAACATACCCCTATGAACTGGTACGTTCAAAGTACGTGGCCATAAAACAAGTCAGCTCTTTTCCTGTGAGATCATTTTGTACCCTCTTTTTGGTAACAGATTGCACTGCTTGCCAATGACTACTACAACTATTGCCAAGTTATTTTACAAATGGTGAGAGAGACCAAGCTTGACAAGGTATGCCTTCTCTTTAATAGCATTTACTCTAACAACAGCAAACAACTGTAAGGGTAAAATTGTGTCTGTGTAGCTTATTTACTTGATGGTTGGAGCTAAGGTAGATGATTTACAGACAAAAGGAGCATTCAGTCAAGTTATTTTAAAATTCTGAATTAGCACAATATGCTCCAAGAATCTGAGTCTGTAAGCATATCCTGAGCCCTCCTGGCACATCAGTAAGTCTGAGCTGAGCACATAACACATAGCCATGGACGCATATCTTTAATTACATCCTCATATCCATGGCACAATTCTTTGTTTCTTTCCTTTTTTATACACTTCCTGGTGAGGTTCAGCTTGTTGCGGCTTCCCCAGGACACTTCCACTTACACTGGAGCCCAGCCAGGATGGGCCCAGGCAAAGACCCCATCTCCATGGTCATTCCTTTGCTTGTGTGCCTGTGTGTTGTCTTACTGAATTACACTTTACATTCCACAAGTGTAAAATCAGTGAAAATTCATAGAGGGCTTTGTGTGACAGGTGGAAGACTATATCATGTCATTCTGGACGTCTCTGCAGCCTGAAAGAATAGAACTGATGTGCTTGCCAGATGTGTGCCAGCTGTTAAAAAGCTATGATAGGTATCTATTCAAGGTACTGTGCACACATTTGCTTGTTGTAATTATGCTATTACATGTTTGTGTCTTTTTGGTAGTTCTAAGGAGAAGGGCCCTCTCTTTCTTGTGTGCTGTACAATGGGATTATCATTTATTTGTCAACTCTATCTTTTGGCTTCTTCTGAGACGGCCCAGTATGGGTTTTGAAAGGAACCAGTGGAATTTGGGATAGCTTCCATTTTGCTCCTATATATTAATTTGAAGGTTCCTAATATCAATGGAGTGTGCTGTTATAAATGTGGTCTGCGGTTCTGGCTTGAGGTTATGTGACTGAAATTTCAACTAATAATAGTTTTCCAGATTATGAGAGTTACTTTTCCTTTGAGAACACTACTGCATTTCTCAGTGACCTTCCACATAGAAATATGCAGTTTTCAGATAAAAATAATTTGCTTCTTATTTCCAGCAGATCATTAAGTATTGTCTAGAAATTAATTCAGAAAGCAACGTTTACTCTTAGGATCTTTTTCCTTCTGCTAGAAAAGGTAGCTTAGCTCTTGCTTAATTGGAAAAAAAAAATGGGCTTCTTTATACTTACATTTAAACTATCAATATAATTTTATTTCATGCTGCTGTAAATATCTGTGGTACACCAGTCATGTGCAGCAGCATGAATTTGTATTCTAGGAATTGGAGAACATCCTACTTCCTGATTTCCTGGAGGAGGTGCCTGCACAACACATAGACTCAATCAGATCATTCAGTGAAAATATCAAATGTTGGATGCTTAATCCTTTGGGAGGTTTTCCATTACTGCTCCAAACATCCAAATCTAATGGTAGGTTTGAGTAAGAAAGATATTTTCAAAAATAATCTTTGGTTAAACTGCAGAGAAGATTGAATTACAAAACTCTTAAATTATTTTTTTAAATTTTTAGCTGATGTAATGTTGATAGTAGCAATAGCTAGAGTTAGTTGGGATAAATGGTCTTAGATAATGTGTGAGAACAAATTTAAGCCAACAGTATTCCCAATTCATGGCAAATTGAAATGTACTTAAATCTTTTTACAGATCTGTCTCTTGCCATGATTGCTTTGGCTGCATAGATGACCAATAATATGCAGCATGCCCAAACTCAGATATTATTCTGTCTCTTCCTCTAACAAGTGGCTTTATGCTGATAAATTAATTAATGGCTATAGCGCAGTCCAATATAAAAGGAAAAAAGCCATATGACTGATATTAGAGGATGATTGGAAAAAATCTGTGCTCTACAAAGCCGTGTGTATTTGTAAATATGTACACACACACATATATTTACACCTATAATGCTGAAGATTCCAACTAAAACCTCACGTTGCTCAGTTGCTCATTGAGTGAAGACCAACTCCGCAGCGGTAAAACAGGGCTCCTGTGTAGGCAAAAGACTGTATTAGGATTCATGTGCTCAATACTGCAGACAGACTTAATTTTGGCGTTTATGACAGTTGAATGCTTGACAGAGCAAACTGAGTAATGTGTTAACATGTGCGTGCATAGAAGTATATGTAATGAATCAGCTGTGACCCTATGTATATACATCCTGGTCTTTCTGGTTTGTACAAACATCTTAGAAACAGAAATTTTCACTTGAAAATCATTGTCTCTCTACAGAAGTTGCTTTATACTCAATTTTCCTGCAACTGAGAAACAGTTATTTATTTTATTCTGAAGAAGGGTATTATTGGACCATGCTTTTCATAATTATATATAACACATTACAAAGAGGAGAAAAGTAGAACAAAAGAAACCAATTCTTATTAACAGTGCTGCAGAATTATAGATGCATAAAGGTGGAAATGTAAACTGTCTAAACAAAATACAGCAGGTTTAATGTTGCTTTCATTCACCTGAAACCATACAAGTAAAAGAGCATTAGTCTTTATTAGGAAGCATTAAATGTAAGAAAATATTGGAAGTCTTTTTCCTGTACATTATGGATTAATAGATTCACAGTGAAGGAGGAGTGGTGTGCTGGGCAGCTTCTCCTTGCAAGCTTTGACTGCAAGGGTCCCTAGCCCACCCCATAATGCTGGCTCATTGCCCCTGCTGTGCCCTCTGTTACCTTCCAAAGCTCCCCTAGGGAGCTACTTTCTAACTTAAAAGATCTGTCTTCATTAATGTATTTTAAACTGTAAAATAGTAATGATGTGAAACACCTGCCTCTTCTTCTTTAACAGAAGCTAAAGAGTTTGTAAAAAGGCTCAGGAGACAGACAGACCTTTGCAACATGGTCAAGGTATGTTCCAGAATTTGTGAAAAAAAAAAAAAAAAAGGCTGGGAATCTCCTTTCTGCCAGCAGTTTGCATTATTTTTGAAATGCTCCATTGTAGGACAAGAGCAGCAGCATGGATATGCTTAACTGTGCACTGACCATGTCATGCTCACACTCCTACCCATATCTTCCCACACTTTTAAGTGTGCTGAGGGGACATTTTCCTCCCTCTGGAATTGTCTGAAATCCTCTGATATGTGGTTGATGGTACCCCATGGAGAGGAGAATACAGTAGTTGGAAGGGTCAGATGATAGCTTCCAGTATCTTTGCCCATCCATGCCAAAGTCAATTGAGGGCACATGCTGAAGCATTCCTTCCATTGTTGTCCCTGGATCCTTCCAAATCCTTGGGTGTTGAGGTGGTCTGGGCTATAGCAAAAAAAGGAAGGTCACAAATAAGGAAGAAAGGAAAAGAGAACAAGTGGTATATTCTGTCCTTCAAACATGTACAAGATTTTCCCAACATGCCACCTGATATGAATCATTACTTAGATGGAAGAAGGGAAGCAGGGAGAAAACAAGGGAGGGAGGGAGGGAGGGACAGGAGGAAGTGAAGCTTCTTGGACCACTAAATGTAGCTTTTCTTTATGGGAAAACTTCATCACCAGCAGCATACAAAACACACCCTCCTCTTACTTAAAAAAAAAAAGAAAAAAAAAGGGCAGCACAAACATGCATAAGGGTGCCTACCCAGGCAAAAAGTTGATTACCATGAAGTAATGAGCACTCACAGTTTCCATTTACTTCAGCAGCCCTCGGAGATACTAATACTTGAAAAGCTCAGCTTTATGTGCTTCTAAACAGGGTGTCTTATGCATTGAAGAGCATGATCCAGCAAGATCACAAGTGTCACCTATTCACAGACATTTGCATTTGATTTGCATACTCAGATTTCAAATCATCCTTCTTGTGTTCAAGCCATGATGTCAAAGGGCTGGTTGTAAACTCTTGAGTCTTCCCTCCCTATTCTTAATGTGTGGAAAAGCTGCAGAGAGTCAAAATTGAATTTACACCCTCAAGATTTAGGGCAAGAGAATTGCAGCACTTGGGGAAAATTGTCTAGAAGAAGCCTCTGGGTGCTCTACATCCCTTTTACACTGTTTAACCCACACAAATTGAACACAGCAGACCTGAGAATCAAGGTTGAATTTACACGTAAAGCTCTCACAAGTAAATGATGTTTGTACCTTCTCTAGAGCCTCTTCAAAACACAGGGGAAAAGCAAAAGAGTTTCACTGTACTTGACATTTTGGGGTAGTGAGCTCCAAGGTTTAATTTGTTTTATGAAAAAATACTTCCTTTTATTATTTTAAAATTTCTACCCTTCATGCAATTCTTCCCACAAACCTCCATCACATCCTTCCTCACTTATTTCTCTCTGAAGGTGAAGTTTATCTCATCTTCTCACACAGGAGTCATTTGTTATTTCTAATCAACATTCTCAGTTTTCTGTCTAAAATGCATTGGGAATTTCAACTAGAGACTGATGGTCAGAGCAGGCAAGAGTGCTTCTGATGAGAAGTGCTACAGGGGCACTGTGCAGCTGCAGCCTCTGAGCAGTGTAACCACACCATCCCTTGTAGAGTACTTCACAATAATTTAGCCATCTGGTGACAAAGTAGGAACAATTTTGGCAGGGTCAACATTCAAAAGAACAAAAGTAGTTTTCCCACCATGTGTAGATAAAACAGGCTGACAGCTGCTACTACCTGGACATGCAGAAATAATTAGAGCATAAAAAAGTGCAAATTCCCTGCAAGGAAAGAATGTGAATATGATGCTTGTCATTTCCTGGGGCTGATTCCTGCCTCTGGTAAGTTGTATTTGAGTGTTGAGAGGGCTGGCTCTCAGTCATTTTAGACAATCATGTTTAGTATAGTGAAATCCAATGGCTAAAGGGACCAGTCTAAAGTGTTGGGGCATGGAGTCAGGTACTAGCAGCCTACTGAAGATGCTGCCCCGGTAGTTCCCAGCCTTTGGGTCATGTATTCTTGTTGCAGGCTCTTTTTCTGTCACTGGAAACTCCAAGTCAAATAAGAAGAATGCCTTTGTCTTTAATTTAGATGAAGGAGATTGCCGAGTGAGAATTAGATTTGGTTTGGTATTTCAGAAAAGTTAGCAGAGTGATGAAAAATAGCTGTATTGGTAATTTTTGCAAAGAAGTGGTCAGCTGCATTCGTTGCTGCTTGTGGGGTCATGTTAAGCACCTGATGAATGGGATTTGTTGAAACATTTATGAATCCTGAAGTTTTTTTGAATTTTACAAGACATATTTTTCCTCTGAAAAGCCCATCTGGACAAGGATTATTCACAGAAAAGCCCAAAGTCCAAAAAAGGCTTTAGGATCTTACTGATTTCAGTACGGAAATGAGAGATTAAATGTATTTGTTAACAAAATTTAATGGATTCATATTTAGTTTCCTTGACTGTTTTCATAATTTCATCAAGAATCTTAAGGAATATTGTGTGATATTAGTAACTAATTTAAAAAAGTGAAGAGATGATGATAAAGCTTAGTCTGAAAATGGTTTGCAATATCTATGTGAGTAATACTTTTTGGGACAAATATGAAGACAGATTAATTCACAAATGACTCATAAGCAGAAAATGGGATAAAATACCAACTAATATTGTTTAACTAATACCATATTTCTAATGTTATTTTTACTCTCTCAAAGGTTTGAGCAACTCGAGAAAACTTGCCTTTGAATTAAATTGCAACGTGAATTAAGGACAGATAACACTGAGGGAAAGTCATCCCTGATACACCATTCCATGCTTTAGACAAAATATCATTATTTAGTGTAATAATAATAACTCTAGGCAAAGCCAATTGCCCAGGCAATTGCCCAGACAGTTGAAGTATGTTAGCCTTGTCTGCTCCATCACAGACAACATAGAGTGTCGTTGAAAAGAACATCTCCCAGAACAAAACTCTCTTGAACACAACTTCAGATTTATCTGCTTTGATCCCATACCCCCCCACACATCCAATTTGGAGACCGGTCATATGAAGTCTTGTGCTGAATAAGGGAAGCTTTCCTTTTTCAATTCCCTTATTTGGCTAAGGGCTTGAGAAAATGAAAAGCATTAACTGTTTTTTATTCTCTACAGACAGTAAGGGCACTCTTAAACAACAACAGCACAGTCATTGTTCTGAGATCAGGCTTGCATGCCATCTTCAATGAGAAATCTCTGGATGTGACTAAAGACCTCTTTCAAGAGAAGTTTAAGAATCCGAAGAAGCGGCAGAAAAACATACAATTAAAATGTAATTAATTTTTGCTATTTATTGTCTTTTCTCTTAAGCACTTGCTTGTCATTGTTAAAGGTTCAGCATTTCCTCCTGTTTATTCATGACATCTGCCCTACTGGGAATTACTGTCTTCCTGTAACCTGAAGGACTAGAAAAGAGCCAGTAAAATTGAGACTGGAGCATGAGATACTATCCTCCTAACTTTAAAGGTTAAGATTAAAGGCTTTTGGTTCTGACTCTCTTAAAGCTTCGTGTGACAGCAGGAGTGGGATTTGTGTCACTGAATTATGTATTGCCTAGAAGAAGGTTGACAAGGGATATTTTTTCATTGTTTCTTTTGAGAGAAAATATGTTTTCAATCATTGCATTTTCCTCTCTTATTAGCTGAAGCCCACAAAATCATTTTTTGTGGCCAGATTTTATAATACTGTATGCTGAACTGGACAAGGCCTTCTAGCTTTTGTGTCCTTTTGCTGTATTGCGGCCTGTGGGATCAATGTTGTGCTGTAAACAACAAAATACACAGTTCGTACGCAGCCGTGACATAATGCATTTGACAGCCTAATGAAAAGGAATAGAAACATAATGGCAACTTAACTTTTAGATTAGTGGTCTGCCATTTAAAATATTATCAAGAGATGGGCGAGTTGGACTAGGCTGTGCACAGAACTAACAAGGGGAACCTCAGCTCTTTGTTCCTGGTCTATCACCGACTCATGCACTGACAAGGGATTTGTCACAGACTTTTTGTGACTGCTTTCAGTGGGAGTAATAACTTGGCTGCTTCACAGAACCATCAGGAGAACCATTTCAATAATATATACATACATACTAAACCCAAAACCACTGCATAGAACACTTTTTACATTTTTCCGTTATATTATCAATGTTCTTAGTCTTTCCAAGGTGGATTTGTTGCATTCTCTGTTTTCATTGCTTTTCTGAACTGTCATTTATAATAAGCAAGGTTTCACAGAACTTATCCATATGCTTTCTTGAAGGAAGATGCCTCAATTAGAAGGGCATAAATTCAGGGAGGTGCAATTTACCTTCTGGCATTGGGTGGTAGGCGCCAAACTTTTGGAGGAACAATTGCACTGATATGTGGCAACATTATCCATATTTCTGTTGGTCTGCAGAATATTCTGCATTTTCTGTTATTGTTTTAAAATTTTTTTTCTCCCTTCAACAAACAGACCAAGGTTATTTTTTTTTCTCAACCACATAAAATCTCAGATGAGTAAGTTAGCATTGCCTATAACCAAATTGCAACTTTTTCATTGGAACTGCTTTTTCTTGCCACCTTTGCCATGATGATTAGGTCAGCGCACTTACGCTGGAAATGGACATAAACATGAATTCTGACTGATTTCAACGTAGGGTACTATTCCTCACTAAAGAAATGGTATATTAATCAAAATGCTAGATGTCCTAATGTATTTTAAGGTAAAGATAGAAGAAAAAAAAAAGCTTAAAACTGCAGAAAAAAACAAAAGGCAAACCAATTGCTTCAAGTAATGATCTCCCTTCTGTATTTCACAGGTTTGAAAAACTTCATTTCTTCACTGACATCTTCCACAGATATTCGGGATCTCCTGAGCTGTTTGTCTTCAGATCTCCAGACTTTTGTCATTAAGGTATAAAATTAATCATTTCTGAATAGAAAGAGCGATCACATCACTTATCCTGCTACATGCTGTCACTAGTCTGCAGGAGCTACATTCCACACTAGCAACCTGACCAGACTGCAGATTTGCATAAATACAATTTATGCATGCTGTGGAAAAAGGGAGAATTAATTGGCATACAAAAATTCCATCTGTGCAAACAACTACAAGCATATTTCTGTGCATTTATCCACTCAAGTGGTTTCAGTATCTGCTCTCATTTCATAGACACATATTATCACAGCCCCTAATAAACCAAAATTCAGAAGTAATATGTTCATATAAATGAAGAGAATACTTCATGGTTCCTTATATCCTCAATTCACCAAACTGTTGACTTTTAGCAAGTACCAAGAACTTCTAGTGCAAAGTCTCTAGCTCTTGTGAAAGATTCAAGTATAACCATCCTCACATATGCACCTTTCAATGGATTACCAACTCTACCACCCCTCTACCTTCACTGATTCACAATTTGTGTCACTGTGTTTGTACTGCTGCATTTGGTTGGCTGCCATAACAATTAACTTGGGTTTGGGTGTGATGCTTGAAGTGGCTACCTGAAAACAGAGACTGGACAGAAATAAGGGAATAAAGGTGATATTTATTTGAAAGGCCTTCAGAGGTACACCCTGGGGAGCCCAGAGACTACTGCCAAAATGGACCCCAAGATGGATGACAAGTCACGAGTTCTTCACACTTTTATAGGTTCGGTCCATTTGCATATCAGCATAAATTTGCCAATTAAAACTTTAGCTAATGATGTAAGTTCTCTAAGCTCAGCCCCCCTTCTCCAAGATGTTGGTTTACACATTTCTGGGCCCAGGATGGAGAGCAAACCCAGAGACTTTGTTATGTCTATCTTAGCATGAGAGAGTGGCAGCAGCAGGCTGTAAGACACTTCAGAGTTTTACAGTAAGCCGTAGAGAATTTGAATAAAATATAAAAACATAAAAGCTAAAACTCAAGGCATCAGGTGGTACTTAGAGTTTGGGGTTTTTTTCTCCTTTCTAAAGAAGCAGAGTAAACTCTATTTACTTGGCTTAATTATTTACTCTTACTTTTTTCCCTTTAAATGAAGAATAGTACTTTGCAATTCTGTGGTGCCTTCATCTCATATAACCCTCAGCTACCGCATGGGATGGTATAGAGAAGATAGAACGGGACTTTTCCTGGGGGTTCACAGTTATAGGGCATAAGGCAATAGACACAAGTTGCAGCAAAGAAAATTTTCAATAGATATAAAGAAAAAAAATTACCATTAGAATAATTATGCATAGGAAGAGGTTACCTGGAAAGGCTGTGGAATCTTTATCCAGGAGATATTCAGAACTTGGTTGGACAAGGCCTGAACTAAGCTGGCCATGCTTTGGACAAGAATAGGTAATAGCTAAAGATCTCTTTCAACCTAAGATATTTTAGGATTCTAATAGAAAAAAAGCTTGTTGCTTTTTTCACCTTTGTATGCTGTTTGTACAGGAAAATAGTCTGCCATACAATAAGGAATTCTTTTAACCAACTTTATCATAAACCAATTTTTTTCTTTATCTGCAGCCAAGCAAGAGTAAAGAGGCATTTAAAGAGCAGGCATCAGATTTCATGTTGAAATGGAACCTCCTACTGAGCAATGTAGGCAAGATTCTGACCATCAACAGGACAGACAGTTTTGGTAAATAGGATCTTTGTGACTCTAATTTGATATGCCCCATTTTGACCTGGGATGACAGAGGCAACACATCCAAAAGTACCTAAAGGGGCCAACAAGAGCTGGCGATGTAGTGACAGGACAATGGGGAATGGCTTTAAATTGAAAGAGAGCAGGTATAGATTGGATATTAGGAAGAAATTCTTTGCTGTGAGGGTGGTGAGGCACTGGAACAGGTTGCCCAGATAATCTGTAGATGCCCCATCCCCAGAAGTGTTCAAGGCCAGGTTGGATGGGGCTTTGAGTAACCTGTGGATGGTGTATGGCAGGGGGTTGGCACTAGATGGTCTTTAAGGTCCCTTCCAACCCAAACCATTCTGTGTTTCTGTGTTTCTATGATTTTAACTGACATAAATTCATGCAACATTTAATAGAGACATCCCTTCTTCCCACTCCTTTCCTTCTATCACCATTCTCCTGGTGATATGGCTAGACAGGTCAGGGAAATGAAATGATTAGGTTTTGACCAAACCAGTTCTCTGAGCAAAACTCTAGGATGAGCAGGAGGGAGGAGAGTAGGAGCATGCAGCTGTAGATGGCAGGAAAGCCAGGACTCCCTCTTTTGGCAGAAGTTGTAGATTGTCTGTGGGGAAATAGGGAAGAGCAGCCTGAGGTGAGAGCCTCTGCTTTCCCTCCTACAAGAGCTGCACACCACAGCAGAATGGTTTGATGGAGATCTGGGGCCACGTATATTCCAAACCATAAACATTCCAGACCTCTCAAGTGATAGCTCTGAGGCGTCCAGGTTCTTTCTGTGTAATACAGCCAGAGCAGAGCCACTGCAATAACTAGTTGCCAAAAAGGCAGTTACTTCCTCTGACAACAGATATATGCTCCTTTTCCTTATGGCTTACACTGACCTAAGTGCTTGCCTAGCCTGCAGCACACCTGTTGAAGGTATTAAACTGACTGAAAAATAGTCACTTCTTTAGCTAGGTTAGTTTTCTCTCCATTTTAAGGCTCTGAGCTGTCAAACATCAAATCCATCATATCATACACCAGTGCTAGGCAGGAGAATGGAAGGAACTGTGCAGTTGTGTTCCCTCAAAGAGGCTTGAAGTGATACCAATATGTCTTAAATCAGTCCAGTCTCTACCCTAACTGCCTTTCTCTTCACTTGTAACACTTTGCAGAGGTGCCATTTCTGCAGAAATGTACTGGCTCCTGTGAGTTGCATTTAATCCCAAACTGTATGAAATGTCTTTTAGATTTTCAAAGGAGCACCTTCATATTTTAACTCTCCTGTTGGATGCAATTTCATACAAATAGCCAAAGAAAACCTCATTATCTTCTTTGAAATGCCCCTTCAAAACCATACTTTCATATGTTTGCTATAAATACATAACAAAGGGATATGCTGCCTTTTGTGTTCTTCAGTATCCTTACCCCATTAATGCCTGTGCTTGTGCATGTATGAACACACCTTTCTTCTGCATCAAGCTGCTACCTTTTGCCTTCTGTTTACATTGTAAACTGTCTGGAGTGGGATCAGAGATTTGTTCTGTGTCTCCAGGGAACATAGCACAGTAGGGTCCCTTGTCCATCAGCTGCTGCATTACAGTAATAGTAAAATAATCAGTCCTTTCTCTCTCTGCAGAGGAGTTCTGCACAAAACTCTCCAACGTTGCATGCAATATTTTTGGCAATTAATAAATTGAGAATGCATTCCAAGAACTGCACTGGAAGCATAATGTTTATTGAAATCCCCCATGATGATGAAATCCTCTTCCCTCTTTCCACCACAAGAAGAGTTTAATGAATTGCCTCCCTGTTCTGCAGTTGTGTTGATGGATGGGATACGATGGATGGAGGGCATCTTTTGGTCTGCTGAGACTTTGTTAAACTAATTACAAGTTACACTTTCACCCAATTTATGACAGTTTTCCTACTATACTTCAATAACACTAAAATTGAATTTATTCTCAAATATGAGAGAGTTAAAATGTTTTTAAATATTTTGCTGTGATGCTTCAATAATTTGATCATTATTATCTTCTTTCTTTACTCTTTAAGATGTTGAGTTATTTGATTTAGCAATGTCCCTTTTTTTGCATGTTTCTATTCCTTTAGGATACTGAGTTTTAGCAGACGGGCTGAAGCAGTTCTGTTAACAAGCCATCTGGTGTAAAAGTTCTGTACTCGGGATCGTTGCTTTCCAGAAATGTCTTAAATCTCAGCATTTCTTCAAAATATGAACTATGCAGCCTCCACATTGAAGAAATACAATTGCTTAGGGAAATGTGTGTCAAGTTAGTACAGTGTTTCTCCCCCCAAAATAAACCAATATCAGGAACCAAAATTAATCTGACTTGATCTCTTGCCTTCTAGCTTGCTACATCCAGCACACATAATATACTGGCATACACCTCTGAATTTAGGACTGATTTTTGCCCTTTTCCAGCCCAGCCTCCACCTGGGTGATGCCCAAGTGAGATCGGAGGAACCCTGCAGTTACCCTGCTGTAAGGCAGCAGGGAGCAAGTGTGCTACAGCAGTGAGGGCTAATGGGACCTCTACACCTCCTTCAGCTCCGTCTCCTTTCCAGAAAATGTGCCTCTACATATCTCCCTCACCTTCCTCCTCCATGTCAGCTCACACACCTCTGTTTCCTTACTGGTCTACCTTCCAAGGCATTCAGGGATGCATTGCCAAGCCATGGGGACTGAGCAGTGAGCTGTGCATTCCTCTTCTGCAAGCAAGTTGCTTCAACCTAGTCCCTGTTGAAAACTCTTTCTCTGTATTATCCCAAGGGACAACTGGAGTGGTAGCTTTGGTTTCATGCTTACTCTTAGAGAATATATTGAGAACACCTGTAAGAAACACTCTTGGACTACTAGTAACAAATCTATATAGTTTCAACTCCATCTATAGAAATCCCTTTCCTTGTTCCACGGGTAAACAAGTACTTCCCCCTACTTTCCTATAGTTTAAAGATCCTCAAAAGGATGAACAGCAGAAGCAGCAGCTTCTCAGACACATATAACATCAAAAGAGAGTATTTTTCATTTTTAAAGCCCTGTAAACTGTGGACGTTCATATAAATTGTGACATTTTCTTGTTGATGTACATATAAACTAGTTTGTGGGATGCAGAGGTTAT
Source organism: Aleadryas rufinucha (assembly GCA_013397815.1). Lineage (NCBI taxonomy): Eukaryota > Metazoa > Chordata > Aves > Passeriformes > Aleadryas > Aleadryas rufinucha. Next base: position 72,830 of record VZTH01005559.1, read on the forward strand.
AAATTGTGTGATGAATTCCTATGCAGATTTATGGTGTAATTTACTGTAAGGGCTTTCAACCAAGGTATGATTCAAAAGTCAGTGAGTCTCTCTTGGCTTTTATCGGTTATGGTCCAAGCTGCAAGGTGGGCCATTTAATGTCATAGATACAACCCATACAGATGTCTGTAGGAGGTTTTGCTTGGGAAAAGGTGGAATGATTTATCTGTCTGAGGGGAGAATGGGTATAATATGTGGTTATTGATAAGCCTTGCAGTAGAAGTGAATGTGGGGGAAGAACTTAAACAGGAAGGTGAATGAACATAACTTTTCTCTCTAGTTAAATAAGGAAAAAAATTTTGCTTATGTTTAAAATCTGCACTGGTGCCTATTTTTCTGGGATATTTGGAAGTACATAATTTGGTAAGTACTGTCTGATGAGTGCTGGTCCATTACTTTGTCTAGCCTATTACTACAATGAAGTCCTTCAAAAAAGAACACATCATAAAGATAAGCAAATGAAGAGGTTGTCATAATTATCTTTGTTTTTCCTTAAACCTAGGATCCTGGCTTTTGTTGAATATGCTACTTGTTGATTTTGCGGCTCACATTTTCCAATCCTATATAGAAGAGGAGAAGGAAGAGGGAAATTCCTTGGTCGCAAAGCAAAATGAGGTCCCTGTTCTGTGTGTTTATGAGCCCAGCCATCTCTCAGCTTGTTTTGCAGAGGAAGAACCTCAAGCCAATGCTCAACAGACAGCTCTTGTGATGCAGAACCAGAATAACTTTGGATTAAGCAATATTTTCCAGAGTTCTGAGTTGTTTGGTGAACACAGCCACTGTCAGCAAGGTAAAATTAACATTAACTTAACAGAAAATGATGGAAAAAAAAGTTATAAATTAGGACAGATTGGGAGGTGTGTGGCTGATTGGGGTTTTTTATGCATGTAAACTACAACTAACAAAATCCGTGTTTGGATTGCATGGAACTATGTCCAATGGCACTGAAACCTCAAGCCACAAAGCATTTTCCACATCCTGCCCCCACCCCATGATCCTATCAAGGGATTGTAATCTCAACATCACCCACCTCCCCAGCAACACAGGTTCCTGGTTCTTTCCTTAGTTTTCCAGCAGACCTCTCGAGCTCCTTCTGATTCCCCAAGTGCTGTCCAAGGAAGAGCAGTGCTGTTCTGGTGGGCTGCAAGCAGGCCATGGGCTAGCTGACAGACTGAATGTATTTATTGATCAAAAAAGACAGGGCACAGTGTGGTCTTTCCTCACTTTTGGAAGCACTGAGAGGCTCTCTTCCCTCCATTCATCTGTTACTTTTATGAAAAGATATGGAATAACTTCAGAAATATGAAATCCTTGAGACCTTTCTGCTCCACCAGATTTTCTTGCAGTCAGTCCTCTGTTCCAAATTTACTAGCGTAAGGTGTGACATTCAGGTAGAAAACAAGATAGACTCTACGTCTTCTAGAATACAAGGCTAAAATACAAGAACACATGGGAACATGGATCAAGCCTCTGTGGTTACTGCAAGTGATGAATTAGACATTCAGCTATTTTCATATTTCTCTTCCATGCAGTAAGAGCACTTGTCTTATATCTCAGAGAACATTGTGTTTTCCAGAAAACTGTGAAAAACAAATATTAATGGCACCAAGACTCACAGAGAAAATTACATTTTTGGGGTGACACTACTATCTACTACAAGAGGCATTCAGTTTCCACACACTAGCACAGGAGTGGAAGTTGACTGTTTTAAAAACATCTTTATTAGTTATAAAGACCTTTAGAGGACCCTAATTTTTTAAAATATAAGATATGCTAAGACTAGTTCAGTAAAGAAAATTGGAGGGGAGAAAGCAGGCATACAGGGGACAAACCAAGAATGATTTATACATGTGGTGGGCATGTTTGACAGCTTTTGTTATTTTTCAAATGTAAAATAATGACCCATCCTGCCATACCACCTTTATGTCAAAACATAAACTGTGCTGGGTGCTGACAATTTGCAAGAGAGCTCTAAATCACTGATGGTCAGAAATGAGGGAATAAACCACTAGAAATTTTATTCAATATCTGCCCATTTCCTGTGCCCTTCACTGAGCTGCCTTTTGTACGGCCTATGCCCATTGCAATGCTTTTTGCAGGGGTCACCAGACAAGAGTTTGGCCTGTGTAAGTGATGTGCTTATAAATATGTCTGTCGGTTTTGCATTTTTTGTAGCTGATCACAAGAACAGAGCAAGGCTGATTAGAGTGAGGGATGAGGAATCATCCCTTTCAGAGTAAGAGGGGAAGTGTGTAAAATGTGAAAGGAGGAGTATGAGGACTTAAGAGAAGGTGTGGATGAGGGAAAGACACAGTGAATGATTGAGAAAGTGTAGAAGTTTAGAGATTAAAGAACCCAACAGATGATGGATTCTACCAGTCTATGTGCAAGGTTCTGATAACTGGGATGAAAAGGAGATTCTAGTAAGCACCTGTTATGTTGCACTTCAAGTGTTTATGGTTTGTAATGGAGTTGAAAAACTTGAACCTGCAGCTCAAAAGGGCTTCAAGAGCTGTGAGAGAGTGAGTGAGCACTTCTGCCCACTCATGTTCCCCACCTCAACCATTGCAGATTCTTTCTTTTGTAAATCAACACTAATTCCACAGGCTGCTGAAAAACACAGTTGCCAAAAGCATCTCTGTCAGCCACCGCTTTGTATTGTCATCTCTGTAGATCCTCTGACAAGCTTCCCATTGCATGAGGATTTTTGTTCTGTGACTTTTGACCACCAAAAATCACCATCATGCTTCCAAGGAACCATCTGTCCCTGCTCTTGACTAATCCCCCTTTGGCCACAGCCCGTTCTGTTTGGTATCTAAACGCTCAGCAGCCATAGCAGCATCCACCAGCCACACTGCTGTTTCCTGGACCACATTTCTGCTGCCTGACATATTGCTCAGGTTTATTTCATAATTTTTGCTTTTAATTCCTTCACCTCAGGCAGGCTTGGCAGCTTTCTACAACCCAGTGCCTTTCATCAGTTCCCATCCTCCACTCTATCTATTGCCAGCACCACCCAACCTCTGTAGCTTTTAATCTTGTCCCACAAGGCATTTCTATGCCTTCTTTACAGCCTGTTATGCTGTGGAAAAAAAAATCTGTTCATCGCACCTCCACACTCAGCTCATTGAAATTAGTGCTAACCACTCCATCTTGCTACAAAACCCTGGAAAAATATGAGGGAGGACTGGTAACAGAAATCAGAAAAGAATCTCCCAACCTTATCCTGATAGCAGCAGCACCAATATGTGTGGCTTAGCAGATCCCTTCATGATCTTTTAGTTGTCACCTTCATTCTTCCTCTTCCTTCCCCATCTGTTTCTAGTCTTCCATTCCTAGTTGATGCTGAATATAAATTAGACTTCTCAGCAGAGAGACCATTTTTTTCCATTTATTTTGAACAGTGCAGTACATTTATGAATCTTATCTTTAAATATAACTGAAATAGTTAATACATAGAGTCAATAAGTAGAGTTAATACTCTTGAAGACAGAATACATTCCAAGTTGGTGGCATCTCCCAAGGAAAACATTGGTTTTATATGAAAACATGTAGAGGGCAAGGAGCGAGACAGCAGATTTGTACACACTGGCTTAGCAGGGAAGCGTGGCAGATAAAATGCTATAGAGCCAAACACACATAGTATGAACTCAGAATCAATGAAACTGGTGGCAGTAACAGAGATGCTCTGAACAAGCCATAATCTATAAAAGTGCAGATCAGAGAGCATTGGCCAGATCTTTATTCCTTATCATGGAGCTTGCAGTTGCTTTCTCTCAGCATGAATAGCATTTTTTTAATCTAGAAAATCCCATTCTAGGCTTCTGCTTTTTGTTCACTTGTTACCAAATTAAAATCCTATTAAACTGCACACCTGCAGTGGGTTTATCTGCAGAGCACTGTGCTGTAGCTTTTAATCCAATTCCACACCTTCGTAACATACAATATACTGCAAATCAGGGCACGAAAAGACTTGAGGGTATGCTATTCCTAGCTCTGTTGACAGAGAGCAAATTAAACACTCTGATTTGTTAAAAAGGGAGAAAAAAATGGGACATAGTTAACTACTTGACTTACAGGAATGGTAAGTGTTCACCTGAGTGGTCTGTATAAACCAGGATACAGAGATCAAGTGAAATCATTAACTAAAATGATCAAAAAATGAGAGCAAAATTATGACCCTGATTGAATTCAGTGTCAAAACTTCTGCTGATTTTAAGAAAGCTAGAATTTCAGCATGAAAAAGCAGTCCCCATAAGGAGAGACACAGGCTGAGACTATTTGTTTTGAAAACAAAGAGAAGGGCTTACAACTGACACACGAAGTGTGAGAAGAAAGAATGACATATTCAAAGTGGATATGCCCTTCTTGCAGACCTTTGCCATCCTATGATGAAACCCAATGTGTGCTTCCTCTTCTTGGGTTTATTTGATGTAAAATAAGGCTAGGTATCTATTATAAAATACCTCAGGTTCAGCAAGTAAGAACAGAGAAGATTTTTTTGTTCAATGAAAGGAGAAACAAATGATTTACAATTCTTACAGTCAAAACAATCCCATATTTCTTTTCTAATTTTCAGCACATCCAGGTAATTTAGGAAGAGAAAATTATTATATCATGTACTAAGTTGGATCTTCAAGTTGGAAAGGAAACATTTCTTACTCAAAAAGATGGACTGATATTTCTTTGCCTCCAATGAACAGCAAATCTTCAGAGAAAACCATCCTGACTACAGCATTCTATATGCTACGCCATTCTTACTTTTTGATAAAATTTTAAGAAATACTGGTTTTATTATCTTAAACTTAAGATCTTTTTTTAAAAAAATACTAAATGCAAAACTGGGGTAGCAAAGCAGTTATTTTGTCATGTGATTTTGATTTAGATTGTTTGAATAAATCTTCAGAAGATAAAGGTGAACTACTTGTGGCTTGGTTTTGTGGCTTTGTGGCTTGTGACTTTAGTACCTGAGGTAATCATGGTAAATTTATCTGGAAGCTACAGCATAACTGAATGACTGTGTTAATGCTGCTTTGTGTCTACGGTGTTTAATTTAAAATTTATATTTACTAAATATAAAACCTAGCACTAATTCCTGTCTTAAAAAATTCCTGCTTTTTTTCCCATTTCTGCAGGATACAAGAGTCAATATCTCACATATAATTCTATTAACTGAAATAAAATAGGCTGTATATAATGTTACTATTTTATTATGTTCAAAACTAGGTTGTTTGGACTTGTTCTGTAAGTAAAGTACAAGCAAAGACATTTATAAAGAGAAACCCTGGCATAAATTCATATAAAATAGTAAATACAAACTATGAGATTCGTATCTTGCATGCATCAGATTGTGTGAGGAAATTCCCTGAAACACTGGGGAAATGGGGGGTTTAACTATTTTTGAAGAGCATGCCTGCAGTGAGTTGTCTGTGCCTGATTGCTACTTCAAGAAGGGACAACTGGTTAGATATTTTAAGAAGGGACATATCCTGAATCAGAGAAAAGCACTTGTCAGGAGCTTGGGAAGCTTTCACTCATTTTGGGTTTGGAAATCTACATTGATCTTCTCCTTTCATCTCCATTCTTCTGCCTCAGCTCAAGCACTGAAGTGGGAATCAATTTTCAAAAGTGTGGTATTGCAGCAGATGTAGACAGAGCCATGTGCTAAAGGAAAAGGTAGTCATGTATTCAATTCTGCAAAGAAGATTAAGAGTTTGGTGCCAAAATTACATTTTCTTGGGAAGTATCTTCACAATCAGAAAAATTGATTTGGGTCTTAAGGCCCATTATATCCATTTCCACTATTCTTCAGGTTTTTATGGTGAAGATCAGGAAAAAAAAAAACCACCAAACAAACCAAAAACAACAGAACAGGGAGTCTAGGAAAAAATATAAGTTAAAAATACTCAGTATTCTCCAGTCCACTTTCATTTATAAGAGTTTAGATTCTAAATTAGGTATACCTATTCTCATGGCACAATTAAGCAGAATTGGTATCAGTAGACTGATCTTGGAATCTGTTCTTCACAGCTATGAAAAAGATCTCTTAGATGTACCTGGGAACTTTCTGACAGGCAAAGGCTTCTGTGAGATTCATTCCTCCCTGTCTCCTATTGAACATGTGTTCCTTAAATAATTTGCATGAATGCAATGAAAGTTTACAAGCATATGTTTTAAAGAATTACAACTTTGCATTGCCACATTGAAGGGACTACTGCCAAGAAAGGAACTGGATGCACACGTGCCTTTATTAAATTGGGCTATTGATACAAACTCATATACATGCAAATCTTTGCCTAATTAAAGCCTCGCCTGGAAAACGTTTAATAGCAGCTCCATGTATTTTCATATCAAAACACATCCTTGCAAGCACCAAACTAAAGCTGCCTGCCACCTCGGACTTGGGGTATTGCTGTGACTTGACCCCAGTACCCAAACGAAGCTTTCCCTGCAACGGGAGTGTTCACATGGACACTAGTCCTCGTGGATTCTCTCTTTTTTAATAAACGGAGAGGTCGCACCGCCTCCGCCGGGACAGCTCCATCTGCTTGGTTTTGTGGTGCGTGTAGAGAACTTAATACGTGAGATACCTGCTGGACCGCGCACCTGAGCCAGGGGCTCCAGCAGTCTCCCGGGTCCCTCGCAAGCGACAGGCAAAGGCAGGGTTACCCCGCCGTGAGCCC
>VZTH01005559.1:79765-101981 GCA_013397815.1 Aleadryas rufinucha
CCCGCGCCGTGCCTCACCCGCCGGGCGAGCGCCAGCCCCCGCGGCCGCGCCGTCCCGCCGCCCGCAGCGCCCGGGCCGCGCAGGGAGCAGCGCAAATTCTGCAAGAGAAATCGTGCTCGGAGCACAGGGAGGGAGGATGCACGCTAAAAACCGCACCAGAGAGACACCAAAAAAAGCAAAGTCTCTTCTAGGCAAGAAGGCAGAGCTGCATCTCAGGATTTGGAGAGGGGCTGTTCCAGGAGGATGAGGAAGAGAAGGAGGAGAGACGGCTGGGCTACCACAAAATCTGCCCGTCTGTCCAGTCATACCAGCAGAAGGGATGATTTCTCTATCAGGAACATTAAACAAAATAGCTGGGCTGTACCGGAGAATTGGGGTCATTATTTTTTCCAGTTTTAAAATATTGCCTTTTTTAAAGTGAAACGTTGGGATAAGAAACAGCATCCAGTACCACTCAGACAAAAGGAAAAAAGAAATAAAAAATAAAAAATACATTCTTAACTTTCTGTTGAAAGTATTCACAGATTAATTAGCTTACAATTTTAAATTAAACAAATTTAGAAGCACATAAGTCTTCAGAAAGCTTGGCTGAGTTAGTGGCAGTTTATGTTATTGTGAAATACAAAGTAACAGATTGAAAAAATATATTATTAAATGAATATGTACATAGACAGAAGAGGCCTGTAATTCTACATCAGCTTTTGGAAATCCTATTAAACCATATGATTGTAACTCTTTTGGTTTATGCTCTTGCCAGAAACCCTCAGTGGAATTACAGCCATAATATAGTCTGCAGTTATCTGCCTCCAGACAGAACACAGAAATAATACAGAAAAATCTGATTCATAATAAAATTTGAAATTCGGGTGGTGGTGTTTGCTGCTTTGAATGCTGAACTACGCTGCCTGTGATCACAATTATTTTTGAGAATGCAGAGTAACATTAACCTTGCATGACAGACTGAGTATTTTAAGCAATGGGAACATGTCCTGCAATATTACTGAGAGGTTTATTTTTCAATTGTAACTCTTAATAAAAAACAAGTATTTTTATTTTCTAAGTTATGTAATATCATTAAAGCATTACTTCTAAGGAAAGCCAACAAAGACCATTTATAAGCACTATAAGCATTAAAATTTTAAAGGCATATAAACATTAAAAATCATAAAGCATGCTACTCAGATAACAATATTATCCAAGGTTTTCTTATTAACTATTCATATTTAATATGATTTTGTTGTAAAAGATATAATATACTGACAGATAGTTTCACTGTTTAACATCTCATAGACCATGTGGAAAAAATATCTGAAGACATGAAAAAATGGAGTAATTAATTGAATATCTGTCATTGCTATTTATAATGGGATGAAAAACATAGTAGGAGTATGTTATTCTGAAGTATTTTAATGAGTGCCACTACTGGGCAAGGACATTTTTGCACGCATTATAACGACGGTGTGTATGCAGGTCAGTGTATGGGAGAAAATTTTTTTTTAAACTTGGCTCCTTCGTGTCCCTTCTCTGCCATGGGAGGTTTTACTTGGTAGTTGAGACACCCTCCTGGTCTGATGTTCCTGCCCAGAAAGCTGAGCTGATGTCCAGTTTGAGTTAAAACACAATTCTAGATAAAATGCTTTCTTTTTTGCTTTTGTAAACCAATGCAATCACATTGCAAGTCAAAACCAAGGCTGAATCAAGGCTAAATTAGGCTTTTTGGGTTTGAGGAACGGTACCAGCAGTGGTTTAGAGTAAACATTTCCTGACATCAATGGCAGGAAAAAAAGATATTCATGCACTTAAACATTTTTGATTTGGCAGTTCCTTTAAGCTTAGTGGAAGAGAAAATGTTCTCCATAGTGTCATGGACAGGACTAGAGAGAAGAAATAGAGGAGACATCTGTTTTCCTAGAAGAATGATAGATCTAATTTAGAGGAGATAGATCTAATTTAGAAGAAGTGCTGTCTCATGATGACAACAGAAAGTGGGAGCAATGGGGCTGGATGTCCTCTCTGCTAGAGCCCTTGAGAGAATCCTCCATACTGTATAAGGTCTATGTGCAAAGATGTAACCAGTTGCTTATTTGGATTTTGCAGATCCAAGGTATGCCCTATGGGAACTGTTTACTCCTCAGCGATGGTCCTGTCAATAACAGCACTGGAATCCCTTTCTTTTATGTGACACCAAAGGATAACACTGTGACAGATCTTCTGAAGAATCCCATGGCTTCTCTGACCCTGCCAGAGGCAGATGGAAATTTCTGCAGGTAACAGTTTTATCTGCCTCCTACCAACTTCGGTGAGAACAGAGACCTCAGAACAAAATGCTGGGTCCCCACCTTCAAAGTTCTGCATTTATTTTTGACTCTCACAATCAGCTACGTGCTCCTTTCTAGGTTTTTTTTTTTGCAGTAAGTTGCCCTGGTAAAGCATAGTAGAGAAAAGCAGAGGTGTCACTGGAGTATATTGTAGCACCAACAGCTGGAGTGGCTTTCAGCTTGCCCATTAAATACCTAAATTTTGATTTCTTCTTGGAGGTACCTATATAAAATCTAGGTGTTCAAGATCCTATAATAGTCTATAGTGATCTAAACAATAAAATTCATAGAGTTTCAGAGGGTATCCAATTCACAGGAAAGCAGGCATCTTTGCTTTGCTGAACAACTCTGGAGGCCCTGCTGAATGCCTTGACAGGGCTCCAGCTCTCTGGGTTCTCTAAGAAGATCTCAGGCTTTCAGTTCACAATTCATATGCTCAGGACTGTGACACTCGGTCTGATTTACACCTCTTCAGAGAATATGACTGAATATTGTATCTTTGCAAGTTTTTTACACCTTGTATATCACATTCAGTAAATGACCCCCCAAATAAAGCTAGGCCTGAGGTTTACCAATCTACATGCAGTCCCAGGTTCTCCTCTCCAGAGACAGCAGTGAGTTGACTTCTTCTTAATCATATCATAGAATCTTAGAATCACGGAATAGTTTGTGTTGGATGAAACCTTAAGGGCCATCTAAGTCCAACCCCCCTGCCACGGACAGGGACACCTTCCACTAGACCAGGTTGCTCAAAGTTGCATCCAGCCTGGCCTTGAACACTTCCAGGAATGGAACATCCACAGCTTCTCTGGGCAACCTGTTCCAGGGTCTCATCATCCCCACAGCAAAGAATTTCTTCCTAACATCTAATCGAAACCTACTCTCTTTTAGTTCAAATCCATTATCCCATTTTCTTGTCACTAGATGCCCTTGTGAGAAGTCCCTCCCCAGCTCTCTTGCAGGCTCCCTTTAGGTACTGGAATTCTGCTTTAAGGTCTCCCTAGAGCCTTCTCCAGGCTGAACAACCCCAACTGCTCAGCTTGTCTTTGTAGGAGAGGTGCTCCAACCCTGTGATCATCTTCATGGCCTCCTCTGGACTCGCTCCAACAGGTCCATTTCATTCTTTGTATATAATGAATAACTTCAGGTCCCCAAAGCTTTACATGTGTAAAATGGATGTATGTAACCTCAAAGATGATTCAATTTCCCCCTCCGTTCTTCTCTCCTTGAAAAAGACATATCTCTACCATATGTTTGTTTACAGTCAATCATGTGGCAAACTTGGCTGGGTCAGCCTTGTGTGAAGTGTTATTTACAAAGGCCTCTTTACGTGACGAGGTACATGGCACTGAAATTGTGTCAGACAGGACTCCGTTACCAAAGCAGGTCTTAGCTGATGTTCCAAGGAGAAAGAGAGAGAGAGAGAGAGAGAGAGAGGGAGAGAGCTGGTAAGAACAGACTCCTTCAGAAAGAAATGGCCTTAACAGTTTTTATTCCAACTTAAGGTCCTCTTTGGAGAAGGAGAGGTTCTATCTTAAGACCAGATTTCCCCAGCTGAGGATTGCCTTGAGTATCATCCCACCTCTCAAGCCTGCTAGCTGAGAAGAACCCTGGGAGATGCTGGGAATGGCAAATGTAAAACATTACTGTTACACTTGTCTGTATTTGTCTTCAGAATATATTGTTTTCTGGAGAGTTATATGGTGGAAAAATGAAACATTTCTTAGTCCTAAGCAGTACAAGTAATTTCAGGCTGACATCCTATTCCCAAGGAATGGAAATCCTGGCTTCCTTTTACAATGTCAAACACCTAATAGGAAACTTCTATCACCAACATTTGTTAAGGTAATTCAGTTTTGAATGCTTGAGGAGGTCAGTGAAGTAGTGAAGCTAACACTGGAATGGTTCTGCTTGTTACTGAAATATTTCCATTAAATATTTTAGATTAATCATTTAGAAAATAAATATATCTGTTCTTTCATTACAGGCTTAATGGCATTTATTTCTGCTTTCTAAGCTTTTTTATTCAGTCTAATAGTAAACTTACTATTTAGACCAAGTGCTTAAAAATGTATTTTAAGTCCTATGTCCTACTACCCAATGCCCTATTTTCAGAGGCCTAAGACTCAGAGCAGCTTCCATGATGATAAGTGGTAGTGCTGAGCACTTCTGAAAACCACACACCCACTTAGCCACTTAAGTGTGGCCTTTGATCCCTGACTTTAAACAGCCACTCTTGAAAGTCTTTGCCTTTTATGGCTTAGCAACATCACTGCCCGATTTACCTGTTTGGGAAGTGCCAATTCACCAGCAAAAGAGAAATGCTGCATGATTTATAGGAATATGAAATCCATATACATCACAAACCTTTGAGGATATTTATTCGATGTCTTTTTATCACACCACTATTAATTTTCAAACCACTACCCTTTTGATCAGCATGCTAGATATTTGCTGCTGCTTGTTTTGCAGCCAGGGTAACCTGGATTCTGTCACCTGACTCTCTAGTCCCCTCTGCAGCCTGAGACTGTGCTCTCTGGTGAGAAGAGCTCTCTGGGCACCACCAAGAAGCTAAACGTGGATTTCCAAAACAGCTTAGGCCAAACTAATTACCATTTGCCACATCCCTCTTCCCCCTCCCTACCACCAGTCATGTGCTACCCTGCCCCCAGTCAGTTCTGGGCTTTGCCTCAGCCTGAGCTGAAACATAAATCTGAAGAAAATTATCCTGACAGCAAGAATAAGTTTTTCTGCCGAGCCTTCTTTTCATCCTGTGGCCAGTACTGCTCCTGGCCATGCAATCCCATCCCCTCCCTCCAGCTGACCATATGGTAGGCCTATTTTAGCTCAGTAACCCAGCAGAAACCTCTTTTTTTTTTTTTCTGGATGAGATTTCTACTGGCTTAGTAACTTGAATCAGCTCTTCAAGAGCCAGAGAAGAACAAAGGAGAGGGGAAAGGAAAAGAGAAGGTGGAGGAAAAGAGGATATCCTCATTTTAGCATATAACCATACTCCAAATATTGAGCTTACTACTGAATTGAGTACACAGATTCAGAATTTGATCAGTGCTCCATGCATTATTTATTTTGTTTTCACCTTCAGTTTCTTTTTCATTATTTCTGAAGTTCTCATTTGGAACAGATGTTGGTTTGCATTAGTGCAAAGGACAAGCAATACAGACAATGAAGAGCTGGGTCTTTACTTGTAACTCTAGAGCTACAGTTTTTGTTTTTGATGATATGAAAATGTGAGCAAGCTGTGAAGCTGTCCCACAGTAAGAAAGGGTATGGGCACTGGACTTTACCTTTCTTCTCTTCCCTTTCCCTATAACCAGGGTCCGAAATTAATGTATGTTTTAGACTAGGAATCCATGAGTGATTTTTACTCTTAAAAGTAGCAACATCTAAAATTGCAGCCCGGCACACAATCCCGCTGTTACCCCACAGAAAGGGCCTCTGCGGGCAGCATGACACTGAAGAAAACAACAAGGTGTCTGGGCCCTGCTGCCAGTGCTAGGGTGAGCTGTCCCCAGCTTCGTGGTGCACTTGATCTGCTGAGATAGCCAGGCTGTGCCATGCAAACAGCACACAGCATCCTCAGTGCAGAGCTTTATGTGGTGGCTCAAGTTTGGTATAGCAAAAGTCTTCTTTACTAGCCCTATATGAGAGGCAAGACCTTTCACTCTGTGAGACCTCAGGTCCTACTAGTATTAAAATGGTATCTGTGAGGTTTTCTTTGCAAAGGAAAGTGTCATTCTTGTCAGACATTCTCTTCAAGTGCATCATTAATTGTTTGGGTTTCAAAATAATTATGCAAAATAGCTAAATGAATAATGTTCCTACGTGCGAAAGTTCATGTCCTTGTATGCCAGCAATGCATTTGTAGCTTGTTTTCATGTGGAACTTTATTAGAATTCCATTATTAACCTACTCTGAGTTGCAAGAATGAAAGTAAATGTGAAAGCTGATCAGTGCCTGTAGCCAATACTCCTGGGAGTATTTGGCACTCTCCTGAAAAATGCTTCTGACCTATTGCATGCAAAAGAAATCTCTGGCCTTTAGAAAGAAAACATAGCTGACATTTCAATGTCTTTGTGTACCTAATGAGTTTCAAGTGACTTGTGTACACCAATTTGATATTAAATTTATTTAGTAGCAAATTTCATTTGTTTTGTTTCAGAACAGACTCAAGTTCCAAACCTTGACAATAAATATTTTCCCTTTCAAGGATGTGAGGAATACAGACTGGCCTTTATGGTGCTCCAGCCTCAATATTTAATCAGCTGGAGAGAAAATTTGAAAGCCCTAAGCTAATAAGAAAAATAACATTTAATATTGAAAGAAAGAGAACTGTGACACATCTGACTAGGCACTAATTGCAAGTCATTTTAGTATTGCAGCTACGGTCTGGATTCCTCATCTCTGACCTAGACATTGCCTCCCCAGAGGGAGACGGGCTGCCCCTCTCTGAGAAGGCACTGATGGCCAGGATAGAGACAGCATTTGTTAGTAACTACACAGCATTTTATCTGAAGGCTGAAAAATGGATAATAGAGGCAAGAAAAATTAAATGGTTCAGGGTTATAAATAGACTAAGCTGGTATGTCTATGCCATTGACAAGCTGAAAAGATTGAGTCCCATTCTTGCAGCTTTCAGAGGGAGCAAGACCAAGCCCTGCATTAAAGAATAGAGCAGCGATTGTTCTAAACACATTTCCCAACATACAGGCTGCTCAGAGGATTCCTCTTTCCAAGTAAGCTCCTGAGTCTGCCTCATTACAGCTGCAGCCTGGAAAACAGGCAATTAATTTTAAACGTGTGTCGCCTCCTTGACATCAGGTTCAGCACATTCACAGGGACACACTGCTGCTTTCTTAGAGGAGGAGTGGTTACACGGCTGCTGTGAACTAGTTTTCACACAAGGCAAAAGCAGCGAGCTTTGGGGTCAGTCCACCTTTGGTTTTTTCCTGCTATTAGTCTGGAGAATGGTGTTTCAAATCCACACTACAGTCTGTGAGTGATTTTCATGAATTCAGATTCTGCTCCTGATTTATGGTCTCCATCGGGGTGACTCTGTCAGAGCCATTTTACCCACCATGCTCATCTTGTGCTGGAGCTAGCACATTGGCATGATCAGGCAGATGTCTTCAGTGGATATAAGCTGGCTCCATAGGTTTCCTGAACTCTGCATGGAAAATGTTGACAGGAAGTGCTGAGCCACCAAGCCATGGGAAGAGAAGAGGAATTTTGTGGGTCTGGGTTCCTGCTGTGTGGTGGATCGGCAGCATGCACAAACAGCCAACTTCATTCCCTGGGCAATCCTGAGGGACAGTAAGCCTGACATGGGTGGAAGGCACAACCTTTGAGATGTCATGTGGCCACTCAACATATAACTACTGCTGGATTTGCAGAGTCACTGTTGTTAATACATGGATTAATATAATAAAGAAATTTGGTACTGTACCTTCACACAAAGAGAAATTATGCATGCAGAAGACAAAGGCTGAATTCAGACATCCATCAGTTTTTGAGATCTACCTCCTGATTCTGTGGCACAGACACATTTCTAGTTCTGGTATTTATATTGGCTCTTTTTAGTCATATGCAAATAATTATGTCAGTAGTTGTTCCTGAAAAATCTGTATTTAAAAAAAATCATGAAGATATCAAATTAGAAAGTCAAACATGAAACCTACTATCATCATGACCCAATGCACACAATACAGCTCTAAATTACTATTTTTTCCTGTATTCTTAAATAACCAACTTCCTAAAATCCCTTTCTAGTGAAATAGTGTTTCTCTGACTCTGTGTACAGAAATAGTTGATGCTGTGATTCTTTTTTTTCTCCATGAATTGTCTATGGTTAAACTATATAAAAGCTTCCTGTCTGAAACAGAGTTCATCTGAAGAAATGCATTGTTATTGTCAATGGAGACAGGCAAACAGACTGGCTGCATGTAACACATTGTAATTAAAACATTTTAGGAAGGATTACCTTACAGAAAGAGTGAAATTATTTAAAACATTAAAACACATATACTATGAACACAGGCACACTTAGATGAATAGAACAGCCACTGCATCAATACTCTTTAGCTCCCTTACGTGACTTCAGATTCAAAACAGAAGACCTCTTCCAAAAGCAAAGATGTTCTATCTTTGCTGGCTCCCAAACATGGCTGATAAAGAAATTCTTGTCAAAATCAGAGCAGGGCAGAGCTGCCTAGCCATATCCGGTTGAAGGCCAGCAACAGCTTTTCAGATTATGAAATTGCTTTCAGTGGAGATTTTGTCTGACGTTCATGCCATGCAGATTAGCAGCACCAATACATTCTTTCTGCTTCAGAGACTCTTGTAGTTAGTGGTGGACAAATAAATCAGGAGAATAACTTACTTTTCAAAATTAATCACATTTACGAATCAAAATTATATGCACTTTACAGTAATTCTCTCAAGAACAAAGCATTCCCTCCCTTCCTTTCTGTAGATTTTAGGGCACAAAAATCCTATGATGCATTTTATATACTAGAAGATAACTCTGCCTTTTCATCTTGTGCCCAGTTTGGGGCTATGTGAAGAGGAGCCCTGTGCAGGGTGTGACAGTGTCACCTACCTTGCATCCATGGGAGGTGACAGGGATGAGCTGTGTCAGCATCCAGTCCCCACCTCCTAATTACATGGGTTTTCACGACTGCTACCATTATAGGAGAGCTTAGAATGTGTGGAGGCAGTCATTGCCCTTATGCTGCTCATGAGCTGTGTGCTTTAAAGTAGAAAAAAAATGTAGGAAAACTGTTCGGGGGGGCTGTCTTCTTGGCTCTCTGTCTCTTCTTTTCTGCAATAGGAGAAAGCTCTTTCCTAACTTCTTTTCTCTTCAACTCTGAAGAAGTAGAGGGATAAGAGCAGTGCTTTCTCACACAGCAGTGAGAAATGGGTTCAGGGGAAATAGGAAGGATTTGCATATCCCTCAGGGAGGATGGAAGGTCTTGTTTCCTCAGGGGGTGAAGGAGAAGACTTTCTGGGAAAAGGAGGCTGGGGAAGAAGAAAAAGAGAGTGATTCCTCTGCATAAGACCCCTGCTTCCACACTCAGACACTGGAGCAGTACTGAACCCTCCTGCCTTTCTCCTTCCTTGGGAGTACCTGGCTTTCCTTCCCAAGTGCCTTCCAAACTCTTAATTTGCTTTTACTATTGATCTGTGGCAGATCAGTGTCATCTCACTAATGGATTGCAGAGGCTGAGAATGAAGAAAATATCCAGGGATACTTTTGGTCAAAAACCAGGAGACAGAGCATCATCAGTCAAAGCAGAGATCTCAGCTGTGAAAGGGAATCCTAACCAAGTCCCAACATCATCATCTTACGTGCCAATATAACCACAGCAGCCTGAAGTATAGGTTCATAACACCTGGACTTGGACAGTTGCTGTATAAGAACTTTTTAATTAAACTCCAGGAGATGGCTAGTGTAGTAAACAATTTAATGAGTAGGTGGCACTCTTTACTCTGAACCACTCTTGAACCACGACCCAGAAATTGCGGAAGTGTTGCATAGTAAAATAAGTGGGACATGTTCATTAGCAGTGTACTTTGCAGCGTTGCATCTCTGTTGGGAAATATTTTTCACTTGGATGCAGGCCTCTCCTTAAGCTCAGTAAAGCCGGCATCTTTGTAAGTGATGTCATCTCACACACTTGGAAGAAAACTGCCTGGACTGGGTCAAACTCTGCATACCTACTTTGCTCACTGTAAGCAGAGGAACAGGAACAATCAATTCTTCTCTCTTCACAGAACAGTTAATAATTGAGATGATCTCTCTTAATGCACTGTTTTTTTATAAAATGCATAAACTGAATCTTCTTCCATTTTAATCTGGCCTTCCTAATTTTCTGCAACAAAGTGTATGTATTTTAAATAAGCATGAAAAAAAAATAATGTGTTCCCTATTGCTTGGTCTTCTTTCACAGTCACCTGCTTTCTCTTCCCCTCAGTTCATATTTTACTGCAGCATTCATGAGTCCTCTCCATGGAGACAGAGGATTTGATTCTGGTGAAAACAAACCACCTGAGAAACCACCTTGGGTTTCCTCAACAGAGCAACAGTGTCACCGTCTCTACCCCTGACTCTGCCTCCCCCTCACACCCACTCAGCAGCACACAAATGTTACATAAAGCTGCTCCTCTGCATCCACTTGTTCTCGTGCCAGCAAAGATGAAAGGAACTCAGGGACTGAGAGCTGAATATGTATTTATACAGAGGCAAGAAATGTGTAGTGAATGCATGACTCGACCTCTACAGATGCCAGTGAGGAATGTTTTAGTAAATATATCTATTAATCCCTGATATCCCTTTATTATCTTTAGTAAAAATGTTACATAAATCCCTGACTATATCACTGTACTCATAGGAAGAAAATCCTGCATTTGCATTAGTTGCACTGGCAACAACACCAAAGACTCAAGACCCATTCACAACATTTAGAAATGGTAGCTGTAAGTTTAGTGGGTTTTGATGGTTTAAGAAGTATAAAAGTAATCAAACATCATTAGGGAAATACTGTGCAAAAAAAAAAGAGATGCAGAAACAGATTTACTTCAGAATATGAAGGGCTCCTTTGAAAGAGAAAATACTAATGCTAATGTCAGATTAGAATACGAGGTTCCTATTCTGAAACAGAAAACCTATGATAAGAGGCAGCCCTGAAAGCAAAACCAGCAAAGTAATAAGTGTGCTGAACTCAAATGTATCAGTGTCCTGTTTAGGTCTTCCAAAACTTCACCTAACATAATTTCAACAAATAATTTGTTTGAGTCATTTCCCAGAAGATCAAATTGACCCTCCAGAATATCATTCCAGTGTGCAAAATTCACTTTGAATAAATTTTACTGGGAAGATAGTATTATGTGTGTCAATCAGTGTAGCATCCTGGCTCATGAGAATGTAAACAGAAGAAGCCAGGGAAAAAACCCCCATAAATAAAACTATTCAAACTATGGATGCACAATATGTGGGGTTTGTTGTCAGCCAAATATGTGGAGAGCAGCTTTTCCTTTCAGGTGGGGAAAAGTCACATCAGACACTAGTCTTATTAGGCAAAACTTTCTCAGCAAAGGCAGGCAGGGTTCATTGCTTAAGCACAGCTACATCAGCTCTATTGCCTACTCAAAATCAAATAGTATGCTTTCAGAATAAACATGTACTTGCACAAAAACACCAAATAATTATAATCTGAGAAGGTCAGACCAAAACTTCTCACTGCTCCTGATCACATCCAAAATCTATCACCTTGACCTGCTCTGTGAAACACAGACATCTTTTAATAACAATCCCTTTCAAAATCCTCTCTGAAAGTAATTAACCACATATTACCTAGGAGCTGTGCAAGAACGACACTTGCAAATATTGCTGCTTTTCCTGGCTCTTCAGTTGTTTTATGATACTGTATGGCTGTGGAGGAAATTGTTTCATATATTCAGATGCATGGTTGTTTTAAAGCAATTTTCTGAATTGAATTTCTGCTCGCAAGAAGTCCCTTTCCTTCATCAATAAATATGTTAAATGTATATTGAATATATAAACATATGCAGAGGGCTTTGGGTACATTCTTAAGCATAAAAGAGAACAATAGATCAGGAGATTGCTTCAAATGGACTTTAACACTTTACCATCCAGGGTGGTGTTGAAAGAGTGTGAAAGTGCACTGCCTTGGCTGCTGGACACATAGACCCTCAGCTGAAACCCTTTGCATGTGGGATTTGGGTCCTTTCTCTTCAGCTGTACTCACTGTATTTGCCTGTATTTATTCATGTGTTGGTGGGTGAGCATCTCACTGGGCCTTAGATGCTGGGCAGCCACACAACACCCAAAGCCTATGCAAAAGAAATGCCAGGAGCTACAAGTGTCCCTGGGGCACGGAGCTGTGTTCCTTAGGGACGGAGCACTTTCAGGCCACTGTAACCCAGATGTGAAATAGATCTTCAGCAGGCAGTAGGAGTCAGTGCTGAGAGGATCTGTGGTGTGCCAAGGTGATCATGTAGACAAGTTTCTACTCTGCATACACACTGATAGAAATAAACCCAGTGCCTGGGCAGAGAATGCAGATTTTTGGGTACTCAGAACAGCACTCATGTATTATTTTATAACTTAAAAAATTGTACTAGAGAAAATTAGACCATTATAAGTTGATGTGAACAGAAAGTTTGAGCCTGATCTTTGGCCTTGGCCCTTCCTCCCATCAGTAAGTATGGGAGAGGAAGAAGAATACAAGTGGAATTTGTCCAAAAGTTGTTAAACTGAACATCCGCTTCAGATAACTGCTGCTCCAGACTGAAAAGGACACTGAAAAAGTGTCCCTGAGATGATGTGACTGCAAATGGCACTTTGGAGGTCAAGCTGCAGACAGTGGCAAGTGCTTACTAGACATTGTCAAGTATCAATCAGCCTCCTGTACTTCCTTATGTATCTCTGTTCATGACCCTCTCTAGAAAAGCAGATACTTTATCTACTGAGCTACATAGTCTCTCATAACCATCTGTGGAGAATCTGCAGGTGTTAAATTAGCTGGAGGAGGATGCCCATATGTTTCCTGCATACACTAGACACACATCAAGAAATATAACCAAAAATGAAGCCATTGCAGATTGCACACAGTTAAGGCTAAAGGGCTCAAGCCAAGATCTTTAAGTAAAATTGTACACAGATGAGATGTAATTTACTGTGATTAAAACACAGTGAAGAAGAAATGCAGCTTTCATTTCCTAATGTAGTTTCTTGGGCTGACATGGGAAGACAGTTCCCTGAGATGCTGAGCAGTCTCAAACTGCTGGCAACAGGACTTGGGGCTGCTCAGCATTTGCCAGGATCAAGCCTTTGCAGTCATTTAGTACACTATATTTTTTTGCAATTGGTCAATTTACTTATGATTTATAAACTTGCATTGTATATGTCAGAGTCAGCAATTGCCCTGCAGTTACTAATGGGAGTTATTTACTATTACTATATATAAAGAGCCAAAAAGTAACAAGTACCTTCCCTGTCTTGGTCTGAAGGCAATTGGAGACTTATTCTATTTGGTGTAAAGCAGTTGAAAAATGTGTAAAAAATGAACAAGGATTTATTTTTTATGATAAGCACAATGAAAAGACCTTATGTTTTACATACAGATACACATATTCATACTCTTTTTTGTAGGCATAGGCACAGACTAACCATCTCACCAGTTCTTCTCAGAATCCTGAATACAGGTCTCTACATCTGTCTGGGAATACTGCCATTTTCACATTTTTTACAATCCAACATATACTAATCCAATTTTTGTGAGCATAAATTAAGATTAAATAACTATCTACAGCAGAGCTATGTGTCAGTTGAGTATTCCTTCCAGACCTCCCCCCTCCACCAAACAGTATAGCTGGGAGTCGAGAAGACCCACAAGGCTTGACAAAGTTTTTTATATGTGAGCAGGAGTTCACACTTCTCCAAAAACCCTTAAGAAAGAAAGAAACCTGTTACTCATGAGCATTTTTCTCTGTGCACAGAAAAAATGTCATTGATCCAGAGGATCCAAGGTGCGCCAGGCTGACTCTCACGGGACAGATGGTCACGGTGCCTCCGGAGGAAGTAGAATTTGCCAAGCAAGCAATGTTTTCCAGGTCTGTATCTAACAGGCACATAGTAGAGTGCAATCCCCAGGTTTGAGACAAATACACAAATGTGGCTGTTTGGTACAGAAAATCTGAGAAATAACAAGCCTGACCTTTACTTTGGGGCCACGAAGCATGCTGGCTTCTGTGCAGCTTGGAATGACAGACCTTTTAACTCCTGAGGAAATGAAATATGGAAATGAAATTAGTTAGTGTTGGACTCTGGTAAAGCACATGGTTTATAATCTGGGGATTATGAAGATATGTCACCTAGTTCCAAGGAGAGATTCAATAATTCCATGCTGTAGTTTTTATCTTTAGTGATTCTACCCCACCTTACAGCAGGTAGTGCTCTTCACCTACAGCCTCCTACTCAGAGCAGAGGTCTGCTGCCTTTCGGCTTACAAACATTTTCAGGGTGGAGCTTACAAGTTTAATTACCTCTCCTAACGTCCCAGCTGCTTCAAAGCCATAGTACTTACTGAACAGTCTCCTTTGAACAGATGCAAGCAAAACCCAGATGCTTAGCACACACACAGGGTGTGCTCCCATGCCCTTCAGTGGGTCTCTAGAATTACAGGTGTGAAAAGCCTGAACCTTAGCTGGGGCACACACCTCCCACACAGGCTGCCAGGGATTGTCCTCCAGGCATACCTTGCCTGGTCAATCAAATACTGCTGGGAAACTGGGATGAGCTTGGATCCAAAACAGCCCAAAGGTGATATTCTTTCTGACCTACAGGAAGGGGTCAGGGTGGGACTCTGTCAGTGTGTGCCATCAATAGCAAAAATGGGACCATGGACAGATGGGGCCATATTGACACACAAGCCTTTTTTACAAACTTCACAGGAATTAGATTTCCATGTGATCCAGAGTCCAACAGCGCCTCAGCAGAGGATGCTCTGCTGTCAGGGTGCAACAGCCAGAACAATGAAGTGAGGGCTGCTGGGGCACATCCAGTGCTAGCAGCATCTGACACCACTTACTAATGCCAGAGTCATAGGTGCTCAAAGGGACAATTCAGAAAATGGTAGGAAATAGCATTTTCCCAATGAGAGGGAAACCAAGAGGTTGCCAAACCAAGCATCTCTGCTGCAGGATCCTCTGCAGGAGCAGAGGAGCACTGAGCCAACCCTGCCCAGACTTGCATGACTTCCTGCCCGTGTTCCTGTGAACACTGACTTGAACTGTCCATCACTGCTGAGCTTCCCACAGAGATGCTTGCTGGGGACCAGACATCTGCACCCAGTCAGGGAGAATCTGTTTGACCTAGCTGTAAGGGAGGCCAAAGAAATGAGACATCAATGCAGGATGAGAAGGCTGTAGGAGGTGACAGCTTGCAGAGGCTATGCTCTACCTGCTACCCAGTTTTATTAGCCCTCCCTCCGTACCACAATTGCTACCAAAGATGCAGTATTTTCAGAACACTGTTTCCTTTAAACAGATACAAGCACAACCCTGACACACATTCAAAGAGTCTTCTCTAACTGTTTTTCACTTACTGAGAGACCAAACAACATCTGCTTTTATAGACAGGGTTCTGCAGTGGGGGAAGGTGGTGGCTGCTGGCTGCCTGTGTTGCAGTTCTCCCCAGACTGGGGTGTGGAAGATGATAAACCTTACAGCCAGGGAGGGCCAAAAAGATGAATGGTGGTGTTCTCATATCTCAGGTTTCACTCTGGCTGAGCACACTAGGCTGAAGAAAAAAGCAGACTATGGATATGCTTTGGCACATCTTCTAATTTTTTTTTTTTTTTTGTGTCTTTGTCCTTCCAGGCACCCAGTGGTAAGAAAGTGGCCTCGTAGCTATGAGTGGTTCTTCATGAAAATGAACATTGAACACATCTGGCTTCAAAGCTGGTATGGAGAAGTTTCTCCCATTGCAGTAGAAGAGTATTTAAAAGCAGTTCCAAGTAAAGGATGATTGAATGGGCTTTGAGATAGAAATCTCCTGAGTTTCCTTTCCAAACACTTTTAAAATTTCATGGTAGATGGTTTCTTTACAGTAATATTTTTTTTCTTCTTCCCAAGAGGCTTCAAAATAGTCCCATCTCACATGGAGTGGAGTGAAAATAAATCAACACAGACTTTCAAATTATAAAGGAGAGGTGGATACTAGCCCTACCCTGCAATGTACAGACTTGTCATTTCAAGCAGGCAATGTGTCATCTGAAATGCTGTTTTTAAAATGCTTTGTATCTGTTTGTTTTGACTTCTATTGCTGTGCACCCACAGGGAAACTACACTATGTGCTAAATATAATGTTCTGATTTGCAGAAAATGCAAATTGCCTACTCAGAACCCACTATGCATTGTGGAGGTATTACTGCTGTTTGGCCTCCCTTGATTTCTAAGTACTTTAAGAGAAACTTAGTAGCTGCAAATTTAGGTATTTAAGTTTAAAACCAAATTATTTGCTAACTTCTATTTTCTATGTGTGTTTTTCCCTAATTAGATAATTTGATATTTCACTTGGAAATTGAGTAAAACTTCTCTCTTTAGCAGAAAAATGCAATCAGTTCAAACAACACAGCTCCAATATAACTTGTCTCTGACACAAAGCTGGTTAAACACATTAAGGGCCAAAATCAAATCAGCCCCACAAGGATTATCTCAATACAAGTATGAACATTCTCATAAGAAGAATTTAAGTAAATGTTCTCAGCTAGCCTGTTCCTGTTGAGACAGGAAAAGTATTTTTAATAGCCTGTAGTCCCAATTATTTTTTGCCTCCCTGCTCCAGCCACTGCTTTATTTTTAACTGGCTTGTGCAACTGATTTTTTGTAAGCCCTCGCTAACTCACTGAGGGGTGGAGCCTGTCCCTTAATTCCATTTCCTCACTAAGATTTAAAGGTTTTGTTCATGCATTTATTTTTTAAAGAAGTCTAAAGATGGTAGGTATTTCAGGCCATGAAAAACTACTTTTCCCAGTGTGGAAAGTGCAACGTTGCAAACACATTATGTATAGGCTTCTTATGTGGTAATACCAAAAGAGTTCAGAGGTATTTTAATCGCCGTCAGCCCTTTCTCTAGATGTCCCCCTGGTAAACTTATTCTGCAGTTCTTAAGGGTATCACAGAAAGAAAGTTCCCATGGCTAACCAGCCAAGTCACCACACAGTTTGAAAATTGTATGGCTGCTCTCTCTTTTATACTAAGAAAGAGACACATTGAGATGGGGTT
This sequence comes from Aleadryas rufinucha, assembly GCA_013397815.1. Classification (NCBI taxonomy): domain Eukaryota; kingdom Metazoa; phylum Chordata; class Aves; order Passeriformes; genus Aleadryas; species Aleadryas rufinucha. Next base: position 96,910 of record VZTH01005559.1, read on the forward strand.
TCTGTGCCTGTGGGGAAGGTCTTCCAGCATTCCTGGGAGTGCATCTGAGCTCTGGACATCAGCCTTCACCACGTCTGGGCTGGGGAGGAGCCTGGGTGCCTGGGCACGTGCCCTGAGCTTGTACAGGTTAATCCCTGGGCAGAGCTCAGAGGCAGCTGTGTGAGCCATGATCAGCTGGAAGCCAATTAAGTGTAGCTGAGCTTATTTTGGCTCAGGCATGGAGAGAGGGAGTTATTCCCAGAACAGCTGGGCACCATGCTGGTTTAACTACAAGGGGCCACTTAGGCCTAAGGTAAGTCCCGGGCCCCAGGCATCACTACTATTCCTGATATTCTGTAAGAAGCAAAGGCAAATGAGGGGAGAATACTTTGTTTAGACACTCACTAAGCTTTTTTTAATTCTTGTCTAATTGCCAGAGACTTTGTTAGCCGTGCAGATCTTTTGCAGAGGTAATTACACAAAAGGAGGAAGTGTCCTGCCTGAATCCATTTCCTTCTTTTTTTTTTCTTGGCAGATGAACTGCATTTTCACATTTGAGTTTGCCCCTGAATCTTGCATTGTGTAGTACTGAAGCAAGATGGCTCATCCTATACAGATTTATAGAATACCATCAAGTGAAATCCTCCTTGATTCATATAATTTTGCCATGGGGATCTTTGTCCACTATGGATTTGATGACTTGGTCAATTAGGATTAATGGGAGTTTTAAATCTGAGTTGAACAGGAAGAATATTAGACCTTGTAAGACAATTTCAGAGGTGTGACATTTCTGTGAAACTATAATTACATATTGCATTATCCTAGTTCACTACTATTCCCAGAGAAACCTGAGACGCCTATTCTGTCCCTCACTCCTAAATACACACAGATTAAGCAAATCCAGAATACAATCTTAATGTTTAAACAAGCTGAAGAGAGGAAGAATTTTAGAAGTGCTACTGTTACTATACTCTCAATTTCATTCACATCCCCTGGAAACAGGGATATGATCCTATGTCCTATCCATTAACTTACTAACTAGCCTTGAAGCAGTAAAGGATTGTGTCAACGAGGTTCAGAAGAGCTTTAATGGTTTAAGAAGTTGTGTGTACTAAGAAAGGTTTTGAAATTACAACACCCTACTTGTTATAGGCTGTCTCCCTGCACACACAGATTAATTGGAGCAGCTTCTGTATTGTAAAATGACACATTCATCAAGAAGCTTTTCTATATGGACCTGCCGTGAGGCTCTTGACAGAACCTCAAAACATGAAATGCTGGTGACATGTAAAGTGACAAAAGGGGCCTCATGAAGAAATGCTGTCTTAAATCACCTGTTCTCATTTCATGCTTCCTTCACCCAAGGAACAGCTACCATGAGAGTCCTTGAAAGTCTGTAGAAATTCATCAAAAATATGACCTGCAGATTTTGAAAGGAATTTTCCAGACCAAAAAAAAAAGGGAGGTAATAGTAGTTTGCTTATTTGGGCTTTATATTATTATTTATAAGCTAGTTCTAATTTTTCTTTAAACAGACATGTCTCAAGTAATATTGGTCATCACATGGTAAGTGATGTTTGTTGAAGCTTTTAATCCAAAGAGTTTTATCTGAAATGCCATAATAAAACCATAGTTCCTTAAGACTGTAGAGTCTGATCTCACTTCAGTTCAAGTCAATAGCAAAAATCCCATTTATTTGTTGAGCTTTAAATATTGGATCAAACAGGCATTTTCATAAAAGGTCTTGATAAGCTTTTATGTATTTATTACGCATTTCAACTAGCTGATGTGTAATTTCCATGTGTTCTGTATTTTCGTTATTTCTGTAGCTTCCCAAAAAAAGTTTGTTGTGCAACATTTAAAATTTTAACTGTGATCTTGTAATATTTAAAAGATTTCTTTAGTAATTTCTGTATACTTGCTGAAAAATGGAAAATGAAGTTGAAAAGTTGGGTTCTCACTTTTTGCTAATTTGGGCAAAAGAAGTGCATGTACAGAATTTAGGCACTGCTATTTTGAATTGCTGTTCTTATTTAACCAAAGAATGCTCTGTTTCTGATGAAATTGTCATCACTTCAGTGGTTGAAATGCAACCTGTCTCATTTCCGGATGTGTATTGCAATTTGCAATGTATTTTGATTTCTAAAATATTGAAAGTTGTTAACAAAATGGCCATGGAGAAGAAAGGCAAATAAAACAAATTTCAAAGCAGAAACTGTACAAGGATATTCTTCAGTATAGCATTCACTGGAGTAACCAACCTTGTGCTAACAACCATTACAATTTCTGTCTGATCTGAACAACCGTTTTGGTTTTTTTTCCCCTGATTTTTCCTGGACCAAGTTCATTTCTCTCAAAATATTTGTGGGAATTGAGACTCAGATCTGCCTTTTCTCTGTGGAGAAAAGTCTAGCCAAGCACCTTTTATCATTCCTTCGTCTTATTACTGTGTGCTTTGCTTTCACTGTGGCAGTTAAATGTCACTCTTTAAGTTTGCTCTTCTTTTCTGCACGTAGGAACTGAGCACACACCTCTTGGGTGTGCATTAATAGTGTTTTGGAAGTTTCCTCAGTGCTGTTTCTTCCCTTGCCAGCCTTGCTCTTACAAGTTCTTGTTACAGCTTGTTCTCTGCTGTCCACTTTCCTCTGCCGCATTTTCTTAAGCCAAGTTTGACAATTTACCTTTTCATCTTACTTTCCCACACCATCTCCTTTCAACAAAATTCAAGCTCTCATACTAAAATTCCCACTTCATATCCAATAAAGAATGGAATAGAATGGAATAGAATGGAATAGAATAGAATAGAATAACAGCCTATGTTAGGATCAAATAACAGCCTGCATTTCCTATTTACACTTTAAATCTTTGTCTTGCCACTGGTTGGACTGCATTTACTGTAAGAACTGTGACGGCAGTTCCCTAACCTGTACAAATCCCAGTCAACACCAGTTTCCTACTTCCAGTAATCTGTATTTTTGAAAGAACATTTCTTGCAGCTGTTTTTTTACTTTTTGCTTACTGTTTTTACTTTTATCCCATTTCTGGAGTGATATCTATTCTGATTACACCAAGTGTCTTTCATTTATTTACAAAAAACCCTACCCACCCTAATTTGAACATTTTTGGAATCACTAAAGTACTGTCACTTTCTTTAATCTGCTTTTTGCCAAATAGTGAATTCACACTTCTTCCAAATTGTGTTTCTTGTCATCCTTCAATAAAGCTCATTTTTTACCTGCCTTTTCTCTGCTACCACCTCCACATGCCCTCTCCCATCTAACATTTTGCTAGATGCTCCTGTTTCCTTATCCTCTTTTCTCTATTTTTTTAATTACTCTAATTTTCCTATATTCTTCCCTCAGCTTCCAAGTTCTTCTCCACAGCCTCTCTTCCACATGACTTTGTCTGCTCAGTCTTGTTGGTCTTTTTGATTTTGCCACCTTAATCTTGTCACTATGCTCAGTGCCTTTGGAGACAGTCCTAACACTGCCAAGTCTTATTTTGGGACAATGCTAGAGAGTTGCTTTAAGGAATACTTTGGGTTTGAAATTATTTGTTTGTTTGTTTGTTGAAACACTGACTCTGGAACAGAAACAGGAACATATTGGCCTTGATGCTGACACAGAGTAGGGCAGTTCATCGAGCTCATGGCTTTTTCCAATATCTTCTGCACAAACTATTCCAGGCTCTGTGAGGCCCTGCCTGTGTCAGCAGCCACAACATATAATCACTATTAGGAAGGACATCAATGAAGTTTGACAATGTTGTTTGACAACATAGTGCAGGAACACACAACTGTTGTCTTCTGAAGGAAAACAACCATTCAAAAAAGGCTAGGAGCTGGTGAAAACAAGTGATTCATTTTAAAAGCTGGGAAAATGTACAGATGTGTTCTATGGAAAAAAATGGGAAGACTGTTTATTTAAGAAAAGGTATATGTCAAATACTTCTATTTAATGGAAAACAAGTCCATAGAATGATCATGTCTATTCAGTACCTTAATCTTGTACTTAAATACTTTTTCCTCCAGACACAGTACAGACCCTGACACCATTTTTCATCCTTCTGGAATGACCTCCCCTCAGCACAACAGCACAAGCACTGTATGTGTCTGAACGTGCGTTCCCCGTGAGCTCCATTCCCTTTCCTCTGCATGTCTGTGCACCGTTGTGTTCCTTGCTGGCTTCTGGCCACCTCTTGTTCCCTCGTGCCCTTGTTTCTGGTGCTTCAGCCTCCCTCCACTCCTCAGGAAGCCATGCTTCACCCTCGAACGAGGGCGAGGTGTGCCCCGGAGGGTGCGGTAGTGACGCATTTAACTTGACGCGTGTGTCACTGCCGGGCTGGTGGACAGGACTCGGGACGGGCTCCATGGCAGGGTCCAAGGCCGAGCAGCCCCGAGGGCTCGTGGGCAGGGGAAGGCGGGTGCCACACACGGGCAATGGATACTCCGTGCAGGAGGCGCTTCACGTTGGTCCCCGTGGGCCGGGGCTGAGCTGTACTCCTTAAACAGCCCCGACAGACCGGGAGCAATGGCATCCTGGCCTGTATTAAAGTGGCCAGCAGGACTAGGGAAGTAATTCTCCCCCTGTACTTGTCACTTGTGAGGCCACACCTCGAGTGCTCTGTCCAGTTCTGGACCCCTCAATTCAAGGATACTGAGGTGCTGGAATGGGTCCAGAGAAGGGCAATGGAGCTGGTGAAAAGTCTGGAGCCCAAGTCCTGTGAGAAGCAGCTAAGGGAGCTGGAGTTGTTTAGCCTGGAGAAAAGGAGGCTCGGGGGTGACCTTACCACTCTCTACAACCACCTGAAAGGAGGCTGTGGCCAGGTGGGGGTCAGCCTCTTCTCCCAGGCAACCAGCAACAGGACAAGAGGACACAGCCTCAAGCTGCCCCAGGGTGGGTTTAGGTTGTATATTAGGAAGAATTTCTTCACAAAAAGGGTGATAAGACATTGAAATGAGCTGCCCACGGAGGGGGTGGAGTCACCGTGCCTAGGGGTGTTTAAGGAAAGACCAGACGTGGCACTGAGTGCCATGGTCTAGCTGACATGGCGGTGTTCGATCAGATGTCGGATCCGATGATCTCAGAGGTCTT